>JARFXV010000334.1:1165000-1351111 GCA_031761425.1 Cosmopolites sordidus
TCTAGAAATATGTATTTTCGTTCTACTTTCTGTTCTAATAAACACCGTACTACACAACTTAACAGTTCACAAACTATAATTAATTGACCGTTTGGTTCATTTGTTTCTACGCCATAATTGTTTATGGCGTCTAGACCGTTTGCTTTAAGTTGTAATTGCATATTCACATTTCTTTTCGATTGTCAAAATAATAGATCTTAAACGTATTTTTTCCTATTTTCTTTAAGAATGAAGCCACCACTACCGTACCGCTCCACTTTCATTACCACTCTTGTACTCCGAGATCATGTTTTTCTTTCTTTTGTTTTTTTTCTGCCTTACCTTTTCTATTACCTTATATTACTTTATCTTTACCGTTATCTTTGATGCTGAAGAGGTTGGTCTTTCTGCTGTAAAAGACATTTTATGTGAGTCTTTTTTATTTTATTTATACTTTCATTTCATTTTTGGTGCCCAACGTGGAGCCTTTATTTCTTTTTTACTTTTAATTTTGGGGGCCGCGGTGGTGACGCTGCTAAACACCAATATTATTGATATATTGTTTATATGATTATTATTGATAACTTATGTAGTACTCTAGTTAGCAGACTTATGACAAATTTCGCTGCTGTAGCAGTGAGCGGGGTCAACGAGAGCAAACTGTTAGAACATCTTGGGAATTTCCTGGCCTCTTTGGCGGCACCCTATATTACAACCCTTTTAAATTATAATAAATTTATTTTCTTTTCCTTTATTCTGTTTTTCTATCTACACAATAATAAAGTGATTGATACATTGATTCTTTAGAACTTTGGTACTGTAGGCGGGTCCTTCGCATTCCGTGGATTGCCAGATGAACAAACGCATCCATTATTCAAAAAATTGATGAACCCATAAGGTTATTTGAAATTAGTCATGAACAAATATTAAGATTATTTGGCGACATAGAACGCAGGGACGGCAATCACCTGGAAAGACTGGAAGTACAGGGACGGATGGACGGTTGTAGATTACGTGGACCAAATTAAAGACCTTACTGGTACATCTCTCCAATATACAACCAAGGAAGCGCAAAATAGCGAACACTGGCGAGAAGTAGACCGGATACTACGCGAGCGGAATAAGTTTTCATAGGTCATGATTTTTCTGTAAAAAAGAATACGAAGAAGATGTTAAATCTTCGGTATTACGAAAATAAACCCCGAACAATATGTGACCTTAAAAGAAACATTCAGGTTACCACTGGAAATATATCTATGTATGTGAAAGAGTATATGACTTGCTTCAACACAGAGTAATCGAAAATTGGGTCACCATAATGAAGGAGGATGATTAGGTTTCAATAATGAAAATGAATGGCAGAGGAGGAATGAATGGCAGAGGAAAGCTCAGGACCGCGAGAGTTGGAAGCATGCTGAAGAGGCCTTCATCCTACGTCGGATTGATAATCATATATATAAATATATATATATATATATATATATATATATATATATATATATATATATATATATATATATATATATATGTCAACATTAAAACAAACATATGCATTAAAATTGCTTTACTATAATATCTGCTATTTCATTATTGTATTAATAACTTTCCTAGCAAAAGTACGATAAAATTACAATGACTGTAGGATATTATGCATACCCTATTATGACCGCATTGTCCCAATCAATATCCCATAAAACTCTTTCATTGTAGTGTTTTTAAATTCTGCATTTATAATTTTGCAAATTAATAAACATTTTTATAAAACTTTATCATTGATGTTGTACTGATATGTCATCCATATACATGAGTCTTTTAACAAAATGGTTCTTTATGAAAAAACTGGATAAAAAATTTAATCTAACATAATATATTTATACAACTATAAGAATCACAGGGTCGCGCAAAAGAATGCGTTACTTTTTAAATAAAAATATCTTATTTTAGGTTTTTTTGCACCTGTAAACATTCAGGAGCTACAAAAACAAGCGCAATTCACTTGCAAAACGAATACAAATTCTTACAATGTATAATTGACGGTTTTTAACTTTTACTTGATGAAAATCCATTATAAATTACTTAAAAACAAAACTAGCGTTTCATTCAATTTTCACTGGATTATATTAAATATGCTTCGTCAACACAGTAGCTTCTTCATATGCTGAGGATCTGATTGATATTCATCAAGCCAAAGTTTTACTTCTTCAAAAGAATGTAAATGTTGTTCTGAAAGTCCGTGCTGCATCGATCGAAATAAGTGGTTGTCCGAAGAAACTAAGTCCAGTGAATACGGCAGGTGGGGTAGGACGTCCCATTTAACATTTTCCAAATAGTTTTTTACACATTTTGAAACATGGTGCCGTCAAAATAGATCACTTTTTATCACCTGTCACATGCAAAAAACATTTTCTTTTCTGTCTGGCAAGTGGGTTTTCGCCTTTCAATGTCTCTGTCGTTCAATTCACGTAAAACCCATTTTCTTTCTTTCTGGGTTTTTCTAATGCGTGCAGACGTTCGGAAATGACGGATTGGGCAACATTCAATGCTTCTGCCAATTGTTTCAACGCATGAGTTGAGTCTTCATTCAGTAAAACTTGCAAATCTGCATCTTCAAACATTTTTGTCTTTTAAATGAAAAGCATCCCTTTTAAAGCCTTTAAACCATCATTCACAAGTTTTTTTGGATTAGAGCATGTTCACCATAAACTTCAACCAACAATTATTAACTTTCAGCAGCCATCTTCTTCAAATAAAAGGTTATTAAACTTCTCCGCAAAACTTTTTCTTTCTGATACATAATTCGACATATTCAAAGCTTTGAAAAACTATCGGGACTCGGGAATTGGGGATTAATGTAAGATATTGTCTGCTTTTTATTAACTTTGAGAACGGCTTCTCCTTCTTTTATAGGATATAGTATACCAGACAAGATGTCAGATTTTATAGATGTAAAAGAGAAACGGGTTAAATATAACGATAACTTTGAACTATCAGGCGGCGGTATATGATGGTATGGTACGGTGGCACAGGAGGATGACTACAATATGAGAAATTACACGAGAACCCTAATGAAATCAAAATAAGTATCGAAAAAGACAAATGTGAGAATTTATTAGACAGTTATTAGACTTTCAGTGACATATAGTAAGACCTGGATCTTAAAGGAAATAAAAGGATAAAGAAATAGTGATAAAGTGGGAAAAAAAAATTCCAAGAGCAATTTGCGGATGGAAACAGGTAATACAGGAGAGAAGTGTGGAAAAAGAACAAATAAAGAAGGGGAAGAGTTTCATAAAGCTCATATATCAAGGTACAAGGAATAAGATGGGTGAGAAAAGTCGGACGATCTGAAAGAAAGAGAAGGCCAACACTAACCTTCTACAGAGACCATATCGGTAGAAGGAACAAGAGACCGAGAAAGAGCTGGCATAACAATGTATTAGAGGATTTTGTAGATATTAAAGATAGGAAGGGAGAGTAAATAGAGAAGAATAATATGATAAATAAAATTTCCGGTAATTGTCCCGGAACTACATGGCTTGTAGAGTTTTTAATAAACAAACTGAACTTACCACTATTACTAGATTCGAATACGGTTAATGAAATACGCGCTAATATGGTAACATAGAACTGTTACTCGAAGAGAATGAAAATATTCTTCTGCAACCACCATTTCATTATTTTCATCATCATTTTACCATTTCAATCATCATTTCCATTTCCCCAAATCCTACAATTTTGCTTCCCATAACTTGTGTCGTGGAAATGAGCTTCGCCAGAAAATAATAATTTTATTATAAAATGTTGCTATGTTTATAACTTAACTAACAAATATAAAATTAGCTAACGCACACCGATGCCCTTGGTCTGGGTATTTTAACTCTGGAATTAGTTGAATTTTATACGCAAGCGAACCGAATGTTTCTTTAAAATTCGATGCAAAGAGCTTTTCGTTATATATTAGATCAAAGACTGTGTTTCTAGGATTTTGGCCAAGAAGTTCACGTATTCTATCGATATTTTCAATGGATCAAGCACCTTTAATTAATTTAACACCTTTAAATCAACTACCGATCCGGAAAACTGAAATTTTCGAATTACTTTGTCAACTTTGGGGACATGATTGCGCCTAAAAATTAAACGAAGTTTACGAATTGTTTTCACGCAAGAACGGGAACATTCGTAGTAAGTTTGCACAATCCTAACACGTGCTTTCGTCGTAAAACGATCCATAATTAAATCGCCGGATCTCAAGATGATACATACGAGATATAACAGTTCTAGATTAAATAGTTGAAAACGGCGTTAAATTTTAATCCCGTACCTTTTGGAAAACGTTTACGTTTATTTGTCTCAAATGTTTGGTTCAAATCTCAATGCGACAACAATACTATATTAATATAATGTTATAATTTTGCTATAAAACCTGACATATAAGTGATAAAAATAATCGCATACCTTTTCAGAGAGGCGTGTCTCCGCCTATGACGACGTGAGATTAGCTCCCTGTTTTCTGCTTTTTCACCATACTAATATTGAAAAGAATACCTGCAGCTTCTGTACCAAGCTAGTACCATATTGCACTTCTTTGCACTCTCTATGATTTTGATCACTAGCCATGTAACCTGAAATAAAATATTTTCAGTAATAATTGTGTCCTATCATTATTGATTAACATTTTTTGTACAGTTGTATGAAGGTTCCACATTAAATAATTGTAGCTTTTCGAATATTTTAAAAAGTAGATTATTTAGTTCCAGTGCAGAGAAACTTTTAGAATAACCGATATGCAGTGCCAAATAATTAGAACAGACCAAAATTATATAGAGTAACCAGAGATTATTAATATCCAAAAATGCAAAGTATACTTCTTTCCTTTTACTTATTCTAGTGATAATCTCATTTGTAGTAAATATGCGGTCTTGTGCTCCTCTGCCTTCTTAATTTAATGTTGGTTCAATGTTTTTTTCATTGCTCTCTTTTATAATCTCTTTTATATTCCTCTGTAGTTGTTGCAAGTTGTAGTTATTTTTTTTATATGGGTATTATTAATCATATTTTCCAGTTTTTTGGTATCTTTTGTTCTTTCCACACTTGACTTTTTCTAGTAAAATTTGTATTCCTTATTCATCCGTCTTAATATATACTATAATATATATTATATATAAACAATCCCCTTTCAGTAACAAAATTATTTCACTGCGAATTATTCAGTCGTTTTTTTCGACGTATCGCCAATAATCTCATTTGGCATCAAGAGTTATTCAGTTGGAGAAAGAGTCCATCATCATCATCATCATCATCATCAGCCCGTGTCGATACACTGCAGGATGAAGGCCTCTTCAGCATGCTTCCAACTTTCACGGTCCTGGCCTTTCCTCTGTCACTCGGGTCCTATATAATTAACGATGTCATCAGTCCATCGTGCTTTCGGTTTTCTTCTTGGGCTCCAGGATGGCCTTGGTCGATCTGTCGTCATATCACCTCGCTATATGGTCCGCCCATCTCCATTTCAATTGCTTTACTCTTCCCATGATTACATATTTCCATTCCCCTCTGTGCTACCCCAAGTTTTTGAATTAATTGCGATGCGAGTGTCCAAGTTTCACTTCCATATGTCATAACGGGTAGAACGCACTGATCAAAGACTTTTCCTTTCAGGCAAACTGGGAGTAGCCATTGGCTCTTAAACACCATGTTGAGCCTGCCAAATGCCTGCCAGCAACATTTAATACGCCGTTCCACCTCCAGGGCGGTATCCCCCTCCATTAAAATCCTTTGCCCAAGATATATAAAGTGGTCCACAATCTCCAAATCCCTTCTTAAACTGAAATTCTTTTGTCTTCGGCGAATTTATTGAACATACCCTGACTCTTTTTCAGGTTTATTTTTAAGCCAAATGGTTCGCCAGCCCTTTCCAGCTCTCGTATGCGTCTTTTCAGCTCCTCTGAGTTTTGTGAAAGTAGAACGATATCATCTTCAAATCTAAGATGGTTTAAGTTTGCACCATTGATCTTTACATCATCCAGTTCCCAATCCAGTTTACGGAATACTTCTTCAAGGCCAGCTGAGAAAAGAATAGGCGATATTGCGCCACCCTGCCGTATACCTCGTTCTACATTAATTCCCACTTTAAGATCATCAAGGTGAATTGTCGCTGAAGCTCCATCATATATCGATCCTAATAGGTTTACATATGCTTTGTGGTAAGCAGCCGATGCCCCTGGCTAAATAGTGCATCCATTATGGAATGTTTTGAGATGGAGTCAAATGTTTTTTCGTAGTCGATAAAAGCAAAGCACAGTGGCATGGTGTATTCGTTGTGCCTTTCTATGGCCTGCTGTACAACCTGGATGTGATCCATTGTACTGAATTCATTTCTGAATCCTGCTTGTTCTCTTGGTTGTGCGTCATTCAGTTTTCTTAATATTCTTTTAGATATTATCTTAGTGAAAACTTTGTACATTACTGACAGAAGGCTTATAGGACGGCAGTTCTTTAAATCTTCCTGTGCTCCTTTTTTATGTAAATGGGTAAAAGGTAAAAGGGTTTTGAGGCATTTTGAGAATACTTTTGCCAGAGTTTTATATAACATCCGAGCACCAGTTTTTAGCATTTCTACGTTACACTGTCCTTTCCTGGAGCTTTGCCGTTTTTATCTGCCATTTGTTCTTCCATGGGTATTGTAACCTCTAACATTTGCGTACACGCCCTGAACACTGCGCAATCATGACGCTTTAAGGCATAAATTTACGTTCTTTTTTTTTCTCACCTTCTCTTTAGTCTTGTTAATTCCTTTGTTTTCTTGCAGGGTTTTTTGCATTCGCTGCATATTGAACCGGCGGGTGTCCTCTCTGATACATTTTCTTATAGTTTTGCAGAGCTCAGAGTAGTCGACCCTGCCAAAAGGACTACCTGCATTTCACATTGTCCGTCGTTTCTTCATTAAATTAATGGTCACATTGGATGCTATTGAAGCAGTCGTTTGAAGCACATTGTTGGTGATTTCTTCATATTGAACCGATATTTCCATTTCCCCCAGATCTTGTAACACAGCAAAGCGGTTCGACAAAGCTATCTCAAAATCGCTGCCTCTCTCCAGAATCCACTTTGCCGTTATTTGACCTTAGCATTCTTTCGCGCTCTCTTCGACAGTTAAACTTAACTTTTGCTCGTACCATTCGGTGGTCACTTTCAACAGTAAAATTGTTAAAGACAGTACAATTGCAAAATATTGTTTTATCGTTGGTCATAATGTAATCAATTTCACTTGTGAGTCCAGATAGATTTTTCCATGTCCATTTGGATTGGTCCAACACGAATATATATATTTGCATAATACAACTGATTACCTAACCAGAAATTGGTTAGGTAATCAGTCAGGAAATAATATGATTTTATGACAGGGGATTCCAATTTCTTAATAACTTTTTATCATATTGGCCACATAAAAAACATTACAATACATTCATTAATTTAATACAGTAACGACAATTATATCCCCTCGACAATTATATTATATTATTGTTTTAAACAACTGTAAACGCTTATCTGTTTCTTGTTTGTATTCATACTGCCCTACGCCACTGCCAAACCGGAAACAGTAGTCTCCCATATGCAGCTACTATCCTGGTCCCACTTACAGAATCATATGCTCCTTATTGTAGTTTTATATAAAAAGGGTCGAACCCGTAATTGTTTTATATTCTAGTCAAGATCAATTAAACTTTTTCACTTTTCCAATATTTGAATTGGTATTTAAAATAAATAAAAATTCACTAAAAATAATAATAAAATTTAACTATACTTTTTTAATTTCATTTTTAAAATTTCTATAGTATGTTCAACTTTGCGAACAATCAGTGTATTCTTCATTTTACTACATTTTTAATTGATTAATAAACCATTATAATCATTTTCATATACAATAAAATGGAAATATTTATTCAACAACTGCCTTATAAGCTTTTTGTAATGCCACAAAAAATAATCAATGTAAGTAATAAAAATTCAATATTTGTGTTCTTTTTCGACTCCAATAATAAACAAGTATGGAAAATCATCGATATTTATATTGTAAATATCCCTAGGAGACCAGACAGGTCAAAAAAAGGTAAAAAACAATTTACATTTAATCGTTTTGTTGTGGAAGTTTTTTTGAATTTCTATAATTATATGAATATTTTTTTCTGGAAATATAACAGACAACAGAGCATACATTGACTTTTTGTACAAACATATTAATTCTTGAATGTTCTGCTAATTAGTAACACTTTTGAATATTGTCATAGATTTTAACAAAAAATGGTCCAAGATATAAAATATTTTATTTATATATTTACTATCAACGGTAAATAGAGGGCAGGCCAAGTATCAGGCTACCATTTTGTTTTTGCGCCATTGTTTTTTAGTTTTTGACAATTTGAGTTTGATTGGTGTGCAGTACAAGTGCAAGTTTTATTAGGGCTAAATATACGCTAGCAAAAATATTCTAATCGTCCGCCGTCTCATACCATATGATCAAAATTCACCAAGACCGAGTTCTTTAAACAGCGAGCGATTTATGAATCTGTAATATTTTTTTTCTTAGCTAGATATACGACATACACGTGAAGTTTGAGCGCGATATGTCAATTAGTGTGTGTCAATGCAGATTTGCGCAATGCAGTTGCGAAAAGTTACTCTGGTGATTTTTACTATGAATAAAAAAAATTGAACAAAGAATTTGTGTGAAATTTTGTGTTATATGCCTTGATATCCGAATCTTTATCAAGAATATTCCATGTAGTGCCATAAACAGCCCAAGTTCTTGAGAGGGACGTGTAATTGATTGTACTGGATTTTCATTCACACTTTGGCTCACAGCATCGATGCTTTCAACAATACGTTTAAATTTTTGAAGATTTAGATTCCCAAATGGTAAGTTACTACGAATAGCATGCCGTGACTATTTTGAACATAAATTTCAGGTAGGACGTAAAACGTAGCCCGAATAGATTCATTATTTTTGTAATAAATTTAAACAAATTGTATACGCTGTGCAACTATTGCCACTGCAATATATATGCCTATTGATTTCTATGTAATCTTCTCCACAAAAATAGCATGTATAGTTTTCAACATTTTCTTTAATTTTAGATTTCTTAACTTTAGTATTTTTGGTCGTTTTAACATCTTTGGTCCATTTAATACTTTTCTTTAGCGTAGTCTTTGGTTTTGTTTTTAAATATTTGTCAATGTTTTTGAGAACTTTGGTGTTTGTTTAAATATATTTAGCTTTCTATTCTTCCATTATAGGAGTGCTGATAAGCACTTCAGACTTCTGAATTTTTGTTTTGCTAGTTCCCATGGCAACGTGAGGTTGGAAGCGGTCTTATTTTTATTGGACTCAAATAAGACACTGGTGGAGGAGTAGAAGGCATTGGCATTATATTTAACTGAGTCTTCTTCATTGGGTATTTTTGAAGGTAGCGTGGAATGAATCGTAGAGTCTAAGGCACTTGTTTGTTCTGTTTCTGCGTCTTGAACCGCTAGATTCACGTGCCCAGTAGAATTTCGGGTAAAGAGTCTATCTTCATAGACAAAATATTATGTTGGTTCACCATTGTGTTTTGAATTGCGGAGTTCACATGATCAGTACATGTGCTCCCTCTATGTCCAAATGATTCTTGAATATCAGCAGTAAAAGACCTTGTATTAGCAAGGATGCTATTGAGAGGGTCTCCTTCATGCAGTTCTAAAATGATTGATCACGATACACCTCTATGATCGATTAATCCAGGACAAGACACAGACTCTGTCAGCAAATCATTCTTTTCTCTGATTGCCGTGTGAACTTGAACCGTTATAGTCATGGATTCCGTAGATTCGACATTGTCGTCATTAGTTAAAGTGGAAATCCTTAAATCATCCGGGATATTATACAAAGTTTTACTTGGTCCAGATGAACTTTGAAGCCCTGATGTAGAAGGTATGATATCATTGTTCGTTGTTATAGTCCCAATATCTTGATAGGTTGTCTCCTGAAGAGCAGCTTCTAAATTTGCCGTATTACGGTCAGTCATCATTGTTAAATATGGTGCAAAATCTTTTTCTTCCCATACATCCATATTGGTTGGCCAAATCCCAGTGGATTCAAACCCTTTGATGGCGTTGTTGGGAGTGGCACATTTCAGATATGCTGGAGCAAATAATCTGGCCACAACTACTGACTATCCTCCCTGGGTGAGCCTTCTGGAATCGATTGATTTCTTGTTTGAAGTATATTTTTAGTGTACCATACACAGTAACGTCCAGTGCTTGCAGTTTGTTCGTGGTGTGAGGTGACAAAAACAATATGACGACATTGTTTTGGTTTGCGTACTCCAGAACTGGATGTTTGTGGCTTTCATGGTTGTCTAGGAGTAAAATAACTTTTTTTCTGCAGTCGGCCGAACATGGCCAACAAAAAATTTAAGCCACTTCAAAAATATTTCTCCAGTTATTTATCCTGAAGATGAGCAAGTTCCCCGAGTCTCTAGAAGAGAACCATCCAACATGCGATCTTGAATCTTCTTACGCGCAAATATCATAAACGGTGGTAAGAACGATACGGCAGCATTACAACAACAAACAATAGTTGTGGTTTGTTCACGTTCTGTGCTGGAAATGATTCGAACTTGCTTCTTACCATTGACGGAAAGAACTTGGGGTGGTTTCTTTGTTGAAGTTTGGATGCCAGTTTACGTCAACATTGTAAATCCTGGTACCATCAATACAATGTTTTTCCGTTTGGTTCTTCAACAACTCGTAGAATCTTTTCCCTTGCGGATGGTTGAAGCCTTTAAGTCTAACAATCGACGTTGCTTCTGGCACTCTTAGAGTAATAAATCCTGCAAGCCAATCATCACCAGCCTTTTCATGTTTGTCCCAACTTTGTGGATATGTGAGACTGCTTTTTTTGTGCAAACGTAAACCGGTACTTTAAAATCTTTTTGGGTTAAGCCATAAATAATGTTGTCCATCTTGTGCAAATACGTTTCAAGATCGCCCTCCTGTTGGTCACTGAGAACTTTACGAAAGCGTCCTAGCTGAGCAGTAGAACCACCTTTGTCCCAATGCCTATACAAAGTAGCATAAGGTAGGTTATATTTTCTTGCCGTCGTTTTCACAGGAATGCCAGCATTTCAGTCTGCTATTGCAAGCATCATAACATCCTCACTCCATTCGGCTTGATTGGTTTTTCTTTTATATTTGTAAACCATCTATAACAATATTAATGAAAACCATTAATCAAAATGTCTACCGGGTAAATTGGATACTACTGGGTACAGTGGATACCGTATACACTTTGCCTAATAGGTACTTGTTGAACTTAACATAATCTACAATGAAATCCAGAAACCACATCTCAATAAAACTAACAGAATTTCAACAAGAAAGCATGCACATTAGGGATACAAATAAGACAAAACAGTAACACCACATGTGCATGAGTAATTATGAAAATACGTGCCATGAAATATTGTAACAAACTATCAATTTTTTCTTTTTGTTATGTTTTTCTCAAACGACGAGCGATCTTGCGCTAGCTCTGTTTACGACTGAGGGGTGGAGGACAGACCCCGTGGCATGCGGCATGCACGCTTGCACGTGACGTTTTGAAATAGTGAAGGGTATTCGCTTTGCCTGGGCTATTCACTATGCCTGGACTTCCCCTATATATATTTTCATGATGATTTGCCAACCAATACTAAACATAAATGTCAATTTTGCCGGTAATAAGAAAAAAAGGCTGCTATGACGTTTTACAAAAATATATAGTACTCGTTTGATAACCGTTTACCTGATTATGTAAAATGTAAAGTTTTGGGTTTAGAGGCGCATCAGCAAGTGAGAAGGTTATTTAGCGACTGGACCTACAGCTTAACGTGGGTTCCGAACCACGGTCATCAGCTATCGAAAACCCCGGTCATCACCCCCCTCGGGCTATCAACCCTTGGACCTTTTGTGACTGAAAGTATCTCGAGAAGCCTACCAACTGGCGAGTGACCAACGCAGAAAACCTCTCAGAAGGCATCCGGCCTTACCCAGGCGTGACTGAGAGGTGATTCCTTGTCGGATTTTACATTCTTACCTAGAAACATTCACAAGAATTTTAGAAAAACTTTTGTTTGCCTAGTATGGGATTCGAACCCGCTCCACATTAACTGCCGTATCATAAGGCTGACTCCTTAGACACCACAGCTAATGTGGCTCCTATGTAAAATGTGACAAAAAAACTAATTGTGACAATTCAAATAATTTCCAATGCAAAGTTTTTATACATGTTAAATAAAGATATCAAAAGCTCGCTGTGATTGAAATGTTGAAAATCCTATTATAACATTTCTTCCGATCTGAATGTACGTGAATGGAATATTTTGCGGTACATTACAGCACGTTCGTGTCTTTCAGACACTTACATATTTTATTACTGATTCTAGAAAATAAACAAAACATGGGATTTTTTTCACTTATATTTCTATTTATTTTATTATTATATTATTTTATTATTTATTATTATTTATATTTATTATACTATTTTTATTTTATTTATTATTATATAACTGTTTAAAGACTAGTTATACTTTTGCACTACAAATATTACTAGTCGCGAAATATCTTACTATAATATTTATAGTAAACATATACAGTGTAATTTTTTTTTAATCTGACTGAGGCTAACTTTTTTATTTCAAGTGACAGACACTAGTCTTTCCAAATGCAAAATTGTAGGTAAATTTATAAATAATATTTTCCGGTGTTGCCAGATTACTTCAGTAGCTACTAAAACAATATTTTTTAAATAGAAATATAGTTTCCTACAACTTTGCATTGGGAAGTACTAGCCTATCGCTTAAAATAAAAAAGTTGATCAAGGTCAGGTTTAAAAAAAATTACACTGTATAATGTTACACGACAATACATTTTCCCAACCCTTTGACCATAGGGCCCAGAATGATATGTGACACAGTCTTAGAATCAGTCTAGGGTGCCGACATCTGGACTGTAATCAAATTCTGAGAAAACTTCAATAATAAAGAGAATTAATATCTAATAAAGACGTTTCCACTAACAAATCCTACTTCCATGTCCTCGTCGTGTGCCTTGGGTTCTGACGTGCGTATATTAGGATGTGTGGTACGCAGCTAATGGAGAAGGACGAGGATCAATGCTCGGCGCCTAAAAACCGGGATTCGTTGACCAAGATATGGTAAACCCTACAGAAGAATCCCTAGTCATTCGGGATAAGTGGGTTGGTCTAGCAGTCCCACCCCAGAAAATAATTGAATCACTTATTTCAGAAACCCTATAACGCATTATTATTCGGAAGCAGACTTTTTTGTATGAATAATTTCTTTAGATGTTTTTCTTTAGAACAGTTTGAGGCATAAACCCCTTTGGTCAGGATTGTCTAAATTGATCATAGAAAGTCGCATTTTCTTCAGAAACCCTATAAGCTAGAAAATATCTGACCATGCTGTATAAGAGTCTGTTCACTTCCAATATTTTCTATGTTTTGTTTTCTGTCGTTTTAACATATTCCTGTTGTTACGGCCGGCGGCGGTGGTTTAGTCACCTGCCTGGTAATCCAAAGGTAGCTGGTTCAATTCCAGCGTTCGGATGGGTGTTTTTCTTTAATTCTTCTGTCCGTCTTACTTCTTATCCTACACACACACTTATATACACTCACATATACACACACACACGCCCACACATATCCACACCTAAATGTATGTGATTGTTCTAGGCAAGAGTGTAAAATCCGACAACGAATTACCCCTCAGTCACGCCAGTTAAAAGCTGGGTAAGGCCGGATGCCTTCTGAGAAGTGTTCTACGTTGGTCACTCGTCAGTCGGTAGGCTTCATGATAGACTTATGGGTAGGCACATAACTAAGAGTTGATAGCCTGAGGGGGGCGCTGACCTGGGTTTGTCGGTAGCTCATAACCGTGGTTCGGAACCCGCGTTAAGCTGTAGGTCCAGTCGCTAAATAGCCTTAGATGCTGATGCGCCTTTAACCGTAAATCATTTTCTCTCCTTTCCTGTTGTTACGATCAGCAGACAAAAATTGATTCGAAGACGAAGAATGAGACGAGTTCAGAGAGTAGTATGGCTGGAGATACTATGACGAGTAAGAAAGATATCACACAACCAGAAAAATTATAAAATAAACTCCATTATAAGAGTTCAGGTAAAAGGATGGCATATGTAAATTATAGGAATAATGTTGTAACCTGAATTTCTTTTGGTTCGAGCAATGGTAAGTGAATGCTCCAATTTAGGGGTTTTATGTTTCTGTGTGACTAAACCTTATTTTGTAACTAATGTTTTTGGTATATATTTCCGATAATTTTATTATTTTTTTTGAAAAATGCAGTAGTACTAGAAAATATATTTTTTAATCTGATTTGTTTTTACTTTGCAAGTGCAGATTAAAATAGTACTCAAGAATATCTGTAGCGAACAGAACTCATATTTGAGCAATTCCGAAGTATTGACACTAAGAATGAATAAGAGGGTTCCTTGATAAGCTTTATTGCCACAACCAAGGTTAAACTGCGCAGAAGGAGGAAGCCAGATGAAGAATCTTCTAAACCGTCTCGAGGATACAGCTTTACTTACGAGATTTCCATTCTTTAAATCTGCAAACAAGTGTTTTAAAATTTTAATTACTTTTGATAGAGAGAATTACTGGTGCTACAGTTCGAAAACTTTGCACACTTGCTGCTTCAGGTAAATCACCGGTGGATATTAGAGGGAAATCACATCAGGAAACGCTGTGCCAGAGTATGTGACAGACATAGTAAAATACCATATTTCTTCCTTATTGTACAAATAAAACAAAGTTGTCTAATTTCCACTTATATTTTTTTGTAAAATATAACGCGTTTCACTACAATGTAGCTTCTTCGGATGCGAAGAAGCTACAGCGTACTTTGTTTCTACAAGTACTTTTTTTAAATACTATTTAGTATGAATTTCCATCAAGAAAATGTCGCAACCATCCTCTATTTCTTTTTTCCCTGTAAAAAATTACACGAATCTTGATATTACTGCAATAACTAAACTCGAAGAGATTACCACTAAACACAAAATAATTTTTAAAAAACGACTCGAAATAGCACGATTCGCTAACCATCATCAGGAAATTATTTAATCTTGGAGATGATTTAATCAGGGATGATTATATCCGAGAATAAATCGTGGTTAGCGAAATGCGCGTCGAGAAATTTTATAAATGTGATTTGGTATTTAGTAATAATAATCTCTTCGAGTTTAGAGCCAAACATTAAGATGTTTGGCGAAACGTCATGACTTTTCACAGAATGATTTAGGAACATTATCTACCATCCGTGAAAATATTCGATGTAATATAATGTTACAATTGTACCAATACCTAATAGAAATTAGGTATTTACCAATACCTAATTTCAACTATATGGAAGACTAAACAAGTCAGAAAAGGATACGACCACTATATGAAACATTGACTAAACTCCCTTAGAAACTATTTTATATGTCTATTTTATACTCCGAAAACAGGAACATAAAAATACTGAACACCCTGTATAGCATGAGAAATATTGTTTATAGTAGAAATATTGTCAGAATAACCAAACAAAAATAAAGAAATTGTACTTATACATAAAAAGAATGGGGTGGAGGGGGAAGTTTAAACTATTCATAATCCTGCTATAATATTTAGAAAGAAAACGGGGCTTAGTCTCGGTTCTTAAGTAAGGGAAATGGGGTCGTCAAGACGGCGCCAAACATTAGCGTACTTTAATCTTCAAGGCAAGCAAATTCTTAATGGTAAAATATGCATAAAACTAGGTAATGGCGAATAAACAGCAAAGAAACGCCAGAATTGACTATATATTTATAGAGCAGGTTCTCGTATTACCTCTATAACTTAGTTTTAGACTAAATGTCTGACTTCTATTTATCTACAAAAACTCAATAAAATAAAAAACTAGAATTTTTTAGATTGTATGAGTAAAATATGGGAGAAAATTCGAAAAGTAGTTATCGAATTCAAAAAAACCGTCTCAATAAAAAAAATCGAAAATAATACTCTGAATCCAAGTTTCATCAACAGTCACAAATCAGCCCAAAACTCCTTCGGATTGCGCTTATATATGTCTAAATACTGCTGTGAAGTGACCACTCACTCCATTTTTGAACCGCTGTAAGCAAAAGAGGCTGTTTTGTTGTTTCCAAATTCTGATGAGTTTCTGCGTCGATACATAATTGTGAACAATTATGATAATTATGTATTGATACACTATTACACTCCAGAGACAAAAGAACAAACAAAACAGTGGGTTTTGGAGATGAAGAAAAAAAGTTGGAGAAACGCTTGAAAAAGTGTATACAGGAGCTAAAAGGAGATTGTTAAAAAATAAAAAATCTAATTAAAATAATTTGTTTTTCTATATTTTTCTAAGACCTTATCGAACGACAGTCGTATACCCGTAAAAAAGAAGGATTTAATTGAACTTCTCAAATATGTACCTCCAGAACATCACAATTTTTATAGGTCGCTTCAAACGGAAACCGTTGATGAACCAATTGAATCGGACGTTGAAACTGATGAATAAAATAATGTTTTCCTTTTTTTTATTGTCGCCTAACCTATACATCTATGTAATTATTATTCACGTATGGGCCCTGGTGGACCACGCGAAGTACAGTTAGAAGCGTTTGTTGTTGCTTTCATTTTGAGCTTTTCTCCTTTCATCAGACCAAGTTGTTTCTGTCTTCCTACATTTTTCTCTCTGGCTAACCTCCCAAACGTCAACCTTGTGTACGAGACAGTTTCTATCCTGAATTTCAGTTCCTGTAATATTTGATGATCTTAGGTCCTCTTTAATTGCAGCAATCCATTAAATGGTTTCTATTTTAGCTCTACTCCTATTTTCATAAAATTCAACTATTTGTCTAGTTAGCCTACTCGGATTCATCCATTTTATGTGTCCGTAAAACTTCAGTCTTCTTTTTCTCATATCGCTATGTATTGCTGTATTGTTTGATATCTTGGTAAGTTGTGCTATTTATTTGTTTGGGGCCTAAGATTTTTCTTATAATTTTTCTTTCCTTCTTTTCAATCTCCTCGATGTCTCTCTTTATATTCAAAATGAGCGTTTCTGCCCCATATAGACATTTTGGCTTAATTACTGTGTTATAATGTCTCAGTTTTGTGTTTTCAGATATGCATTTTTTGTTGTAAATATTTTGTGGAAGTCTCAATGCAGTTTCAATTTTTTGATATCCACCCTTATCCTTTTTTCCAACCCGTTTTCCATGATTATTTAAATAGAGACTCGTCTGATGATACCATATTTTGTATTTGGAAATGGTGTTCTTAGTCTGTTGCATGTCATGTATTATCTCTTTTCAAAGGAAATTTGGAGTCCTACTTTTCTTCTTTTTTTTTTAAGGAATTGAATCTGTTTTTGTGCCGGTAATATATCTTGAGCTAAAATTGCTAGATCATCAACGCCAGACAATCTATCAGCAAACGCCAGACAATCTATTTTGATTTGGGTTCTCCCCAGTTTAATTCGGTGGTCAATATTCAGGGCCGATTTTTTTACACGCCACTCTTATATTACTTTTTCTAAAACAAAGTTAAATAAGAGTGGTGAGAGTCCATCCCCTTGTCTCACGCCAGTTTTAATTTCAAAAGGCTCTGAGATGTCCCCCATGAATTTAACTTTTGACCTTGTGTTAGTGAGTGTTGCTTTAATAATTGCCAGCGTTTTCAGATCTAGTCCTTGTTCTTTCAAGATTTGGAATAAAGATTCGCGGTCAATAGAATCATATGCTTTTTTGAAATCCACACATGTACAAACGAGATTTTTATTGTATAGTTTTTGATGTCTTAGGGTCAACTTTAGATTCAGGATCTGTTCCGGGCAGGATGTGCCCGGTCGGAAACCTGCTTGATATTCACCAATTTTAGGTTCTAACTGTCCCTGTGCTCCGTCTAGTAGACACTGAGATAGAATTTTGTAACAAACTCGGAGAAGAGATATCCCTCTGTAGTTGTTTAGATCCATTCTATGTCCTTTCTTATGTAGTGGGTGAATTAGAGCTTCTTTCCAATCGTCCGGAATTCGTTCGGTTGGCCAAACTTCTTGCAGAATTTTGGTTATTTCTTTGATTGTACTTGGAGCAGCGGATTTTAAAAGTTCCGCAGTGATTCCATGTTCACCAGAAGCCTTGTTATTTTTAAGTCGTTTGATTTGCCTAATTTACTTATACACCTATATTACTTATTTAAAGTTTATATTCAGCTCCAAAGTTGTCTAAGAGTTCATATTAAAAGCATTATTCACGTGTTAAAATATAATTTCGCAATATATGACTTCTTGTTAAATAAAAACTTGTTTTTTTTTAATATATTGAAATGTTTTTAATTTTTATGTTTTTTTGTCGCTAATTAACTTTCATTTTGTTTTATATATAATAATAAAAATGAGGATTAGGCAAGTATGGCACCAATCTAATCAAATAGTCGTTGAAGATAATGCCTTGTGAATCCTAAAAAATAGTGATCATGACCTTTCCAGCCGATGGTAGCGTCTTTGTCTTCTTCGAAGGGCGTTCGCTGGATAAAACTCACTGTTTTCACTGTTCCTTCGTTTCTGACGTGTAGAAAGGAATCCAAGTTTCACCATCACTAACTCTGCTTATGTATTCGGTTTGTATGTATTTCCGTTTTCGGTTTGCAGTGAGCAAGCGCAACACATCGTAGTGATTCCTCTGTAGTGATTCCAATGAATGTGTTCTGAGCGCGAAGCGTCACCCGTAATGGTTAGACCAAGTCGAAACTCAGTAAACCACTTATGACCCATGAAAGTTCAAGGAGTAGGGTCCCTATAAGTCGTGCAAAAAGTAGTGTTTCATTTACACATGAAATTGGCTTTTATCTATAATGGCAAAAATATTAAACTTTGTTTATGTTTTGAAATATGATTGAAATAAAATTAAATGTCATATTGGTTTGAAATTTAACCAATATTGGAAAAGAAGTAACGTTTCAAAAATAATATCGCCTTTACAATCACACTGTCATCTATCAGAAAAATATCTGACTTTTCATTGAATTGTCGTTCATATTAAAAAAAATTGATATTTAGGTAATACATATAAGAAATTTTAATTAATAGTAGAGGCTACGTTGTAAGGATTCGCATTTATACAATAATTTTAATTTCAAAACATCGGCGCAATTATTTGAATTATCTTTACACACTTTAGAGCTTTCACTTTAAAACTTTGTAAGGTTTGCTAAACACACGGTAAGCTTGCATGCATTTCGCAAGGACATCGCTCAATGTTGTAAATATTAGGAATGTACTTGTATTATTTCTTGCATCTCATAATAACGGTTTATTATTGTATTTTCAAGAGGTATTTTTTAATATTGAATTCCTTAAAATACGTCACTTAAATAAGTTTTCTTTTGACTTATTTAATATCCCAATTGGATCAGATGTAAGCACTTTGATTTTACTTTTAAGATCGCAAAATACTCCACAAGAGCAAAACCAATCGAATATTGTTAAAAATTATTGCTTACAAATCTGATGACTGATCACGTAGTGTCAGTTTTTACTTAGTAAACAATTGTTAGTTAGTTAAGTTAGTTAGTTAGTATCAGAGTTTTACATCGGCTGATTAACACGGCGACAATTCGTCTTTTTTTTTCAGTATCGTGATTTATGAAGAATCGTTAATTGAATTTTTAAATGGCTTGTAAACTCCTACGAGCGTATTCACATGCTTACGAATCGTAAAAAAACGAATCATCTATATGTCTTTGTATTAATTGACGAATCGTCAAAGACGGATGTATGTGTGAATGGGCTGTTACACTTATACCGAAATACCGCACACAGTTACAAATACGGAACTACAAGAATTGTATAACCCCTTGTTCTTATATTACTTTTACCAGCTCCAACCTGTGGAGGTTGAAGCTCATGTCACCCGCCTGCGCATACAAGACGAATTAGTCGTTCCAAGCGCGCTTAGGCCTTAGGAAAACGAAATTGTTGTCGACAGTATGAACAACATAATGCATAGGCACCTAGAGAGTTGTCAGTATATCCAAGATATCTACAATATAACACATTGCGCCCCTTCAGTAGTTGTATCTCTAACAAACAAACTAAAAAAGAAAATAAAACTTATTATTCCAAGTAACAACAAAATTGAATAAAACATTCTTACACCATGGAGACGTAGACTGGAAAGAAAAATTACTAATCTGAGAAAGAATATTGGAAAGTTGGAAAGTTATCTTAGGGCCTCAAGACCATGTAGTGCAAAATTAAAACGAGATATAAAAACATAGCTAAAACTGGCAAAATTAAAACCAGCGATCCTGACTTTAGAACAAAGCTAAATGTTCTACTAGATACAAATAAGTAAAAAGTAGCTGTTCTAGGGTCAAGAATCCAGAAATATAACGAGAGAATTACAAGGTTTAAAGACAAGAAAACCTTTAATTCTCGACAGTCACTATTTTGGCGTTCTTTGACGTGAAAAAATGGATAACTTAAAAAGATACCCAAAGAACTTGACATGCTGAGATATTGGAAGGAAATATGGTCTACACCAACTACGCACAATGAGAACGCATACTGGACTGAAAGAGAATAACTCTTCAAAATATGCTGAATCTCGAAATCCGGGAAGAAACAATTAGAAATGCTGTAAGACGTACGCCGAACTGGAGGACACCTTGGGCGGACAAGATGCAAAATTACCGATGGATGTACTTTATTTCAACGCACAAATAGTTGGCTATTCACTTTCAAAAGGTATTACAAAAATCACCCATTACATGCCTTCCAACCCTATATAAAATCTTTACGTCTATCAAAGCCACAAATATTGAATCTCAACTAGTTAGAACTAACCTACGGACCTCTGAAAAATGGGTTGCAAAAAAGGATCGCAAGGGGCACGAGAGCCTTTGATAGTTCATTCGTTAGTTACTAGCCAGGCAAGAACAAAACAACGCAATATCTCAGTGGAATTAAAGGGAAAATATTCTGTTCCCCATAGTTGGCTGATTTAAGTCCTAGAATTATACTCCATTGATGGGCCGGTCGTAAATACTCTGAGGTATCTTATGGGATCACATTAAAGTTAATAGAGGAATATTCCAAGGTGACAGTCTAAGCCCACTCTGGTTTTGTCTAGCCTTGAATCAGTTGAGTAATATGCCTGTATGGTTACTAGACAAGTGCACCAAAGGGAGCGAAACTCACGCACGCTTTTTATGTGAATGATTTGAAGATTTATGGTAGTAATAATCAACAATTGTCAAACGTATTATAGTTAATTGGAGATTTTAGTAAAGCAATAAAAATGTAAAGCATTGATAATTAATTATAAAACTTTTTCGCATCGATTATCAATATTATTTTATATCCGCTGCAAGTATAAGGTAGTTTTTCATCCGGACCCTTACTAACGCGAATCAGTTGCTGCTGGCCAGATTGAAGCAACTCATAATACACGACTCCCAGTTGAGCCCATCAGCTACTCAGCAACACTTGTGCTTCCAATTCACTATCCTCCACTTTTTTGGCTATTTTAGACATTAAGTTAAAATTTCCAGTTCGGAATTGTTGCAACCAATTCTTGCAAGTACAAAATGAAACAGTATTATCTCTCAACGACGCGTAAATCACGTCTTGAGTTTTTTTTTGTTTATTCACGTGCACTTTTAAAACAAAAAAATATTCAAGTATTCCGTTAAATTTTGTTGTTCATTTTCAGCCTGAAATATAATTGTCAGCTTAGTCGAGTATAAAAACCAGCAATTTTATATTGAGCTGAAACATGAGGGTCGAGAGCTAAACATAGTAGGTTAAAAAGATACTAGCGGCCAAACATAGCATAGGTCCACATTATCTGCTGTTCTAGCAGCTTAGAAAATCACGGCGAATTATTATAGGTGCTGGTATTATAATCTGTAGCGATGAGGTATCCCAGCCCATCGCTTCAGGTTGAAGCAAAATATATAATTAACTTAAGCAGGGAGAACAAGGAATTAATAGAATTAAATAAACCAGACCCACGCTAAAAGCTGTTTCTGTTACATACTCTTTAACTATAGTTAAAGAGTATATGTGTGTATATGCATATATGTATATGCATATATGTATATGCATATATGTATATGCATATATGTATATGCATATATGTATATGCATATATGTATATGCATATATGTATATGGATATATGTATATGGATATATGTATATGGATATATGTATATGTATATATGTATATGTATATGTATATATGTATATGTATATATATATATATATATATATATATATATATATATATATATATATATATATATATATATATATAAATGTTTCGTCTGTTGGTAGTTGGACTCATCAGGGTGCCGACGTGTGCTCTCTCGACAAGTGTGGGGAGTCCCTCTCCACAATCAAACATGCTTAACTGGGTGGGGCTTATATAGTTTTTCCTTTCGATTATTAATATTATCTATGATAAAGTTTTAAAATAAAGTAAAAATACTGATATTTATTTTTTATTCAAAAACACAATTGTTAGTATTTTAATTATTTCTCTTCCAGTTAAATAAATATTAATTCCATATAAAAATTGAAATACATTTGAAATTCACAAATTGGCGTTAACCTTGTCCAGTGTAATCAAATATTTAATTTGTTATCCATTGTTTTATAGCCTACTAAATGAACAATATATTTACCCTAAAACAGATCGAAACATCTTTTAGTCACTTTTATAAATCTATTTTTAATAAAAAACCATACAATATTATTCAGAAAAAAATTCAATTAATACTCTCCAACAATGCCAAATCCAACTATTGTTGGCATTAAAAAAAAATGAACCTTGAATTTCAAATATGCGAAGAAAAAAAATATACCCAAAAAGCCGCAAACATTCCCTGATGTTTGCGTACAAAATCCTATTAAGAAACCTTAAAGCGTTCTCGACCCTGTATGTGGAAACTGTTTTAAGCTGTGAGCTCATGACGTGATGATAACGCTTGATGGTGTGAGTTTTATTGGCTTTACAAAATCATTTGTTAATACTAACACTTAAAACACTAGATAGTTTTCAAATTATAAAGTGTTAGATATTTTATGAAATGGGGTTTTATACATTTTGTTACATCAAGTAAAATATTAACAACGAAATTGAATGTGCTATTTGAATCAACTTGACTTTCAATGATTGACGTTTTTTTTTGTGACATCTATTAGGCATACCAAATTATTATTTGTTTCAGGGAATAATGCTAACATTTCTAATTTTAGAAATTATCATATTGATTATGAGTCTGTCGTAAATATTTTAAGATCCCGCATTGTGTCGTATCGATTAAATATATAATTCATCTGTAATATAAGTTAAATTAATAGAATAAAACTTCAATAATGAAAATTGTTTGCTAGGTCAGATAGTTGAAATAAGAGTTTCGAATAATTATCCATTTGGGTGTGGTTGAAACGCAAAAGGGAATTCAGTTTTGCTTGTAAAGTGCTAAATCTAATTTCCTAAGTGCATACACAAACAATTTACGAAATAGAAACGAGAACGTGAGAAAGTCAGACAAAAATAGAATATATAATAGTGTTTACGAATTGTGTTACGAAAACAACGATATGATAGTAAAAATTAAAACAAAAACCATGAGGTAGAATATTGTCTTGCATTATGTTCTGAATATGGCCATTTAATGTAAATGGCTATCCGTTTACAGGAGCAAATTTGACGAATTAAATTTTTTATGATGCTCTCGTATAAATCAATCCCAATTTCATGTACCGATGTTGAATATTAATTCATTAAGTATTCGAGGATATTTACTGTTTCCATGTAAAGCCACAAAACCTTATTTACTTAGGTGCGAAGCCATTTCTTGAAAGCCCACGAACAGTGATCAATTTTATTGCATTCTGGCCACACAAAATCAGTTAATATAGATCGATACTATTTACCATTGACTTTTTTTAGCTTACTTTTTACTATTATACAATCTTCCCTATGGCTTGACAGCCCATCAAAGACCTTTGCCTTCGCCTATTCAATGTTTTCTTGCCTCTTCCGTTTTCATTGAACAGCCCTTTCTATTTCTCACCCTTCGTTTTCTTTTCATTAATCCAATCTCTTGCAGATCATTCCTCTCTCCCTCCTCCTTATTCTTGATTCCTCTAAACTCGTTCCCAATATTTTCTTAGCTGGTTTTTCACTGTACATCCTCTCTGCTACTAGTATTATACAGGGTTATCCATTTCGTAGCTCGGAAAATACAGCCCTGTATTTTGACAACTGTCAAACTTAAATGTCATCCAAAGTGTGATTTGTTTAGTTTAAGGTTTGCCATTTGACAATATGGATCGTTTAACCACCGAACAACGCGTTAGGGTTGTTAAAAGTTTTTACAAAAATGGTGATTCTGCCGTAGCCACGTTTCGTGTATCACGAGCAGAATGTGGTCCCCATAATCGTCCTTCTGAGTACATATTTTCAACACAGTCAAGAAATTTAAAAATACTGAATCTATTACGAATGTGGTAAATGTGCATTATCATAACGTTCGCTCGATGGAGAATATCGATACTGTTAGTTAAAGTGTGGCTGACGACTCAAATTTATCGATTCCTCGGCGTTCACAGTCTACGGGCTTGTCTTACGGGACAATATGGCGAATTTTGCATTTGGATTTTCATCTTCATCCTTACAAAGTCCAACTCAAGCAAGAATTGAAGCCCGATGAGCATACGTTGTTTGTGTACTTGGACATTCACCTGATTTTTCGAACTAAATCTTTTTCAGTAATGAGACTCATTTCTCGCTCGGTGGATTAGTAAATAAGCAAAATAACAATTTTGCTTATTTGGGGTTCTGAAAACCCACAAGTGATTGTGGAGAGTCCATTGCATCCGCAAATGGTTACTGTTTGATGCGCGTTATGATCTGGTGATGTCATTGGGGCCCGTACTTCTTCTAAAAAGGAAAAAAGGAGCGACGTCAATTCTGAACACTCTAGCCGTATGATAATCGATTATTTTTGACCAGAAATGAAACATTTAGATCTGAGCGACATATGGTTCCAACAAGTCGGTGCTACAAGGCACAGAATATGACCAATTTTGGCTTTATTGCGCGTGAGAATTTCACAGGCCACGTAATTTCGAGATTTGGTCATGTCAATTGGCCGCCGAGATCATGCGAATTGACGCCGTTGGACTTTTTTTGTAGAGCTACGCGAAATATCGTGTTTACGTAGACAATATTTAAAGTTTTGAGCAGTTGAAAACCAACATTCGTCAAGTCATAGCCTAAATATGCGGAAAATACATCGAAAATTACCTCAAAAGGAGTCGTGTAAGCGGTCAAGTGGTGGACATTTAAATTATGTTGTATTCCACACTTAATGGCAAAATCCAAGCAATAAAATGAAACAAAATTATCAAAATCTCAATTCTTTGTGTGTTATTTATAATTTTACTTTCCGAAGCACAAAATGGATAATCCTTTACAACTTACTTAATTACTGCTTCTTAGGTTAAACATCCTAGTAAGTTCCTAGTCAAATATAGCTGAAAGAGCAGTTCTCGATGCATTCAATGACTGTACTGACAATACAAGGATTGTCAATTTCGCCCTATACTAACCTCTTGGTTTGGTCAAGCTCTGTTCAAGCAATTGTCTGACCCTTTACAAGGCGGCCAGATTAGCCACTGAAATTTTACTATCATGCAACTTAATTACTGTTTCTTAGCTCCAATAGCCTAATGTAACCTCAAGGTAGCCGAGAGAGCAATTCTCGATGCTATCAATGATTGCACCGACAACAAAAATATTATCGATTTGGTTCTATGTCTGACCAAGCACTGGTTAATTAGTTAGTCTGGCTCTCTACCAAGCGGCTAGATTAGCAACTGAAATGCACCAGGCTTTCGAGAGAAAATAGCACCTGGATGCTATTTTTCTGAAAACCTTCGATAATGTATGCCATGACGGATTTGTTTTTAAGAAAATTAAAAATTAGGTTTTCCTTATCCGTTTATTCATCGACAGCAGGTCATTTCAAGTAAAAAAAAACCATCTCATTTTACCAGGAAATCTATATATAGTCTGTACAAAATTAAAATCGTTGCACGCCATCTATGACGCTATTAAAGAACAGCAGAAATACCACTACAAAAATTCAATAATAAAATAATCAAATGGATTGTATTCAATAAATTTCAAATTTAGCGGCTGTGTTCGGTTGGCAGCATATGCGACGTTGTCGGGTTTAAAATTTGTCTTGTTGATATTTATTGACACTTTTGGAGGTTATCCCATTTGTATCTAAACGTCAAATTTCATTTTTACCTTGCAATTGAAAACAGTTTCTTTAAGATCTTAAGTCGCGCCTGTAAATTGCCAAATCATTTAAATAGTCGTTGTCAAGAGTTCGTGGCTTCTCTGATACACTATTTTGAACAAGAACCAGACAATAATGGTCCATTGTTACTCTTTGCTGCTGTTAGAGATAGGTATGTTAAGTGAATTGCTAATACTTGGATTTGTTTAGTTTGTCATATTTTTTTTAGTGTATTACAGTACCCTTAAGGTTGCAGTACCCTTAAGGTTGAGTATGTAAACTGTTAGCATTATTTCACAAAAAGTGAAAAACAATGAAGTTTTAAAATTGCTTAGAAAACGTAATTTTACTAAAAGCCTTACCAATACTGAAGCTTTGGATACAAGTTCTATTCGTGACTCCATTTATATCATGTATGAACCCAGTAAGTATTTGTAACCTAAGAATTGCAGAAAAGACTGTTCTTAAACCCATCGTAAGCATTGATAGTTTAATTTTAATTTTCAGGGCAGCATGTAACTTTGAATTCCTTACACGAGCAATTAAAAGATAAACAACTGTTTGACGGATTCTGTATGTCGTTGTGCAACATATTAAAAGAAGCAGGTTTTAAATGAAAAAAAAAATATCCAAGATGAGGCTTATGGAACTTCTCAATGCTGCCCTAAAATGTATAGATTTTTCTGAGAGATTATATGGAAAAAGGGAAGAAAAAACGTATTGTACAAATTTGTCTTAAACAGCTCATGGACTAAAGCTGCCATTCACGATTGGTTAACTAATAATAATAATAATACAGCTTTTTTAATCAAAATGCTTAAAACTGAACTATTAAGAATTAATAGTATGTACAAAGTAAGTACTACAACCAAATGAATTATTTTGATATATTTCCTAAGTGAATGCTTTTTAGAAATAAACCAGCATGGAAATATCTAGTAGACAACTTAGCAGAAAAATATAGGCAGAAAGTTTTAAGTATTCCACCATACCACTGCATTTTCAATCCAAACACATGAATAGACTGTATAAACAAGTGTACAAACACCCAGCAAGACTGTATAAACATGTGGCGTCAGGCACTTCACACTGTTACTCCTGGGATATGGATCAAGCATACTGAAAAGCAAATAATGAAATGGTATGACAGAGAACATATATTGGATCGAAAAGAAGTTCTTCCCTTAATTATAAATACTGCAGATGATAGCAGTGATTCCAGCCAGTACTTTTCAGACTCCGATTAATGAAAATAAGTGCATGCAGATATTTCATTATTATTTTTTGTTTAGTACTTATATATTATATGTCAATAAATGTCATTGATAATTATATAATATTTTTATTTTAATAACCATTCAAATATTATAAATTTATTTTTGAACGAAGCATTTTACATGTGCCGCAACCATCTAGATGTATTAAATAAACAACACTTGCAAGACTTTCAACATTTATTATAATTTTGTTACTTATTTTGTAATTTGCATTTTATTTGGAGATATTTTTTGTATTGCAATTTCCTTTTTGCCTCCGCGTCAACCAAAATTCAGATATTTCAAGTAAATCCCTTGAAGTATCATATAGAACCAACCGTGGTTTTTAAGAAACCAACCATATTCATTAAGAATTCGGTGTCCCATCGGTTTGCCAATATTTCGATTTAACCTTCTCGAAGTTTCACCCAGTAGCTTGTCATAATACAGTTTCCTTAATCCGTAATCAATCGAACCTTCTGCCCTAGTAACGGGGCAAAATTCCGATAAAATCCTGAGCCAAGAAGACGCCTCCGAATCAAATCAAATCAAGCCCCATTTCGTGGATAATTCATTTAATATAAGTAGAAACCTAGGGGCCAGTTTAAAAACCAGGCTGACAAATTTGAAATAAAATCTTAAAATCACATGCCTTTCAGACAAATGCAAACAATAATTTGATTTTTTGGGGATATTGAGATTTTCCTGAAATTACCTGTCAATTGTCACACTAAGAATGACAATTGAGATTTTGAAAAAAAAAGTTTTTTGTCATAAATGGAAAGATCGTATATAAGTTTTATAACAAAACTATTTTTTTTCTTCTTATAATTAAAAAGTTATATCAAATTGAAAATAAATTTTTAGACCTAGCACCGATGACGCGTCGACAGTTCCCGAAAAAAACATTACAGATAGCTGATACGAGTGTTTTAGTTTTAAATCAACTTATTTTTGTTATTATCATCAGTGTATTGATACATTTATTTAAAATGTCACATCTAATTAGTTATCATGTCTGTTTCGAATCATTTTGTACAAATACTACCAAAACAACTCCGAAAAAAATGTTTTTAAATGTGTTACAAAAAGTTAAACGTCAAAATCAATGGTTCTAAACCAGCACGATGTATTAATCCTAACACAACATCAAATTTTACAACCACCTGTGATCAAATATATACTAAAGATGATTAATTATTACATTATATCAGTTTTTATTTATCAAATTTGTGTAGCTGAAGCTGAAGCACAATCGTGATAATGAGTGTCTTGAACGTTTCATAGTTTTTCATTAATAATTAAGGTAACTGCATAAGTTTTACTCAGAACTTTATAACCTCGACATACCCGTCCTTTCACCGTGTAAATACAATTTTTGCGATTAAATTGAACTTAACCTATAGTCCTGTCACCGTAATTATCGCGTGACACCCTAAAAATTGACACCGCGTGACACCCTAAAACTGAATTGAACCGAATGTCATTTTTGAGAGAATCTGTAACCATAAAAAATCCGCACCTGGTATGTAATTACAAATAGTCTTTATGAACTCTTTGTCACACATTACTGAATTAAATTAGTAATCAACAATTTTTTTGCACTAACTTCAATAATTTTGACAGTATATACAAATGTAAAAGCCTTTGACAACGGTTTTATTATGTTTAATGGCTTATTTAATGTGTTTATTATTATTATTCACATAGACTTGGTATCACTCCCTCACCTCAAAAAGCTGGAAACCATAAACCGATTCCTCCTTCGTGACGTTGGAGTTCGGCTCGGAGCCTGGGGATAAATTTCATAATAACCCAGTATTCCGTTGGCATTAAGGCAAAAATTTTCAAACTATGTGGCAGGTTTGAAACAATATAACCCGCTGTCCCACTTTTATGATATTTCTATTTAGTCCGCAATTTGTTAAACTTTTGGAGAACCTGTGGCTCACCAATCCCTCTGCGGAAATTACAAAAGTTTCGATGTTCACTTTTTCAAGTTGCCAGATGTTCTTCAATTCATAAGAAACATTCTCATACTTAGAAACCGTTTCCACCTCCGTTTTATGTATATTATGAGACAGTGGTATGGCAATATCAATAATTGTTCCCCACTTTTCTTTTTTATTTATTAAGACTATGTGGTCTAAACTTGAAGAGATTTACTACTAAACACCAAAACACTTTTTTGTACTGCTCGACGCACGTCGTAGTGGTAAATCTCTTCAAGTTTAGTGTTTCACACCAAAGGTTCCAATAGAAGAATTGATATGTCTGGTCTATTGTAGTCAACAGTCCTGTCAGTGATCTATCTATCCCAGTAGAGCAGCACATCGTCAGACTCCAGAGCAGCTTGAGGACTGTATTTATAATACGGCGGAGTAGATGTTGGTAAAAGACCATAATTAAGTGCCAGTTTTTGGTGGATTATTTTAGCAAGCTGATTATGCCTTCCTAAATATGCGTTTTCTGCTAAAGTTATTATTATTAGTATTATTCTCCTCATCCTTACTGTAGAATCTCAGCTCATGCTGGCCGGTATTCCAATGCCAAGATGAAAAAGCAATTCAGCTCCTCTCACCCTAGCATAATATCTTACGAACAATGTGACACGTCTACAAGAGCACGGCACGCTGTCCCACTATGGCAATCGATCTCGAGATCCCGAGGCTCTCGAGTTTCTTTGAAAATCTCTTACTTATCAGGCCTTCGGCGGATATAACGAAGGGCACTACATCTACCTTACTCAGTTTCCACTGGTTCTTCAAGTCGTATGCCAGATTTTCATACTTTGTGGATTTTTTTATCTCAGTTTTTCTAATGTTGTGAGATAGTGGCACTGCGATGTCAATTATAAAAGCCCTCTTGTCCTTTTTGTTGATTAGAACAATATCCGGCCTGTTATAATCAACCGTTCGATCAGTAGTGATTGGTCTGTCCCAGTAAAGAATGGTATCGGATGATTCAAGTACAGGAGAAGGCGAGTACTTATAATATGGAGGAGGTGCATTTTCTAATAGCGAGTATTTTTTTACAATTTGTTGATGTATAATTTTTGCCAGCTGATTATGCCGTCCTAAATAAGCATTAGGAGCAAGGGCCGGGCAACCGCCAATAAGGTGCTCAATTGTTTCCCCCAAAGTACCGCATTTCCTGCATTTATCGACTACGTCCAAATGCAGTATGTGCTTTTCATAGTTTTTTGTTCTTGTTACCCTATCTTGAATAGATATCGCGAAACCTTCTGTTTCTGGGTACAAGAGTCCATCGGTCAGCCACTTCAGAGACAATTGTTCGTCAATGGTGTCATCTTCGAGTGACTTAGGAAACCTTCCGTGCAATGTTTGTCCTTTCCATTCTCGAACACAGTCCGTGAGTGTTGTTCTGCTATCAATACGATTTTGTTTATTTAGGTTCAGTGGGGTGAAACCCCGATCCTCATTTGCAACTAATTTCATTAACGTACTGTTTGAATCCAGGAAGTGTTTTCTCATTCTATTTTCTTGATTGAGACAGATATTTTTTACGTTTACAAGGCCTCTACCCCCCAACTTTCTTGGGATGTATAGTCTTTTCGTAGATGAGTTTGGATGCAGGCATCGGAACTTTGTCAATGTTCGGCGCGTCAACCTATCGAGTTCATCAAGGTCAGTTTCTGACCATTTAACTATGCCAAAAGAATATGTCAGAGTTGGCACCGCCCAACCGTTGATCGCCCTAATGAGGTTTCCTCCGTTCAGTTTGGTGTTTAAAAGTTTTGTAAGTCTCTTTTGGTATAGAGTGGAAAAGTCCTTCTTTAACTGGTTATGATCAAGTTTATGCTTTTGGGGTATTCCTAAATATTTGTAGGATTCTTCTGGTGCTAGTTGTTGTATGTTACAAAGTGTTGAATGTTGACTCTGAACCTTTCCCTTCTGTATACTAATGGTAGAGCATTTGTCCAGTCCGAATGACATTCTGATATCCCTACTGAATGTTTCAACCGTTTTTATCAATGAGTTTAATTTTTCTCTAGTTTCTCCATATAATTTAAGGTCATCCATATATAGTAGATGAGAGAGCTTTCTTGGATTCCTCATGTTAAGTTTATATCCAATATTGCTGTTGTTGAGTAGTGTGGACAAAGGGTTCAATGCTAAACAGAACCAAATTGGAGAAAGGGAATCTCCCTGAAAAATTCCCCTCTCGATATTTGTAGCAGTAATGCATTGTTGGCCGACAAAAAGATTCGTTTTCCACTTCCCCATCAGGCACTTTAAAGAATTAATAATCTGGGGGCTAATTTTATAGAAATTCAGAACCTCAACCAGCCAATCGTGAGGGACACTATCGAATTCTTTCTTGTAGTCTATATAGCAGATATTTAAGTTGCGTTTTCTTTTTCTCGCTTGCTCAAGAACTACAGCATCGATCGTCAATTGTTCCTTGCAGCCCATACTTGCTCTTATACATCCTTTCTGTTCTTCTTCAAAAATGTTGTTTTTATCACAATATTGGTAGATTTTTTCATTGAGTAGGGCTGTGAACAGTTTATATAACACTGACAGACATGTGATTGGTCTGTAGTTATTGGGTTGCTTAACGTCCCCTTTTTTGAACAGTAGGTATGTATTGCCCTCCATTATAAAGTCAGGGAAAGTGTCTGGATTTATTAAAACCTCTTTAAATGCATTTGTAAGTACGGGATAAGCGGCTGTAAAGCTTTTAATCCAGAAGTTATGCAATCCATCTGGTCCAGGCGCTTTCCAGTTGTGAGTCTTCCTGACAGCAGTGCAAATGTCAATCTCTGTGAAATCGTTAGACTCCATATCTGGGAGAGCATTTGTCTGTTCTTGAATGGTTTTAACCCAAGGAGCCAATTTTTCGTAGCCGTCTGATTTTTTCCAAGCCGATCTCCAATATTCCGCAAAGACACATCGATATTCTTAAGTTCTGACTTGCTGTTACCTTCTGCTTCGAGTTGTCTATAAAATTTCTTTTGGCTGTTTGCAAATACTGAATTTTGATGTTTTCGCTTTTCTAGTTCATTATATCTTGCTAGCCTGGCTCCTTTCGATTTAGCTTTTTGCCTAAACCGATCTTTTATATCCAACACTTTTTCTGTCAGGTTTGAATCATCGAAGTCAATGCCAGATTTATTGGCAATTATTTTTGCTTTTCTCGCTACTTTATTTGACTGATTACCAGAAAGATACTCTGAGATAATGTCAACTTTCCTCCGGAACTCATTGATATTGTTTTCAAGGCGCGTTTTCCAGACAGGTGTATTTTTCTGGATACTACGACCAGCCGCATTATGGGTGTAAGTCTTTTGACCTGAAATTTCGATGACAGTCACTGCTGCACAATATAATGCAAGATGTATATCGCTTAAATTTGTCATCCCAGATAGATGTGATTCCAAAACTCTATTAATCTGCATTAGAGTAATACGTGATTTTGCAATACTACGCAGTACTGGAATTTTTGGTCTATTCAATGGGTTTGAGCCAGTAAAACTGGCCAAATTGCTGTAAAACTTCTCTCGTATGTTAGAAAAGTTACGTTGCGAGATTGATTCTTCATTTTTAGACGATGATGCTTCTGGTGATACATTTTGAGTTTGTTCTACTTGTTTCTCCTCTGTATTCGAGTTAAGAACGTCTATAGTATCTTCTTTATGTTGTTGATATGTAATGTTTTGATGTAGTTCATTACCGATTTCTCTCTTGATGTTCATTAATTCCGATTCGGTTAGATAGTTTTTCCTTAGAATTACATTTTTACGGTCGGCTAAGTTTTGTTCCGACAGCTGAGTTTCAGGGAACCTCTTTTTATTTTCTTGGTGGAGTGCATGCCTCCATCCAGGGAGCGGATTATCTCCGCACTGGTTTACGTAGTAATAGGCACGCATTACATCAATATTCATTTCGCGTGTCCATCTGATACGTGGAGTGCGTTCGGTCCTAGTGACAGCCTTCCTTATTAGGGGCGAGCCAGCAAGTACCGGGGTATTTTGATCTTCTACTCCATTATTAATTTCCGCTCTCTGTTGATTTTGTAGTAAAGTCTTTGGTGTTGCTAGACTTAGATGATCTAATTGTTGTTCGAGTGCCTCTTTCATTGACATTCTTGTGGTGCCATAGAGTTGGGAACCGCCACTCGCTCCAGATTCACCAACCCCGGACAAATCCTCCCGACGGTTCCGAAGGGTTCTTGTCCGCAAAACCCTACCGCCTTGTATAATATTATGTATTTTATTCTCCATAAATATATTTGGGTTCAAGGGAAAAACGGTCACCCAAGGCAGAGCCCCGATTTACCATGGGAAAGCTATTTACTACCGGAGGGCGCTTGGTATCCGGAGACATCGTTAGAGACACTTTAACCCTGTGCCATTCAGCTCCTCGGCACGATGGATTTCCACCTTAAGCTTGGGGATTTTTTTTTCAGAGGTTTACTCCTTTCAGCTCGGGAAGGTGGTGGCGCCACTCACCAAGCGGACTAACCGCCCCCTGCCAGTGCCCGTGCCCAGTATTATTATTATTATATTATTATTATGTATAACTAAAACATTGTTGATTGGTTTTTGTGCATTTTAAATTTACTAGAAAATTAAGAATTATAACTTAAATTTAATTATACATTTAATTGGGTTTCGCTCTTACTGTCACCTTGATCTACATTAGTAATAAGTGTTTCTATATTATTAGTATATGATACATAGGAATCTTCTATTTTAATAACATGGTTAATCGAATGTATCTAACTTTCTTTGGGAATACTATCTCCAACCTTCCTAATTAATGTTGCAGCACTAGCACTTAGATTGGAAACATTGGATTTTATCTGATGCCACATATGCTCAAATGGATTAAAAATGGAGTAATACAAGGGAAGGCGTAAACCCGTATATCCCATATCGGCAGTAATGGTATCACATACATATTCCTTTTAAATATTAAATGTCTTTAATATTTCTAGATCAATTTTTTTATATGTATTTTCAAAGCATATCTCGTTTTTTAACATATATTTCTGAATTTCTAATTTAGTGTTATTTGCATTAGGAATTTTATTTTTTTGGTGGTTATGATAACTAGGATTGTCCGTTAAAATTACGCTTTCCTTAGACACATTGGGCAAAAGGCTATTTATAAACCAATCTTCAAAAAGTTCTGCTGTGGTGTTGTTATGGTAGTCCAAAGATGAATGTTTAATATTTTTGGAGGACAACCGAAAATAATTTGGAACCAATCCATCCTCGGAACCAGCATGTAAAATTGTAATTACTTTTCCCTTGTTCGCTGGGGCTTTGGTTGGACATTTTCTTAATGTGTCTACCTACCATTTTCTAATCTGTATTTTTTTTATACTGTTTAAGTAGTCAAAGCGTCATCGTCGCAATTGTTGTGATTCCATTAATATTTGTCTTTTATTAATGGTGCGATATGCAAAACCCATTTGAGATAACATTCTCCGGGGGGCTAGTTCTGCTACAAAGTATGTTGGTTTCATCTTTCCTTAGTCCCTGTTGCTATGAATGCAATGTAGGCATCGTTTGCTCTTCATTCATAGCATAAATTTTGCTTCGAATTAAGTCTTTGTCGCTTTCGTCAACACATTTGCTTTTATCAAAATCATTACGGACTTTTTTGGCTTTAACTGGCTTCGTCACAATATCTTTAATTGTAAACAACGTACATTAAGCCCCCTATTCAACAAAGAAGCAAACACATTTGTAATAATTTACTTACCATCGGGCGATAAATGTTTTTCTTAAATTAGCACTATCGGAGGCACAATGATCATTATCTTGCCAAGAACGCCATATTTTTAGCACGTTTGAAATAACAAAAAATACAATCGAAATCATAGAACTGCACTGTTTAAGAAAAGAATGCGAACTAAACTAAAATATTTCGAAACTACTAAACCAGATATAAGATTAATTTTTTCTTTTTACTTTTTATTTTATTAGGCCCGGCCCGGTTTACGTTCCTGGCAACTTTGCCGGGTTTCGTTACGGCAGGGGTTGTTAAGAGTTTATTGCAGCCAATCGATCAACAATATATCTTGAAACGCACTATACTACCTTTAATAATACAATTAATTATAGTATATTGATAATTACTATGATTAAGTAGACCGAACTCTGCTTCTCTTAATACAATAAGCTCTAATAATATAAAATATGTATTATACTAATATTCTCCATTCTATCCTACTCTAAAATTCTATTACTAACTCATGATTTTATACATTCGATTGATTATGCGAAAACAACCCCAAGAAATTTATCAATGGATATTTTATTTTTCTTCAAAATGCATACATTGTTTTTACAACATTATTGAGCTGGTAATTTGTTATTTTTTTAAAAACACTACTTTAGGTAATAATAAAGCGATAATTATGAACGAGATACAGTCCAATTTATTTATGAAGCGTTACAACTGGCTCTTTCTCTCACTCCAGTTGTTTTACGCGCCACTGTAAACCAACCGACACGGTCTCGCCTAAAACTACATGGAGAGAGGCTCGCGTGACCAATGTCAGTCCAATCGATGTACCCTGCAATTCTTATTCTGGGTTGTATTAACTCCTTCGCGTTCCTACGACAATCTAACATTAAGTGGTTTTTATTCGAACTTTACAATATGAATTAATATACACTATGTGTACAACATTTTCTACAATATGGTCCTCCTTTACCAAGCAATTATTAATTTTCAAGACAAGGTTATACCTTTATGTGAGGTAATCACTAGATACAAGATTTGTTATATAAAATAAGTGAATAAATCGTTTCATGCAATGGCATGCACCATCACTTCAATTTATGAATATATATATATATATATATATATATATATATATATATATATATATATATATATATATATATATATATATAAATATATAGCAAATTGTTTATAAATTTATTTCAATTATATTTGTGAGTAAAAACAGCAACAGTGGGAAGCAAAAACAACGATAAAGCTAAAGTTAGTAATGAATTCATTTTTCCATAGAACGAGTCCAGTAGTGATAACTGGTGTAACAATGTGTTTTGCAACACATAAGAAATTGAAGCTAGAGTGGTTAGTATCTTATTCTGATTAATTAATACAAAGCGAAAAGGGTACATTGTGTACTTTGTGACGACATATACATATACATGAAAATGGTGCCAATCATTTCAAAAGATATGCGTCTGTCGAGGACCATAATATAAAAAATATATGGTATGATTTGTCTTCATGTTTCTTTGAGTATTTTGTAACTATTTTCAATTTTTATAACTAGAACCAGATGTGATCGCAACAGAATTTTATACGGATTTATGCGATGCTTTTATTACAGCTGATATTCCATTTTATAAATTGAACAAGTAAAACTTTAATAAAATCTTTTTTTTTTGGTTCAGTATCGATGAAACTACTGTTATAAAGGGGAGATATGTGTATGTAGTAAATATCAGAGTGGGTTCTTTAAGTCTCTCTAACTATGGAGAATCTTATTTAATCAGCAGTAAATTATTCCCAAAACTAATAATCAAACTATAGCTTAGACTTCATTGTTTCCAAAAACAAGCACTATTCTTAAAAAAGTCCTTTTATTGGTTACAAATAATGCGAAAGAACACAAAATACACAACCTATGGAAAAATGCTGAAGTGATTCTTCTTCACAAGAATGGAACACACCAAGATTTAAAAAACTTCCGCCCAATAAGCCTCCTGTCAGTATTTTAGAAAGTTTTTACCAAGATAATAGCTAAAAGATTAATAAGAACACTCAATGATGCACAACCAAGAGAGCAAGCAGGCTTCAGAACTGGATTCAGTACAACGGATCATATCCAGGTTCCCCAACAGGTCACAGAAAGGCACAATGAATACACCATGCCACTGTGCTTGGCTTTTATTGACTATAAAAAGACAGTTGATTCAATATCAAAGCAAGCCATAATGGATGCATTGTAAAACCAAGGGATTGGCAGAGTTTATGTAAACCTACTGAGATCCATGTATGATGAAGATACAGCGAGAGTTCATATGGACGGTCTTGAAGTTAAAATCAATATAGAACGGGGTGTACAGCATGGTGACTCAATACCGCCTGTTCATTTCTCAGTCTGCCTTGAAGAGGTATTCCGTCATCTGGATTGGGAACAGGATGGAATAAAAATAAATGGTGCATTCTTAAGCTACCTTAGATTTGCAGATGACATCGTTCTCCTGTCATAAGACCCCATGTTCTCCTGTCATAAGACCCCATGAACTACAAAGACACATACAAGAGCTGCAAATGGCGGAAGAACCATTTGGCACTCCATATATCTTTGGGAAAAAGGTTTTCAATGGAGGGTGATACCACATGGGAATTGGAATGGCGCCTTAAGTGTGGCTGGTAGGTATTTGGCAGGCTCAACAAGGCGTTTAAGAACAAACTCCCACTTTATCTGAAGAGAAAAGCTTTTGACCAGTGCGTACTGGCTGTGCTGACATACGGAAGTGACACATGGACACTCACATCATAATCAATTCAAAAACTTCGAGTAATACAGATGGGAATGGAAAGGTATATATATTCATATTGGACCCGAATGGCAGAGGAAGGGTCGGGACCGCGCGAGTTGAAGGCATGCTGAGGAGGCCATCATCCTGCAGTGGACCGACAATGACTGAATGATGATCCAATATACTTAACGATGTCATCAATCCATCGTTTTTTCGGTCTTCTTCGCGGACGTTTGTGATCAAGCGGTATCCACTCCAGGTTTGCCTTGGTCCATCTGTAATCCCAACGCCTCGCTATATGGCCTGCCCATCTCCATTTCAATTGCTTTACTCTTCCATTGATGTCACAGACTTTCGTTTGTTCCCTGATCCATGCGCAGGACTTTCTGTCTCGTCTTGTAATGCCAAGCATACATGTTTCCATTCCCTTCTGTGCTACCTGGAGTTTTTGAATTATGTCCAAGTTTCACTTCCGTATGTCATAACGGGTAGAACGCTCTGATCAAAGACTTTTCTTTTCAGGCAAAGTGGGAGTCTGCTCTTAAACACAATGTTGAGCCAGCCCATATTTAACACGCCGTTCCACCTCCCGGGCGGTATTCCCCTCCATTGAAATCCTCTGCCCAAGATATATAAAGCTGTCCACAATCTCCAAATCCCTTCCTAAAACTGAAATTCTTCTGTCTTGAGCGAAGTTATTGAACATAACCTAACTCTTTTTCAGGTTTATTTTTAAGCCAAATGGTTCGCCAGCCCTTTGCAGGCCTTATATATATATATATATATATATATATATATATATATATATATATATATATATATATATATATATATATATATATATATATATATATATGCGAAATGCTGGATAGCACAAAGAATATTTCTAGAAAGAAAGAAGTTTGTAGAGAAACTAAATCGTTTATTGCTATACGGACTAATCGTGTTTGTCAAAAATTCACCAACTATGTCTTTTAAAATAAATATAAAATCACAATTTGGATTTAAAATTAGTGTCTGGTGGCGTTTGCTACCAAACTGTGGATCAAGTGCAATTTGAAACCCAACAAAATGGATTTGGTTCGATTTGAAGATGAAAATAACAGAAGTGAATCAAATTATTTCATAGAACAAAAAAAGAAAACTATTCAAAAAATATCAAGTTTTTTTTTAGAAATGGCCCATAAAAATGTCTTCGGTTTGTTTGCAAAAACAATGATCTTCGTCTTCACTGGTTTCTTGGGAATTACTGAGAATATTATTGTCGTAAAATTTTTCCAATAAGTATTTCTAATATTCCAGTTTTCTCCACTCCTTTCCGCAGTGGTTGCTTAATAGGCTGTTTACATCCCTCATCTTCAGATCTTTCGTTTTCACTCTAGTAGGAATTCCTGTTGGCTGGGTATTGACAGTAGTCTGGTTTTTCTTAAAGGCTTCTTTGAATACTCCTGTGTCTGAACGGTAAGATAACTCACCTCGAATGATGATGGCGTTATTGTTGCCGCGTCGTATAATGAACCTTTTGCACTGGTTGAATTTCAAATGCCATTGTAATACTGGTTCGAGGATTTATTGACCAGCACCTTTTCTTTTTATTATGATATTATCCTGCCGAATCTTGTTAGTGTGAGAATAGAATGCCTTATGAAAAATCAAAACATTATTCTTCAAGATGCTACATTTGTAGGATTTTGTGCAATTAATTTTAGGATATATATATATATATATATATATATATATATATATATATATATATATATATATATATATATATATATATATATATATATATATATATATATATATATATATATATACTGTCATTAAAAACTATTATTACTAATGTAAGTATCATTGACATATACACAAAATATATTTACTTCCTATCTTTTCAATATATTATATATTTATATATATAATATATTATATATATAATTATAATTTATATATATAAATATATATAATATATTTAAAATATTTAAAAAAGAGTTTTAGTCTTTTCGCCACCAAATCCCCTGCAGACCTGTGTTATCCCACTGTGGGAAAGATTGAAAAAAAAATAAATTAAATTTTAGTAATTACAAACAAAATTAGTATGGCAGAATAGGTCTTTTAAATACCTTTCAAACGAGGTATCACTTCCCATAGGATTCTATTGAAAATTATTGGTCACAAACGGTACTGTGACGCCATCTATGATGATTACGTCATCAGTTATCACTAGAAAAGGAGTTTACGTGCAGTCATTTTTACATTCCAAATTTTATTAGTTTAAGTATTCCGTTCAAAAGATAAAGGGAGGGGAGGGGACTTTTATATATATATATATATATATATATATATATATATATATATATATATATATATATATATATATACCGTTAGAATCAGCATAACGAGCATATACAAAAACAGTTTTAGTTTTTTCGCCACCAAATCCCCTGCAGACCTGTGTTATCCCACTGTGGGAAAGATTGAAAAAAAAAAGAAATTAAATTTTAGTAATTACAAACAAAATTAGTATGGCAGAATAGGTCTTTTAAATACCTTTCAAACGAGATATCACTTCCCATAGGATTCTATTGAAAATTATTGGTCACAAACGGTACTGCGACGCCATCTATGATGATTACGTCATCAGTTATCACTAGAAAAGGAGTTTACGTGCAGTCATTTTTACATTCCAAATTTTATTAGTTTAAGTATTCCGTTCAAAAGATAAAGGGAGGGGAGGGGACTTTTATATATATATATATATATATATATATATATATATATATATATATATATATATATATATATATATATATATATATATATACATACATACATATATATATATATATATATATATATATATATATATATATATATATATATATATATATATATATATACCGTTAGAATCAGCATAACGAGCATATACAAAAACAGTTTTAGTTTTTTCGCCACCAAATCCCCTGCAGACCTGTGTTATCCCACTGTGGGAAAGATTAAAATTCAGTACCCTTCTAGAAACCACTCCTCGGTAATGATTTTTTTTTATACATAATGAGTTTGAGTCGTTCAAAAACATCCTATAACGAAATTTTCGGCACGTCCTTTAAACGACGTTCTCTTTTTACGAAAATTATAAATTATTCCCATAAAATACTGGCACTTAGCCAAATAATGAATTAATGCTATTTAGGCCATAATATCCGTCTTGTCTATTCAACTGGAACACGGCCGAAAAAGAATAATTAATGTAAGTTTGTTCCGATCAAAGCGGCGTTTTATTTGGTTTGTCACTAAGTTATAAGTACAGTGAAGCACAAAGCCCTTTCTTCTTTAATGAATAACAAATGTTTATTTTAGAAGCATAAAAATAAATATTTAACATCAGATGCACATACAGTCCATATGTCTATGTGAAAATGGTTTAATGAAAAAATTTTAGGCGTGTTTCACACTACCGACCGAGCCAAGCCAGACTGAGCCGACTTTTTTGCTTTCAGACATTGCGGGCCCGGGCTCGCTCGACGTTCAATGTGAATAGCCACATGCTAATATAGTTCGGTTCAAGATATTTCGTTGCCTTTCGGCAACATGTTAATGGCCCCAATAAATTTCAATATTTCAAAAAATTCAATAATTTCTTCAAAGGAGCCAGAGTCCGAGTGGTTAATTCTGAATAATTTTGAAAAAATATAAAATTTTTAAATTATAATTATTATTACGTTCGTTCTAAATTCAGCATCTCAGCCTAGGCTGGTCGATATTACAATGCCAGAATGAGAAAGCAGTTCAACTCCTCTCACTTAGTATAAGATTTTACGAACAATGTGGCATGTCTGCAAGAGTATTGCACGTTATCCTACTATGGCAATCGATTTTGAGATACCAAGGTTCTTCAAGTTTTTTGAAAAGGTCTTATTTATTAGACCTTCGGCGGATATAACGAAAGGCACTATCTCTACCTTATGCAGTTTCCACTGGTTTTTCAAAACGTATGTCAGGTTTTCATACTTAGTGGTTTTCTCCAACTCGGTTTTCCTGATATTATGAAAGAGCGGCACTGCGATGTCAATTATAAAAGCTCTTTTCTCCTTTTTATTGATTAGAGCAATGTCTGGTCGATTATAATTGACGGTCCGATCTGTTGTGATTGGTCTATCCCAGTATAGAATTGAATCAGATGATTCCAGTACGGTAGAAGGTGAGTACTTATAATATGGAGCAGGTGCGTTATCTAATAGCAAGTACTTTAATGCAATTTGCTGATGTATAATTTTCGCCAGCTGATTATGCCTTCCTAAATAAGTATTAGGGGCAAGAACTGCACACCCACCGATAAAGTGTTCAATCGTTTTCCCACTGTACCGCACTTCCTGCATCGGTCGACATCCACGTGTAGTATATGCCTTTCATAGTTCTGTGTTCTTACTATCTTATCTTGAATAGATGTCGCAAAACCTTCTGTTTCTGGGTACAACAACCCATCGGTCAGCCATTTCAGAGACAATGGTTCATTAATGGTATCATCCTCGAGTAACTTTGGATACCGTCCATGCAGTGACTGTTGTTTCCATTCTCGAACACAATTCGTAAGTGTTGTTCTACCATCAACACGGTTCACTTTATCTAGGTTCGGCGTGGTAAAAGCCCGGTCCTCCTTAGCAACCAATTTTATTAGCGGGTTCCTTGAATTAATAAAGCGCTCTCTCATCTTACTGTTCACTCTGTTTACGAGGCCTCTGCCTCCCAACTTTCTCCGAATGTATAGTCGCTTTATAGATGCATTTGGATGCGGACATCTGAATTTTGTCAATGTTGCCAGTGTTAATCTATCCATACCATCAAAGTCTGTTTCTGACCATTTAACAATATCAAAAGAATAGGTCAGTCAGAGTTGGCACTGCCTATACATTAATCGCTCTGACCAGGTTTCACTGTTTAGTTTGGTATTTAAAAGTATTGTAAGCCTCTTTTGAGGCTTGATGTAATGTTGAGGTATACCTAAATATCTATAGGATTCTTCTGGTGCACGTTGTTGTATGTTACAGTGTGTTGAATGTTGATTATTGACTATTCCTTTCTGAATGCTAATGGTAGAGCATTTGTCAAGTCCGACTGACATTTTGATATCCCTACTAAATTCTTTGGCCATTTTTATTAAGGAGTTTAGTTTTTCTCTAGTTTCTCCATAGAGTTTAAGGTCATCCATATATAGTAGGTGGGAGAGCTTTCGTTGATTCCTCATGTTTAGTTTACATCCTATATTACTGTTGTTCAGTAATGTGGACATAGAGTTTAGTGCTAAACAGAACCAAATTGGAGAAAGGGAGCCTCCCTGAAAAATTCAGGTCTCGATATTCGCAGTTGTAATGCATTGTTGATCGATAAAGAGATTTGTTTTCCATTTACCTATCAGACACCTTAAGGAGTTAATGATGGGGCTTATTTTATACATCGTCAGGACCTCTAGTAACCAATCGTGTGGAACACTTTCGAAGGCTTTCCTGTAGTCAATATAGCAGATGTTTAGGTTGCGTTTTCTTTTCCGAGCTTGTTCGAGAACTACAGCATCGATCTTCAGCTGTTCCTTACATCCCATACTTTATACACCCTTTCTGCTCTTTTTTGCGCGGCAGACATGTGATGGGTCTATAGTTATTGGGTTGCTTAGCATCACCCTTTTTGTATAGAAGACATGTATTGCCTTCCATTAAAAAATTCGGAAAATTATCAGGATTTATCATTACCTCCTTAAATGCACTAGCAAGTGGGCGGCCATAAAGTTTTTAATCCAGAAGTTATGTAGTCCATCTGGTACAGGAGCTTTCCAGTTATGAGTTTTCTTGACGGCGGTGCAAATGTCAATCGCCGTGAAATCGTTAAACTTCATTTCTGAGAGAGCAGTTGTCTGCTGTTCAATTGTTTTAATCCAAGGTGCCAATTTTTCATAGCCATCTGATCGTTTCCAAATCGATTGCGAATATTTTGCAAAGTAATGCATGTCCATATTCTCAAGTTCTGATCTGCTATTGCCGTGTTCGAGCTCTTTATAAAATCTCTTTTGGCTATTTATAAATACTGAATTTTGGTGCTTTCGTTTTTGTAGCTCATTACATCTTGCTAGCCTAGCCCCTTTAGATTTAGCTTTCTGTTTAAACCGATCTTTAAGATTCAATATTTTTTCGGAAAAATTTGGATCGTTGAAGCCAATGCCAGATTTATTAGCAATTGTTTTTGTTTTTTTCGTTACTTTACTTGATCGATTAGTAGATAGGTACTCTGAGATGACGTTGAATTTCCTCCGAAAATCATCGATATAGAGTTTATTATATTTATACATTAATATTTGTCTTTTATTAATGGTCCGATATGCAAAACCCATTACAGATAATATTCTTCGGAGGCTAGTTCTGCTACAAAGAAGTTGGTTTCATCTTTCCTTAGACGCTGTTGCAATGAAAGCAATGCAGGCACAGTTTGCTCTTCATACATAGTCTAAAGTGTGTTTCGAATTAAGTCTTTGTCGCTTTCGTCAACACATTTGCTTTTACCAGAATCACTACGAACTTTTTTGGCTTTAATTGGCTTCGTCACAATATCTTTAACTGTAGACAACGGCGTTTTCATTAATGAAGACTTTTCTGCTGCAGCTGAATTTACATTAAGCCCCCTATTCAATAAAGAAACATATACATTTTTAACAATTTTCTTAGCATCGGACTATAAATGTTTTATTTTAAAATTAGCACTACCGGAGGCACAACTGCACTGTTTAAGAAAAGAATGCGAACTAAACTAAAATATTTCGAAACTACTAAACCAGATATAAAGTTAATTTTATCTTTTTACCTGTTATTTTATTAGACCCGGCCCTGTTTACGTTTTTTGCAACTTTGCCGGGTTTCGTTACGAGAGGGGTTGTTAACAGTTTATTGCAGCTATTCGGTCAACGATGTATTTTGAACCGCACTATACATGCGTTTGTTTCTCAAAGTAAAATCAAACCCGCTTGGCTCAGCTCGGCTTGGGCGGCGGTGTGAAAGACACCTTATGCTGCAGCTAAAACGTATGATTACAATTTCCAGTCAACAAACGCGATATGACCTTGTGTGAATGACCCTGATAACTCTTAGCGATACGTTAATAGGTAACAATACCTGCTTGTTTTAAGAAACTATCTGAGTGAGATAATTTTGCTCATATTAATAATATAATTCGAAGCAAGGTTAGACTAAAATCTGCTGAAAATTTAAAACTGAGGCGAAAATATTTATATACGATATTCAGAGAACAGTAGAGTCGAGTTCAAGAATTGAAATTGGATTGCTCTGCAAAAATGAGATGATTCGTTGCAAAGAAAAGACGGGCCATAATCGTATTTTCTTTTTTGTATTTTGTATTTTTTCTTGTAAAGGGGGCGGTTGTCCAGAAAGTTTGGGAACTTTTATTCTGGACCTCCTTTATAAGAAAGAAAATTAAAGGACCCCTTTTCCATGATAGTTAATTATACCAAATATCTAAATCTTGTTGCACATTATCTATACTTATATTATTTGTCTATCTATATATTAAGAATCACAAAATATTTATTTATTAAAAATACCATCAAATCTAGTAAAGAATTATTTATTAAAAATATAAAACTATACACAAAATCAATTAGAAATACAAAAATAATGAGATGGTTGAGGCCGGTGGAGTCTTAATAATTTGATAATATCGGGTTCCAATTTTTTTAACATCAGACGCAAATCACCACGATCAGTGACGTGTAGTCTGTTCCTTTTCTTAGAATTAGGTTACATATACCTAATGTGAATTTAAATGTTTTTATGCTTCTTTACGCGATAACAATAAGATGAACATTTTAGATAGCTAGATAAAATATGTATTTATAAAACAGTAGGTATTTTCAAAGTATTTTATTATATTAATTTTTTTAATAAGAAGGCGAGGCCACGGTCGCCCCTTGACTGTCTTAATGAGTACCCCTTCCCCCATTTGCCTCTGGATCCATTAGGGCCTCTATGGAAAGCTTCAGCGCCCTCGTTGGAAACATGGTTTGGAATATCAGAGAAAAAATAAAAAAACTGACTCAATAGTTCAAAAAGGAAATATATAAAATTCAAAGCAAATTTGCCAACAAAAACACAAGTTAAGTGACGAAAGTACACGAATTCTACAACAACGTCAACTAGATGAGAAAATTGTTAATACAGAAGACAAGCAACAAATGAACGAAGTATACGCGATATTGTGCATGATATTAAAGTTGACCAAACCAAACCTATCAAGTGGAAAAAGTTGGAGACAAAAAGAAGATTGAAACATTAGTACTCTAGAAGAAGTGACTTTATCAAAAAAGGTGGAACAACAAACAACAAAAAGATAAATATCGGCGACAATAAGATATCCAATAATCACACCAAAAAAGATGTGGAAAAAAATTGTAAAGCAATCAATAGAATAACGTGAATTCGTTAAAAATAAAGATTGAATAAAAAATATTGAAAATACACCAAACTTATCAAGAAATGGATCGAAGATTAAGAAAAAATTATAATTTAAACCAGGGAGGAATGAAATAGGATAAACAATAATAGAGTTAAAATTATAATTATAAAATGAGCATGAATTGAAATTAAAATTATAAATTATAATATAATAATAATAATCAAATATTTTTATATTATACCTTTGCTTCTCAAGTCAGCTGGCCTTAAGTCAGAGACGGAAGGATTTATATTGGCCTGTCAGGATGGTGTAATAAACACATTAGTCTATCGGAGAGAGATTATGGGTATGGAGGTTCCTGATGTAAACTGTAGGTCCTGCCATCGAGCACCAGAGACACTCATGCACTTGTTATCTGGATGTAGTGCTTATGCGATCTCCGCATATATCTATCGTCATAATGCTGCTCTGCGAGTACTGTACTTTCATCTAAGGTACTCGTATAAGATAGACCAGACACCAGTGTTGCACTTTGTCCCAGAAGAGATAGAGTCTGTTGTCGAGAATGGGAGTTGTCGGATTTACTGGAATTTCTCGTTTTCGACTATTAGACAAATACAGGTTAACAAACCTGATATTGTCCTCCTTGATAAGGACACGAAAATTATGTTTTATGATGAAATTGATGAAATGGTGAAATTGAGTTTTCCTCGCCAACGGAAACAAATATTACTATCAAAGAGGAACAAAAACGACTCAAATATCAAGATCTGCTTTACGAACTAAAGCAACTCTACCCAGAGTACACCGTGCATATGGTTGTGTTGATAATAGGCGTTCTCGGTGGAATGAGAGATACTGTGCTCACTCAACTGCGAAAAATTCCATCTTGCCGTACATCTGTTGAAGCATTAGCTGCAGCAATGCAGAAGTCTGTCATCCTGGGGTCGCGCGTTTGCTTAGAATACACGATTGCCGATCTTATGATATCTAACCTTGCTGGTTGGAAGGAGTTGTCATATAGCAAAACGAGCACGAACTCCAATTGCTCTACCAGCGCGTGTTAGCTTGTCGGAGGGCGAACACCTGACTGGGTACAAAAAAAATCAAATATCAGTCGAACGTTTTGAAAAAAATTCTTTGTGTATAAATTGAAACCTAAGGGGTGCATCTGCACCAAAAGAGTGGTAGACGGTATATCTCATCAATTCACAAAAAGGAAAATATATTCGATTGTTCAAACTACAGAGGAACTTCGGTGATAAACACTTTGAGCCACCTCAATGGTAGAACTTTTCAAGGCCTAACTGAATTCGAATATAGAGACAATAAAGGAGAACAGTCTGCATTTTGAGCTGGAAGAACATGAACAGACGTCTTTTGACTAAAACAAATAATTGAAAAAAGGCTAAAACACCAATCAAGAAACACATCTCGTTTGTATTAATCTCCAAAAGCATACGATACAATACCTGTGAAAAAATTATGGAAGCTAACATTAACTAGACACTAATAAAACACTGAAAAACCTATAGGATGACTCAACATGAAAAATAAAAATTGATCCTAATTATTGCTATTGCCTACACCATTTAAAACATATGTATGCAGCTAATGTTCTGAATCAATCGAAAAAAAATGCCACAGTATGGATATTGCACTTGGAAGAACATATACAACTTGCAATTTCCCGATGACCAAGTTGTTGCAAATGAGAAAGACGATCTAGAATATATATATACGAAATAACTTTCATAAAATTAGCCAACTTCATTGGATGAAAAAAGATAACTGGAAAGAAAAAAGTTCGTTACAAGAGTCAAAAACTTAAGGGATTCCGCGGAATAAATTTCAAGGTTATTAATCACCAATCAAAAAGCTATGATAAGAATTATCATTTTTAGCAAATGTGTATAAGCATAGTTGGCAGATTATTATTATAGTGGTCATTATTTAACGAATAAACTACAAATAAACTAATGAATATTGTTAAAAAACTAAGAATCACGCCATTCATCAGTCAACATGAAAATGGCACTGTCACATTGACTAACTGTGAAGATCCCCAAAACAAAACGCGTTGGCGCCAAAAACTATTTAAGTGTATGTATTTAAATTCCATTGAAAATCAACAATGTATTCAGTACGCGAATATCACGACATGCCTATTTACGGAGAAGCTGCTGCCAACCAGATTAGAAATTTACCAATACTTTTATAAGGTTTTCGAGAAAATAAGTTAAAATGGTGCCTGGATGCATAAACTCGAATAGTAGACATTTTGAGCTCTTAGTTTAATAAAATAATTAATCATGTGTTTTTAAATATGACGTTAATCGTTTTTAACGTGTCATGGCGTGAAAAGTTAGTGCCAATAATTTCAATTATGACATTAAACAGTATAAATAGAATGGTGCATCAGCGCCAAAACAATAGAATAAATGACTATAAAAATATTAAATTTTATGTTCAAATAATACCTCAAGAGGACAATGAATTCAAAAACTCAAATTTTCTAATAATTAGCAAGGTTGTGCTGAAAATAAAATAATGTTGTACCTTGTTTTCGGCGTCATTTGTTGCATTTTCCATACATGTTTTAAGAAAACTTTTTGTTCAAAATAATGTTAAGAATCGTTGATTATATTTCCAAAAATTATTTCCGTCACATCCTGTAAATCGCAAAAGCTTCGGGAAAAATACAAGTGGGAATTGGAAATGTACACATAAAAAACTAAATATCTGACCGTATGAGCAGAAGCGTCTAATCAACTAGAAACAGAGGAAATAAACTCCTGCCATGAAGACACTTATTTAGGAATTAAGGTCGGGTTTGGTTAAGGTTTGTTAAGTCACAGAAAAACAGAAGCTAAGAAAACGATACGCTGTGTAAATGGAATATTCTAAAGTTCATTGGGAAATTGAATGAATATTCATAACAATCATTGGGAAACAACGTAGATTTAACATATACGAATCATTTGTCAATCATATCTTGATTTATGGTTTAGAAACGTAGATAATTACATAAAATTACTGAAGAAAACTTGAGGCAATCAAAATGGATGTGTCTAAATAAACATTAGAATATCCAGAAGAGATAAAATCCAAAGCGATGACATTAGGCAACGGATGGCAGCGGATGACAACAGATATCGAGAGAAGGCAGTTAAAATGGTATGGATATGGAATAAGTTCCTCCAAACTGCAAAAAGAAAGGTGTGCCTACCAAATGGTGAAAAGAAACGATACTTAAGGCCATGAGTACCAGGTATCTAAATTCCAAAAAAACTTCAGAGAAGCTGGTATTAAAATGGATACAGCGCAATTTCAAAAGACGAAAGCTTTTAGCTTTGGAAATTAATACGCACTGATAAATCTGTGGCATAATATTACTGACCGCGTTCTTGAACACATTCAGTAACACAGTGACCTACTTGAGCCTGGTAAACTCTCAATGATCATTTTGAAAAAGTCAGTCACTTTTTGGTAATTTTCTTTAGTTCAAGTTCTTATTGAACTCCTCCGCCCCTCTGCCATCATCAAATTCGGCAAGCCACTTGAGCACGATCTTATAGTTAATTACGACACGCCCTCACTAACACAATCAGTTTGACTTAATTTCAAAGTTTCGATGATGTTTTTAACCAACTTAAAATAAAACTTAATGTAACCACCTGTCTACATTGTTGTTTTTTGATAGACATTTAAAAACATCAAGGACTGTTACATCTTATTGAATTATGAATGAACAAGAACAACCTTTAAATTGCCTGCTGATGAAATCTTAAATAATTGACGAATTTACTTAAAAAACGGCAGTACTGTGGATATAAAATTCAACCAGTCACCTTTTCCATTGGCAGACCATATGTTAACTAAGGTTATCATTTTAATAAACAAGTATGATAATAATAATGGAAGAAAATCATTGTATAATTAATTCTTAAAAAATTAATAGTAACTGAGGTACAAAGAAAACATTTTTAATTGAACTAAAGTGCTCCAATGTCCGTATAATCCGGAAGATGTTAGAACATTATCTTTTTCGAAGAATTCAAAATTAATGTAAAAACTTTATAGATTAAAAAAGAATCGTATTATCGCAACTTGGTTTTTGCGCTTTTACGCGCCACTGTAACCCAGCCCACAACGTCTCGACTAAACCTGCCTGCGGCAAAGTTCGCATGACCAATGTAGCTCCAATCGATGTACCCTGCAATTCTTATCGTGGCTTCTATTAACCCCGTTTCCCTTCCTATACCATTCTAGTTCCAAACCGTTTTCGTTGGAATATTCTTAAACTTTTCAAGGGCATTTTACTTTACACCAACATATTTAATTCTTTCTGGGAAATACAGCAGTTGGTCAAACAATCAATTAATATTTTTAGGTCAGCTTTTCACCTTTATATATAGCATCACATTAAAATCAAAATGGTAATTAGTGGTAAGCCATTTATTTTGTTGACAATGTATAAAATTGTATCAAATATATAATCAAAGATTAATACCTACAACTTTTCTTATTGTTTGTTTAACATAGTTTGTATTTGAAAAAGGCACTGTGTGTCGAAACAATTGTTATACATACAATTTTAAATATAGCGAAAATTTGAGATATTAATCTTTGATTATTTATTTAAAATCAATTTCCATCAAGTATCGGTTACCTCAGTTAAATTTAAATTGTATCAAATTTCATACGTTTGTATACGTCAAGTTTTTGGCGTTAGATGGTTATGTTATGTACTTTGCACATGAAAATTTGATGATTGACAGAAGAAATTTCAAAAAAATGGTTTTATTCGGTTATATGTATTCAATTTTGTTAAGCATTAACAATGACCAAAAATAATAATTTCCGATATAAAAGGCAATAATGCTACGCTTTGCGTCTCCGTAGAAGATATTATAATGTGTAAAGTGAGAACGTCGTTGACGATTCCATATCAAACGTAAGTGGTTCAGAAAGTTTCGTGAAAACAATTTTAATCTTAGCGATTCACCACATTCTCGACGACCGACCGAACCTCAGAACAATGAAATATTGAACTGAAAGTGATATGCATAGAACAACTCGAAAAATCGGATAAATTCTTGGAATCAATCAGTCAACAGTGTTTAGGCAATTACATCAACATGGAATGGATATAAGGTTGATGTATGAGTGCCTTATGAGTTAACGGAGAAAAAATGGATATAGGGAATTTCTGCTTCGCTATGGAAGCGCAACAAAATCAATACATGTTAAAAGTGGCTGATTACAGTTGACCAAAAATGGATTGTGTTTAATTATGTTACACCCAAGAGATCATAGTGTAAATGCCAAGATGCAACCGGTAAAACTTGAAAGAAATCGTGTATTATGAGCTGTTATCTACAAACCAGCCCATTAATTCAGGGAAATAACGTTCGCAAGTAAATGAGTTAAAACGAACAATAGACCAAAATCGCCTAAGTTAACAAACAGAAAGGTTTACACAAAGGTAATTGTGTTCCACCGAAACAATAATAGTACAATAATAATACAAACTTTTATAACTTGATAGTGATGTTTTGGTTCATCCACTTTCCAGATCTTGCACCCTCCGATTACAATTTATTTAGATCTCTTCAAAACAACTTAGATGGTAAAAACTTTACTTCCTTGGAAGACTTTAAAAGTCACCTGGATAAGATCTTTAGCCAGAAACCTTCGAACTATTAGCGTGAGATTATGCAGCTACCGAAGAGATAAGAAATGTTATCGAACAAAGTGGTACATACTATATTCGCGAAGCGGCACCTATAACACAGTAAAAAAACTATATAATTTACTACATTTTAAAGTTTCATCCTATATATGAACATATGTAAAGCTTCAAGTTAGTAAAGTTTCATGTCAATTCATTCGTATAAAAACAGCAGCCTAAAGTAAACGTATCAGTGTTATTTTTTGCAGTGATTAAATTCTTTGTAAAAAAAGGTTTAAAAGCAATGGAAATGTATAACAAATGGTTAATGTATTAGGGGAGTCTGCTCCTTCAAAAACAATGGTTTGTGAGTTGGCAGATGAGTTTCAACGCGGTTATACAAGCCTGGATGATGATCCTCATTCTGGACGTACAATAAATGTAACTACTGAACAAATAAGTAATTCTATACATGATATGGTTACATTAAAAATTGCTAAGGCCATGAACATTTGAACTGAACGTGTGTTTCATATTTTGAAAAATGAATTGTTGGAGCACTCACCATATTCGCCATATCTGGCCCCTTTCAGACTTTTATCTGTTTCCAAAACTTAAAAATTCCTGGCAAACGTTTTTCTTCAAATGAAGAAGTTGTAGCAGCCATAGATGAGTATTTTGAAGGACTACTAGAAAATCACTTCAGAGATGGAATAAAAGAATTGGAAAACCATTGGAAAAAATGTATTGAGCTTTGAAAGGGAATATACGCAAGAATAAAGTAATTTTTTCAACTATAAACTTGTTTTATCATTTCGGCTTCGCGAATTTTTCAATTAGCCTATTAGCAGTAAATAAAATTTGTTTTCAATTTGTTTCAAAAAATGAACTTTTATATCAACCCTATACAATGTTATTGAATAGATGACTAATTTAGTACAGTATCCTACACTTAATATTTTTATTATCCAATATTATTGGATAATGAATTGTGAATTTTATTTGTGAAGAGCACACATAAAAATATACTTATTAGATTTTCTACATTTAAAAGGAAATGAAACAAATGCAGACGTAATTTGAATTCAGAAATGGGGTAGGCATACATATACATATGCATATGCATGTTTCGTGGATTACGAAAGGGCTTCTGACAAATTACGCCAAAATTAACTAATGAAGATGAAGAACATAGATAAGCAGGGTGGAAACATAATATGTACTTATATGAATTATCTAGTAAAAATAGAACCACTTTAAAAAATATACAAGTCAAAATGAAAAGAAGAGTACAGCAACGCCGAGTATTGTCGCCATTAACTTTTATTATACAGGGTGATTCCAAAGTTCAGACTTTCTTTTAATAGGGTATAAAATTCGACAAAATAAACATTTTTTCAAATACCATTTTTCAAAAAACTGAAAGATAAGAAACTTTTCTGTTCTATGCGATCAATAAATTCTTCCCTTGTATTAATTGGTGTTATAAAAACTATGCTTTTCATGTAATCCTACAAGAAGAAATCACAAGGGTTAAGATCTGGTGACCTGGCCGGCCACGCAACTAGTCCTCCACCTTATTAGGAAAAACTGTCTAAGAACTTCCGCACTTAACGCCAATAATGGGCGAACACATACAGGCACATTTTCTAGAAGATCGGAAAGATGATTTTGTAAAAATTCGAGAAAGTTTTCGACCGTTAAACGATTCGGTAAGGTAAACTGCCCAACAAGAAAGAATACCGTTGACAATTATCACCCAAACATTCGTCGAAAATCTATGTTAAAAATTTGTTTGTCTGAAAGCCAGAGGATTATCAACTAACCAAAAACGAGTAGAACTGAACTCTGTTAGGTTAGGTTGCACATGAACTCGTTGTACATGAAATGGGTACAACAAAAATGAGTAGAACTGAATTCTGTTAGCGTGGTTTCGTTGCTCTAAGGCTTAAACTCGTACATAAAATGGGTACAACAAAAATTAGTAGAACTGAACTCTGTTAGGGTGGTTTCGTTGCTTCAAGGCTTGAACTCGCACATGAAATGGATACAACAAAAATGAGTAGAACTGAACTCTGTTAGGGTGGTTTCGTTGCTTCAAGGCTAGAACTCGTTGTACATGAAATGGATATAACAAAAATGAGTAGAACTGAACCATGTTAGGATGGTTTCGTTGCTCCAAGGCTTGAACTCGTTGTACATGAAATGGATACAATAAAAATGAGTAGAACTGAATTATGTTAGGGTGGTTTCGTTGCTCTAAGGTTTGAACTCGTTACACATGAAATGGGTACAACAAAAATGAGTAGAACTGAACTATGTTAGGGCGGTTTCGTTGCTCTAAGGCTTGAACTCACTACACATGAAATGGGTACAACAAAAATGAGTAGAACTGAACTATGTTAGGGTGGTTTCGTTGCTCTAAGGCTTGAACTCGTTGCACATGAAATGGATACAACAAAAATGAGTAGAACTGAACTCTGTTAGGGTGGTTTCGTTGCTCTAAGGCTTGAACTCGTTGCACATGAAATGGATACAACAAAAATGAGTAGAACTGAACTATGTTAGAGTGGTTTCGTTGCTCTAAGGCTTGAACTCGTTGCACATGAAATGGGTACAACAAAAATGAGTAGAACTGAACTATGTTAGGGTGGTTTCGTTGCTCTAAGGCTTGAACTCGTTGCACATGAAATGGATACAACAAAAATGAGTAGAACTGAACTCTGTTAGGGTGGTTTCGTTGCTCTAAGGCTTGAACTCGTTGCACATGAAATGGATACAACAAAAATGAGTAGAACTGAACTCTGTTAGGGTGGTTTCGTTGCTCTAAGGCTTGAACTCGTTGCACATGAAATGGATACAACAAAAATGAGTAGAACTGAACTATGTTAGAGTGGTTTCGTTGCTCTAAGGCTTGAACTCGTTGCACATGAAATGGGTACAACAAAAATGAGTAGAACTGAACTATGTTAGGGTGGTTTCGTTGCTCTAAGGCTTAAACTCGTTGCACATGAAATGGGTACAACAAAAATGAGTAGAACTGAACTATGTTAGGGTGGTTTCATTGCTCTAAGGCTTGAACTCGTTGCACATGAAATGGATTCAACAAAAATGAGTAGAACTGAACTCTGTTAAGGTGGTTTCGTTACTCTAAGGCTTGAACTCGTTGCACATGAAATGGATACAACAAAAATGAGTAGAACTGAACTCTGTTAGGGTGGTTTCGTTGCTCTAAGGCTTGAACTCGTTGCACATGAAATGTATACAACAAAAATGAGTAGAACTGAACTATGTTAGAGTGGTTTCGTTGCTCTAAGGCTTGAACTCGTTGCACATGAAATGGGTACCACAAAAATTAGTAGAACTGAACTATGTTAGGGTTGTTTCGTTGCTCTAAGGCTTAAACTCGTTGCACATGAAATTGGTACAACAAAAATGAGTAGAACTGAACTATGTTAGGGGGTTTCGTTGCTCTAAGGCTTGAACTCACTACACATGAAATGGGTACAATAAAAATGAGTAGAACTGAACTATGTTAGGGTGGTTTCGTTGCTCTAAGGCTTGAACTCGTTGCACATGAAATGGATACAACAAAAATGAGTAGAACTGAACTATGTTCGGGTGGTTTCGTTGCTCTAAGGCTTGAACTCATTGCACATGAAATGGATACAACAAAAATGAGTAGAACTGAACTCTGTTAAGGTGGTTTCGTTGCTCTAAGGCTTGAATTTGTTGCACATGAAATGGGTACAACAGCTTTTTCCGCAATGTTTTTTTTCTGGTCTAATTTAACCTGCCGTACTATTTCTCGAGTATTTGTTGTTGGGTCTTCCTCGACAAAATTCAAAATGTTTTCCTCCCTTTGTACGTTTTCAGGCACTCTCGGTCTTCCTACATGCCCACCACTATGTCAACCACCGGTGTCTCTGGCTCTTTGCATAACCCGAATAAATCATTCTGGCAATGGGTGAACCCGAAAAAGAAAACGTTCGGCGTATAGCTGAAATGCAGTATTGGTATTTTGAAGGCACTCTTCATAAATTAACATGTCAACTAATTCACTATTCTCATACACGTGATCCATTTTATTTGTCACGGTAGAAATCCGCGTTAAAATCGACAATAAAATACAAGATAATAAAATAAAAGGAATAGATGATTCCTTTTATTTTATTAAGGGTTGAGCTTGAATTTTTAAATTTATTAAAGGCGGTAGCGGCTTAATTTTAGAGATATTTAAAAAATGGAATTTGAAAAATGTTTGTTTTGAGTAGTTCTACACGCTGTTAAAGAGTCTTTGGAATCACCCTACTCTACTCGAAGTATTCAAGGGGAAAGCTCAAACAAGTTCTCAACGACAAAATAAGTCGGAATCATAACAAACAGAATTCCCATTAATAATAAACTGGAAGAGATTTACTACTAAACACCAAATCACTTTTTTTAACTTCAACACTTTTAACAGTATCGAATAGAATTATCTCATGACGATTAGCAAATGGTTAGCGGTTTTGATGTTGGTAATTAAAAAAAATGGTAATTCACTTCGAGTTCAGTGTTTCACACATAAAGTTCCAATAGAACTGATCCATTAATAATATTAGATATGTGGATGACAAAGTACTTTTAGCGGAGAGTTTGTCAGATCTTATTTTGAACAGATAAAGAAAAATATCTTGAACGGATAATGTCACAAAGTAGGACGTGCTAAGAATGGACAAAGAGAGGGAAATTATGATCGCTGTCAACGCCAAAACATTGGAATGATTAGGACATGTTATGAAATAATATGACACTGAAAGCTTAACCCATTTCATTGACAATGTATACATAATCTTACCATTTGTAAATTGTTTAAAGCTGTGACACATGGACGCTCATATCACAATCGATTGAAAAACTTCGAGCAGTACGTAAGGGAATGGAAAGGTGTACGCTTGGTATTAACAAAGCGGGACAGAAAGGCCTGCACATGGATCAGAGAACAAACGAAAGTGTGAGTCATTTAGAAGAGCAAAGGAGTTAAAATGGAGGTGTGCAGGCCATATAGCGAGGCGAGGCGAGGCGACGGGACATTTGGTAGACAGCGTTGAACTGATCTACCTATCTGTCAAGAGAGCAAAGACTTAAAAGTGCGAAATGAGATTTCAACAATGGAAAATTTTTCAAACTTGCTGCCATACCAGAACTTGCATAAATTCTGCATCATTTAGATTTTGTCAAGGATTTAGTCAACCCTATTTATATATAGTTTTACATTGTACTTTTATAACATGCAATTGCATATATATATATATATATATATATATATATATATATATATATATATATAACATTGACCTTTGTTTGTCGAATAGATTAATGGTTTGATTTTTTGGATTATGTAATTGCGTTGTAACTTAATAAATCATACCACCAACAAAAGAGTGGCACATAATAGCTCACATTTTTAACTTAACTAACGCAAAATGCATACTGCAGCATATCTAAAAATAGTTTACATATCATTCTGTAATTACCTGGATGTCTAATTTAAATCCTTAATCAGTTTTAACAATAATGTATTACATTTTATTTTGAATTTCAATTTTAATATTATTAAGCCATTATATGTTTTGAGATAAACTTTAATAATGGAACCTTCGTTGTGAAACGCTAAACTAAAAGAGATTTACCACTAAATACAGAAACACTTTTTTAAAGTTCTCGACGCACGTTTCGCTAACCATATTATATTATTATTTAAAACTAAACTATGTTCTATTTATATGAGACCCTAATTAAATAATCTAACCTACGAAGCGTACTACCTACCTAATAAAAAGTTTTAAAAAAATCAAAAAAGGAAAAAGGGCGAAAAGAGAACAAAAGAAAGAAAAAAGGGAAAAATTGGGAAAGCTGACTGAACGGAATAGCTCCTTTATCCCGGTGCATTATTTTCTTGCATTTTTCTATTTGAATGCTTTCATATGCATCCAAAGCCCTGTTGTTTTTTACACTTTTAACAAGCATTATATTACTAATGTCTATGTTGTGGTCATGTTCGATTGCATGCTGGGCAACACAAGATTTTTCATTTCTCCCATATCTAATGTGGGTAAAGTGTTCTTTATATCTCGTTAATATGGATCTTTTTGTTTGCCCAATATACTTTCGATCACAATCTTGACAGCTAATTTCGTAAATCCCCGACTTTTCATGTTCATGTACTTTATCCTTTGAGTTACCCAGGACTTCTCTAAATTTATTATTTGGTTTGTACACAATTTTAATGTCCACTTTTTTAAAAATTTTGTCTAACCCTCGTGTTAATTGGACATCAAACGGTATTACCATGAATTTATTTTTGTTATGATCCTTTTTAAAAGTCGAAGATTCTTTGAATAATTTTCTAAACTTATGTTTTCTAATTAATTTATCAATTTATTAATCAAATTAACAATGTTCTTATTATAATCGTTCACTTCGGATACCTCCCAAATTAATTTTAATTCTTTGTTATAGTTATCTTTGTTGTGGAATTTGTTTTTTTTTGTTGTATCTTGTAGATTAAGAGAGAAAATTGATTAAGACAAAATTTTTTACAAAAGTGGGCATTAAAATTGTGTACAAACCAAATAATAAATAAAGAGAAGTCCTGGATAATCCAAAGGATAAAGTAGATCAACATGAAAAGTCGGGGATTTACGAAGTTAGTTGTTAAGATTGTAATCGAAGGTACACTGGGCAAACAAAAAGATCCAAATTAACGAGATTTAAAAAATACATTGCCCACATTTGATATGGGGGAAATGAAAAATCTTGTGTTGCTCAACATGCAATTGAACATGACCACAATATAGAGATTAGTAATTTAAGACTGGTTAAAAGTGTAAATAACAATAGAGCTTTGGATGCATATGAAAGCATTCAAATAGAAAAATGTAAGAAAATCATGAACCGGAATAAAGGGTTCATTTTTTCAATTATTAATGTAAGGCTCAGTAAACTTCGCGGTTAAATTTTTTTTTTTCACGCTTCATTAGATAGGTAGTACGCTTCCTAGGTAGTAGGATAGTAATTAGGATTATCATATAAATAGAACATACTTTAGTTTTAGAATTAGATTAAATTATCTCCTGATGGTGCTAAAATGGTAAACGAAACGTGCGTCGAGAACTTTAAAAAAAGTTTTAAAAAAAGTAGTAGTGTTTGAGAATGTAAAGTCATTTTACGAAACTATAGTCACACAAATTTTGTTTAAAACTAAAAGTGATAGATACAAAACGCATTCACTTAACAATATTTAAAGATGAAAGTGTATCCCAAATTTGTTCAATGCAAGATTAACGCGACCACAGTTTCTGCGAAGAAAGCCCGGGATTCTTGCAAAACCACCTGGCTAAAAGAAGAAACAAGAAAATGGTTCAATATTAGAGACAACTTACTCCTACGTATTAAGGTACTGCACTCTGAATTATCATATAAACTCCATCCAATTGAATTTGATACTCTAGATGATAAAACCAGACAATTACACAAATTATTCATAAAAAATATATTAGACAATCACATAAGCTATTAAATCTATCTAAATTATAGTTAAATGACAAACACCCAGAATCTTCACCCAAATATAACTTCTATAAAAGATCCATTAACTTATCAAATACGGTTTTCACGAATAAAGAGGTTAATTTGATTGAAAATGGCCCGAAATATAACCCAAATATTAAACAAAGTAAAGTTTTGGAAAAAATAATACCTGAAATAGAACTATCCCTTGAAAATATCCCTAATTCTAATTTTACAAAGGAAAAAATTAAAAGGACTCTAGAAATGAATCGAGAATATCACAACAAAAATGTCATTTAAAATGAAGACCATATTATCAAATCCATTAATTCTAAAATCAAAAATAATAATTTAATTATAACTAAAGCAGATAAGGGGAATTCAATTGTTATTCTAGAAAAAGAAACTTACGAAACAAAAGTTAAAAACTTTCTAGATAATGAACACCTCGTCAAAATAAAAAATGACCCTACCACAACAATCCAAAATAAGTTAAAATCAACAATAAAAAATATAAACACCATTTTGTCAAACGAACATAAATATAAAATAGTCAATATGAATCCTACTCCTCCAAAACTGTACGGTTTAATTAAAATTCATAAAGAAAACTTTCCAATAAGACCGGTAGTCTCATACACAAATAGTCCTTTAAGATAACTAGCTTTTTACTTAAATAAAATCTTCAAAAACATAACGAATTGCTCGCGAAAACAGTCAATAAAAAACTCGGTGGACCTTACAAAAAAGCTTAGCAACTATGTATAGCAAAAAAGGGTTTTTAGTATCCTTTGACGTTAGCAACATGTTACTCATAAAAATGTTTACTCATAAAAAATAACATCAATCCAATTATTAAGCAAGATATTTTAGAACTCTTCAACTTATGCATTAATGAAAATTATTTTCAATTTAATAACGTTTTTTACAAACAAAAGGATGGTCTAGCAATGGGTTCCCCACTAAGCCCTTTATTATCAGAACTGTTTATGTCAAACTTGGAACATAATTTTTTAAAAACGGATAAAGAAAAAAATATATTGTTTAGGTTTAGATATGTAGACATTTTGGTTTATTATACTGGAAATGACACACAAATAGAAGGAACATTAAAGCATTTAAATAGTATCCATCCAAAAATAAAATTTACCCTAGAAAAAGAACAAAATCAAACCATACATTTTCTGGACCTTTCAATATCCAAACAAAATAATAAACTAGAATTTAATATCTATAGAAAACCCACATACTCAGATATAATAATTACAAAACATTCAGTTCACCCCATTACATATAAATATGCTGCATATTAGTCTATGATCCATCGAGCTTTCACAATTCCACTAACTGAAAATAATAGAAAAATAGAACTGCAAAAAATAAAACCAATAGCACAAAATAAGGGTTTGAAAGAAAAAGAAATTAGTTACTTAATAAACAAAAAACGGAAACAATTACTAATTCATCAAGTATATCCCAAAGTAAAACAAACAAATGATAAAAAGTACTGTAAAATTTCATATTTCGGTCCAATTTCAGAACAAATAGCTCGCTCTTTGAGGAAACATAATTTGCAAATAGCGTTTAAAACCACCCAGTCAACCAGTCAATTAATTTTGAATGCCAAAGATAAAACATCACCAAATACAAAATCTGGAGTTTATATGTTAAGTTGCAACGAGTACGGTAGCTGCTATGTTGGACAAACCGGCAGAAAAATCAGACCAGATACAAAGAACATAAATCTGCATACATATTAAAGAAACAACACTCTAATTCACCACTATTTAAAATTTTGCAAAAAATTAACCCCAATAAAAGTATAAAATTAGGTACATAGAATATATAAACAGCTGTAAAACTAAAAAAAGTAGTGTTTGAGAATGTAAAGTGGTTCAAATTTTGTTTAAAAAAAAAGTGATAGATAACAAAGTAAAAAATTGTTTTATTTCTTTTTTAAAAAATGAACTATCACAAAGTAACGGACAAATCAATCAATAATTTTAAAAAAATTATATGGTGTTTAGTTGTAAATCTCTTCGAGTTTAGTGTTTCACACCGAAGGTTCCAAAAGAAAAATTGTTAAAGTTCTTTAGTCATTTTTTGTTTTATCCAATGAATTGGACCAACTCCGGTATATGAAAATGAACCCGAAATCTTAATATTACCATCACCATATTTGACGCAATCAATAGTATACTTTGGATTCAAATGTTCATTCACTCGACGCGAACAGGTACTCATCCATCATTATCAAATAAATGTATTTTAGTTTTTTCGGAAAAAAACAGTTTTCCATTGTTCTCTCAAATATTTCGTGCAAATTCCTTGGGTTGTTTTAAGTGTTTTATATTTAAATAAGGAACTTTCCTTGCAATTATAACCAAATTGTTGCAAACGTTTCCTAATACTTCTCGTACTGATTCTGAACTGTATTTTCCGTTTGGCAACCGTCGTCAAAAAATGGCAAGTCAAAAAAGGATTTTACATGCTTCGTGCATTTCTCGACTAGACATTTTTCGTTTCCGGTCTTGTAAAACTGTTTTTGCTCCATGTTTTTTTCTTTTAATACTTTTGAAACAACGGAAGGAGATCTTTGGTAAATAAATTTATAAGTCTTTTCTGTTTTCTCCCCGCGTTCTTTGTCAGTATAATGTTTATGTTTGAGTATAATGTTTTATGTTTATGTATGAGTTTATTTTATCTTGGGATTATTTTTTGTTTTAAAATATATATCAAGACCGTGAATGATAAGAAAATTATTTTGTAGTATATCTTAATTGTTGAATTTTCAATTCATTATGTAAATCACACACATAATATTCAGAAGTATATTTAAATTACTATAAATTATAAACGCGAATGTTTATATTGTAAGGTAGTTAATACAACTCTGTATCAGTTTGAATCTATTCACATATTAAACACATAAGCCTAACATAGAGCCTAACAGCATTAGAAATAACATCATCGCAATTCGCGATAGGCACATAAATAATATTTATCCGACGATATAAATTCGACCGTAAATGTTAGTTTTGTAAATACTAATATTCAATTATTTATACTACAAAGTTATTTTGAATTGGGTGTTGCTTTTATACTGATACAATTAAATATGTAAGCTTAGTTAAATTTAGAGTATAATAAAACAAACTGCCATTGGTATACAAGGTGTAAGGGTAAAGTACTGTCCTAAATATAACCGATTCTGCAAATCAGTATAACGAAAAAAGTTCCTGATAGCAACGGTCAGAAACCTGATGGTTCCAGAGAAAAAAAAAGCAAAGTTATGAAATCAAATAGTCGTTTTTAATTGATGACTATGATAAGAATTAACATTTTAGCAAATATGTGTAAAATATTTGGCAAGTGGTACGTACGAATAAAATACAAATAAACTAATGAACATCGTTAAAACATTTTTTTAATTAAAGATTCTTTGATTAAACATTCTACATCAACCAACAACGATGCGATGTGACGATTTTTGTTGACTGACATCGCCATGTATATTGATGACGTCGCCATGATCACTGCCATATTACGTAAAAAAATATTTCAGTGTATGAGAGTGCGTGCATTAAAAACCAAAAATATATTATGTACGAGTATATTATGATATGATTCATATTTGCGGAGAAGCTTTCTACAATTTTAAAGGGGCTAGGCGTATTTAGGGGCAACGATACCTAGAAGACTACTTCCAGCTCGGAATACATTTGGGCAAGTTTATTAAAGTCTTTTGGATACGGCTGTGAAGTTCTAGAATTTCAATAATGCGGATGCCAGAAATCGGTCCTGAAGTCAAAGAACACATTTTAAGTCTTGTTGAAGAAGATTCTACCAAGTACTGGAAGTGTTTTATATTGGATTGTACATAGAATGATGGAGATGGCTGTCAACCCAATTCGAGTATGACCTCAGCCATGGCTATTAGTTTTTCTGACCCACTGTAGAAGAATTGTTGGTTTTATAGTGGCGCAGATAACTTAGCTTGGATCTACATGTTCTTCCGCGTGCTGGGCATGTAAGGCCAGGAGGATACAGAATTGGTACACGCGACATTGGTCGTCTGTTTCATTTTTCGCGCCTGCCTTTCGGCTAAGGCTTTTTGACTATTATCTCCTCATGAAGCTACATAGTTCTGTATATTTTCTCACACCATTTGGGTCTGTCGTTTTTGCTGTCTTTTTCCATTAGGACACTTTTTTGAAAGACGATTTTATCATGTCTTTATATCTTCCTTTTGGACATTCCAGATATCGTTTCATATTCTTTAATTCGTCATAATGGATCTGCTATGGCATCTTAGTATCCTGCATCCTCTGGTAATGACGTAACCATCTCAGCTGAGCTTTTATGATCTGGGATTCTATACTCAAATTACTGGATCGTTCAAGTACCTCTACATTGATCAGATAGTCTTGCCATTTTATTCTCAAAATTTTGTAGAGGCAGCCTTGATGAGTTGTTTTATTTGCTTCCGATACAGGAACGATGAGTTAACTCCATACAAAAAGGCGAGAAATATTAAGGCATTGTAAAAACTGATTTTAATGTGTTCCCTTAAGTCTCGGTTACTGAACACTCTTATTAAACGTCCAAATTTCGGACCAGCACACTTTCTATATACTTGTTCTTGCAGATTGTCAGAGCAAGAAATTTGACTTCACAAATACGGGAAACATGATACTTCTTCTAATGATTGACCATTCACAACAACATCAGCCATCTCTCGTTATAAGCGCACAGTCGTCTGCATACTGCGGCTCTCAGATGCTAACCATCTTTGTTTTTGATTTGACTTTAAGACGTCCCAGGCTGAATAGGTTTCCACATATTCTATACGATCTCTCAAATGAATGTGGTAATCCACCTCTGACATGAAGCAGGACAGAGACAACAAACTCGTTAAAAAACCGCCGGAGCCCTGCTTAACACAGCCCTGCTTAACACCGATCTTAATTATAAAAGTCTCAGTTTCCCTCATATACGTCAGAACTTTTTCATTTATGCCATTGTGCAGAAGTTTTATTACGTGCACCAGCCTAGGCGGACCTCCTATGATGCCTAAGAGCTTCCACAATATGTTTCTGTCAACGCAGCTAAACTCCTTTGATAGATCCACAGAGATTACGAATATGCTTTTATTTTGCTCTCTATATTTTTCTTGTACCTAACGTAGCGAGAATATAATATCCGCTGTACTACGATCTGCTCTGAATCCACACTGACTCTCCGGCAGTATTGGTTAAACAGTACCAGTCAGTCTATCTAATATGATTCTAGTCAGAATCTTTCATGCGGCAGAGAACAATGATATACCCCGATAGCTGTTACAGTTAACTCTATATTTCTTTCTTAAAAGTAGGTATAATGCAAGCAGCTCTAAAGTCCGATGGTATTTTCTGCTTTATCTAGCACAGGCAGATTATTTCGTGAAGCTTGTTCACAATCATATTGCCACCAGCTTTGTATATCTCCACCGGTATTCCATCCGTACTTGTAGCTTTATTATTTTTATTATTTATTTTACTGTAGGTCTTCGATGGATAAGCTCCAAGACTATTTCATCGGCCGATAAAGTGTGGCACGAAGGCCTAATATACAAACTAAACAAAATTATGCCTAAAGAATACGTAGAGATACTGACATCATATATATATATATATATATATATATATATATATATATATATATATATATATATATATTACAGAAATCTTTCACCGTTTCTCCACGTGATGCCACCGATCGCCTTCGCCCAACTGGCCACCATACTACGACGTCACGTGTCTCACGGGAATACAAAACTATTCCAAATATTCCAAAAATATTCCAAAACAAGCTCGACAACCAAAATCATGTCCGTCGTGACCTCGTGTAGTGAGTTGTGTACAAAAGCAGAGCATAGTGCTCGAATGGAATAACATAATCATTAGAACAATCTAAAGGACAACGTTGGTCAATAAGATTTGTTAGAGCAAAATTAATGCTTAGTCTTTTTGACTAGTTTTAATACATTTAGAAACTATAATTTAAGTAAACAAAAACTTGTAGTGACAAAAATATGTTTCCCATTTGCCAGTAAGGCAACAGCGGATAAGTATGGTAAGGTATTTTGGAAGACCTAGTTCCATGGCCTTATAAATAAGACCACACTTTGTCAAAGAAAGAAGCTTGAACTTTGGGAGGTGATTAAAAAAGAATGGCTTGTAAACTCTATACCTAAAAGATGCGCTGAAATAATAAAACATAAACGTAATAAAACTAAGTATTAAATGTTCAAAAAATGTTTATGTATTATTTAGTACTTTTGTTAACTGTTGTACTGTGTGTACAGTATGTATTGTGCTTGTTTTTTGGTTTGCTCTATTTTTATGACCACATTTTCATGTTCTATTTCCAACATTTTTGTTCAATATTATATTTACAGTATTTTATAAAACTAAGTTTGATATTATGTTTTCTCGTTTTCATTATATATTTATATTATAGAGTTATTATACTAATTATGTATGCTATTACAACTTTATTTGCCAAACAGTGTATTTTATTGTAAGGGCTCTATTTCTCTGGCCATCACACTATATGAAAGCGATCAAATAGCAAAATGTAAGAAAATCATGAACCGGGATAAAGAACCTATCCAATTCAGTCTCTTCTTCAGTCTTTTTTAATTATTAATGAAATATTAATGTAACGCTTTGTTAACTTCGCGGTTCATGATTTTTGGATGCTTCATTAAGCACGGTCGTCATATAAATAATTTAGTTCTAGAATCAGATTAAATCATGACCTGATGTAGCTAACATGATTAGCAAAACGCGCGTCTAGAAGTATAAAAAAAAGTTATTTTATCAATTTTAGTGTTTGACACCATACATATATATATATATATATATATATATATATATATATATATATATATATATATATATATATATATATATATATATATATGCTATTTATTGCCCGAATTGCACCTTTAAACTTATCGTTAGAAAAAAATTCTATCTTAGTAACAACTGTACATTTACCACAGTTAATAAATCGGTTATAGATCAAGTTAATAGAATGCTTAATCGATAAAGCGATCATAAGTCACGCTGATATCTACCGTAACGAGTCTTAATGTAGAAATCGGGCACTAACTGACATTTATTGACGATAAAAATGTCTAAATATAAATTTTGCTGTACCCTAATTGACACTAGGCTTTATTTTTTAAAGTGATGATGATGATTAATGATGATGATGATGATAATGAATATTCTATCCAACAAATAAATAATAGAAAATAATTTATTAGTAATTGAGGAATTGATTTTCTAAAAACTTTAATGTATTAACACAAAGAGGTTTTAGAAAAATAAACCGAACTTTTAGTTCTAGGATGAAAAACAGTTTTAATTAATAAAACGTAAAATAAAAGTGTCACAACATGAAATGAGGCACACTGATAACTACAAGTGATAATCCGGTAATGTTTATTTTATCTTGAAGAACAAATAATTGCATGACGTTTCCGTTCAAATGCCCCCCTCGACTTCGTCTGGTGTAATGCAATCTGGAGACTCAATTTTCGATTACCCCTTGACACATATCGCGTGGTATATTTTCAAAGATGGCCTGAATGTTTCCTTTATGGTGAAGAATTGTTAGGAGTTTATTTCTGATGTACAGAGATTTAAGATAACCGCCCTAAGAAATAATCTATTTCGTGAGATCGCATGATCTCGGTGGCCAGTTAACATTAGGATTTTGCGAAATAACTTTAATAGCGAGAATAATAAAATACGGATTAGAAAATCATCCGATTATTTACCTTGATGAAACATGGTTCGACACACATGAGATGTCAAAGGATAGGTAGATAGATACATCAAGAAAATGCCAAACCAAAGCCCCAGCGAACAAGGGAAAAATAATTACAATTTTACATGCTGGTTCCGGATGGATGGGTTCCAAATTGATTACGGTTGTCCTCCAAAAATATTAAACATTAATCTTTGGACTACCATGACGACACCACAGGGGAACTTTTTGAAGATTGGTTCATAAATAGCTTTTTGCCCAATGTCCTTAAGGAAAGCGTAATTGTGGAGGACAATGCTAGTTATAGCTAGGTTCCTAATTCAAATAACACTAAATTGGAAATTTAGAACTATATGTTAAAAAACGATATGTGATACTATTGTTGCCGATATAGGACATACGGTTTTACGCCCTCCCTCGTATTACTGTATTTTTAATCCAACTGAGCATATGTAACATCAGGTAAAATCCAATGTTAGAGCAGAAAACATTTATCCGACTGTAAGTGTAAGTGCTGCAACATTAATTAGGAAGGTTGCAGATAGTATTCTCAAAGAAAGTTGGATAAATTCAATTAACCATATTATTAAAATAGAAGATTCATATGTATCATTTGGTAATAATATTGAATTACGTATTATTAATATAGATCAAAGTGATAGTGAGAGTGAAACCGAATAAAATTTATATAGAAATATAGAAAAACTAGAAACTAGAAGTATCTTTATTGAAATTTATTGGGGCAATTAACATTTTACCAAAAGGCAATGAAATATCTTGAACCGGACTATACCAGCTGTTTGTTGCCAGAAATACCAAGGCTAAGTAGCTAAACCTCTGTAAAGAGTTGTCAAATTTTATTAACAAACGATAGTTGTAGAAGAAAATTTGAAAAATTCCAATAAAAATATGGAAGTCTTTAGATGAAAGCAGTTACAGAAATCAATTCTTCTGTAATTTTAGGTGTGAAATACTAAACTCGAAGAGATATACCACTAAACAACAAATCACTTTATTTAATTTCTTGATTCGCATTTCGCGTACTATGTTAGCATCATGAGAAGAATCATCATGAATCGAATTTAATTCAATAAGCCGGTCGCGTTGGTGCGGACGGTAAAAGCATCGGCCTGCCGTTGCTGTGCCGAAACCGCACTGGAGCGGTAGTTGGTTCGATTCCAGCGACGGATGGTTGTTTTTCTTTCTTTCTTCTGTCTATTTACTTTCTAAATGTTTGTGATTGTTTGTAGGCAAGAGTGTAAAATCCGACTACGAATTACCCCTCAGTCACGCCAGTTAAAGGCTGGGTAAGGCCGGATGCCTTCTGAGAAGTGTTCTACGTTGGTCACTCGCCAGTCGGTAGGTTTCCTGATAAACTTATGGGTAGGCACATAACCAAGGGTTTATAGCCCGAGAGGGGTGCTGGCCTGGGTTTGCCAGAGCTGATGACCGTGGTTCGGAACCTACGTTAAGCGTAGGTCCAGTCGCTAAATAGCCTAGTTGCTGATGCGCCTCTAACCCTAACACTTTACCTTTTTTTTTTAATTCAATAAAATGAAATAAATATATAAAATAAAATAAATAAAATGAATAAAGTGAATTAAAACAAATATTTGGTGTTTAGTGATAAATCTCTTCGACCTTGTTGTTTCACACCAACGGTTCCAATTGAAGAATAGTTTAACACACATATTTCAATAATTGAATTATATAATATTGAATATTAATCCTCTACGTATCGTGATGTGTGATGGTTGTTGCAGTTTTGTAATCTTAGTCCTTATCGACTAAGCGTCAATAAATTAATATTGCTAGGTCTGCATGAAACTTTTTAAAAGCGCTTAAGTTAATCTGATGATGCTAATATGGTCAGCGAAACGCTCGTTGAGAAGCTAAATAAAGTGATTTGGTATTTAGTGCTCATCTCTTCCATTTCAGATTAAAGAAAGTTATCATATGAAATATTCTCAAATAATATTATTTTAAGATTGATTGACATAACACCGATCGTGTTGGAATGGAAAATTTTCAATATGTAGATTATTAAAAATTATCTTAAAAGTTTGTACACTAGATAATTAAGGTTATATATATATATATATATATATATATATATATATATATATATATATATATATATATATATATTAAGTGTTAAAATTTTTAAAATATATCATTATTCGGTTATAGCACGTCCCGCCAGCAAGTTAAAAAAAAAATGAAAGTTAATCTGAATAAACACAAATCATGCGTCCGAATACAGTAAGAATATTAGAAGATATATATGATACAATAAGGGGAATAAGTTTATAAAACTTTGCGTAATAAATGTTGGCCACAAAAGTCAAAAGATGTTGGCCATAACAAGGAAGGAGGCAAATTTATTACAGAAAACAATCACTGAGAAATTTGTCTCCGTTTGGTTTTTTGTTTTTACCCAGTGATTCTTTAGTTAAATAAGAACAGATATTTTTTGAGTTTTAGATCGTGGCGAAAAACCTAAAAAAAAAAGGAAAAAAAAAGACCGTTAACAGTGTCATTACGTTATTTATACACCTCATACAAATTGATACATCTGGCAAATATGAGTATGCTCTAAAACAATGTCTAAAATTGAAAATCCAGAATGTAATGCTAACAAAACCGAAATCGAAACTGTTTTTTTTACAATAAAAGTTTAGGTTAAAAAATCGGTTCTTGTCCAGGTAAACATATTTTGATCACAGACATGTTGATATTGTACATAATACATATATAAGAATAATCTTATATTCTGAATTACTTAATTCTCGCACTCGATTGTTCGTTATACCAAAATGAATAAGATGGTTTAAACCGTAAGGAAAACGCGTACCAATAACAAAAAACTTAAATCGCCAAAAAATATGCTTGAATTTTATGCGTACTTGCACTAGTTTGTCGCGATAAAATTCCAATTTATTTAAAAACATTTCAATATAACATGTTTACCTTTCTGGCTTATCGATTTGCACTTTATGGGAGACGATGATTCGTAAACCTAAAATGTATGCATTGTTATAAATTTGTTTTATATATTGCATTCTTGTTGCTTTACTTTTAGAACCCCAAATTTTAGTTATAAATAATAAACTAAACAGATTTAAAAAACTAAAAAAATTACATCACTCAAATCCAAAAAATTGCGCGACCGGTGATACCTGCTTCTCATTTATATCATGGGATAAATTGATTTTATTTGTACCTGACTTTGGAGTAGAAAGGTGAAGAATACTTTAATACAAAGTCTTGCTGTTTATTGTACCTTTAGAATAGTAGGGCAACAAAAAATATTACTGTAAGAAAGATTGGCCTCATAGAATTTCTTTGAACCTGGTACTCAAACATAAAATATGCCTCCCTTGTTAATTCAAAAAAGCTGCTTCTTCCGCCTCTCCATATTAAGCTTGAACTAACAAAAAACTTTGTCAAAGCCATGGATAAAGAAGATAATGGTTTCAAGTACCTATAAGAAATAGTTTCTCAATTAAGTGATGCAAAACCAAAAGAAGTATATTTATTGGACCTCAAATTAGAAAGTTTCAACGTGATTTTCGTTTTCAAGAATAATTTGATGAAAAGGAATTGACAGCTTGGAAGTGTTTTGTAAGTGCAGTGAAAGGATTTCTGGGCAACAAGAAAGATAAAAACTATAAAAACCTCATAGATGAACTCTTGAAAGCGTTTGAAATACTAGGGTGACGCATGCCACAATGGCAAATTTGGGTGCAGTAAGGGACAAACAAGAAGACAGGTTTCAACAGAACATCAGAACGATGGAAGGAAAATACCAGGGAGGCTGGTACCCATCTACGTTGGACGACAACTGCTAATTTTTAAAAAGAGATGATGCATCATAACACAAGAGGAACAAGTAAAAGTGTTTGTCGTTGTATGACACCTCATGTAACAAATTTTTATTCACATAATCCTCAGTAATGTCTTTTCATAAATTTAATACCTTTTATTTACGTTTAGGAAATGGACGATCCCCGGGCCCCGGCCCAAAAATATTATATATTTATATGCTCGTTCAGGCATTTTTGATCGTAATGAGATTGTAGTATGCCATCCCCGACTTTGGCGCTTCATTTCCGGGTCCTATTCAAAAATCCAAAATTGCTCACCAGTAATGAAACGTTCTAGAAGATGGGGGTCATTTTCAATTTACCCGAAAAAGTCACGACATGTTTCTTTCCTGTTGTCTTTTCAATCCTGTAAAAGGTTTTTCGTAACCATTTTCGAGTAGGTTTTCTTCATCGCCAGTTCATCGATCAAAATCTGATGGCCGGATGTGTAACTCAAATTCAACTTTTCCGTGATCATTCTAACCGTGAACCGATGGTCAAAATGCACACGATCTTGGTCTACGTGTACATTTCCATCACTTTTTGCAGTTGAAGATCGTCTGCAGCGAGGTTCATTTTCAATCGAGTCACAATCTTCTACGAATGCCTTAAACCAACTGAAAACCAGGGCCCTTGACAAAACCCGTTTCCATAGGCCTGTTGAAATTTGGCAAAAGTTTCCATCGCACTGTCTAAGTTTCAAACAAAACTTGATTGCTCACCTTTGCTCGAAATTGTTCACTCATTTTCAGAAGGAATTTAAAAATTCAGTTCACGAAAAGGATTGCTATAGACCACCAAGTAACTCTAGCGAGTTCAAACTCGGACTGAAAACGCATCAGATATTCCCTCCAAAGGGGAAGCCAACAGTGTTGCCAGATCGAATGCTACACTATCAATCACATTTCTTTATTTACATACACTTATATTACATGGAAACTGCGATAAAACTGTCAATGAGGTATTTACTAGTAGAAAATATATCTTGTTGAACTTTTTATTTGTATATACTGTAAAGCCTTACCCTTGGATATGATAATGAGTGTATAAATGAATGGATTACCTGAAACAAAAAAAAAAACAACATGTTAATATAAATTAAATTTATAATTAATATATAATAATAAATTGATTGTATACATTAAAAACATTATAAACATGTAATATAAAAAGATAATTAAAAACTTGAAAAAGAACAAAAATTATATATAAAAATATTATTCGTATATAATAATAGCTGAACCATTCTTGGTTCTATAATTAATGTCCAGCCAGTAAATGATCGACTTACGACACTATCCCTCAAGTGTGCTAATAAAAACTATACATTAGTCGAAGCACACGTTCCAGTTAAAGAAGAAAATAAATCTAATCCTGAAAAAGTAAATAAGTCCTGGAAAATTCTGGAAAAGACAATTTCTAAAATTTCCTCTAACCGTGTAAAAATCCTATTGGGCGATTTCAACGTCCAACTAGGGAAAGAAAGAAAGTACAGAAAAACAGTCGGCAGTTATCCCGCTCATAAATGGCCTATCCATAATGGCAGAAGATTGGTTGAACTATGTTCGCAGTTTAATCTAAAAATAATGTCAACCCATTTTAAGAAGAAAATAAGAAAACAAAAGACCTGCAGGTGCCCAAACACGTACATGGGTGAATTTCAAATTGACCATGTTGCCATTTCGTACCGCAATTATAAAGAGAGTTTGAGTGTTCAAGTCAGGAAAGGAGCTAACATCGACATAGATCACTACTTGACTAGAATCAAACTTAGCTTAAAACCTCGAAAACTTATTCAAAAGAGACTGCTAATACCACAGTTCGACCCTACGAAAAAAAAACCAACCATAACAGAAGAGTTTGATAAACAACTAGCACAGAACTGGCAAGAATGGAAACAAAAAAATTAAAAAACAGCCTTAAAGTTGGTCCCTTTACAAAAACGCAGAAAACATCCGTGGTGGGATGAAGTTTGAGGCAAGCAGTATTAAGGCGTGGAACAGTAAAAAACAGCTATAAACTATAACATCTTTTTGGAAGTAAGAAAAGAAACATCGAAGCTAATTAGACAAACTAAAAGAAAGGAAACAATCAACTTAATGAAATAGAAAAAGATTTTCAAAAAAATAACACCCGAAGATTGGAAAGATGCTCTAAATCCATCCACTACATAAGAAAGGAAATAGAACGGATGTAAACAACTACAGAGAGATATCTTTTCTCCCAGTTTGTTACAAGATTCTATCTCAATGTCACTAGACAGAGTACAGGGACAGTTAGAGCGTAAAATTGGTGAATATCAAGCAGGTTTTTGACCGGGTAGATTCTGCCCTGAACAGATCCTGAATCTAAAGTTGATCCTAAGATATCAAAAACTGTACGAAAAAAAGTACATAGAAAAAATCTCGTCTGTATATTTGTGGATTTCAAAAAAGCATATGAATTTATTGACCGCGAATCTTTATTCCAAATCTTGAAAGAACAAGGACTAGATCTGAAAACGCTGGCAATTATTAAAGCAACACTAACACAAGGTCCACAGTTTAATTCATGGGTGACATCGCAGAACCCTTCGAAAGTAAAACTGGAGTGAGACAATGGGATGGACTCTCGCCACTCTTATTTAACTGTGTTCTAGAAAAAGTAATACAGGAGTGGCGTGGAAAAAGTCGGCCCTGAATATTGACCAGTTAATTAAACTAAGGAAAACCAACACCAAAACTGATTGTTTGGGGTTTGCTGATGATCTAGCAATTTTGGTTCAAGAGTTCATTAACGGTACAAAAATAGATTGAAATCCTAAAAGAAACAGCAGAAAAGGTAAGACTCCAAATTCCTTTGAAAAGACACAATAGATGACCTGTAACAGACTAAGAACACCATTTCTAAAAACAAAATATGGTAACATCAGACGAGTCTCGCAATTCAAATATATGGGTGAAATAATCATGAAAAACAAGTTGAGAAAAGCGGCTACCCTACCGTATGTCAAAAAATGGAAGCTGCATTGAAACTTATACAAAACATTTACAACAAAATATGCATATTTAAAAACACAAAACTGAGACATTACAACAGACAAATGGTCGAATTTTATGAAAATAGGAGTAGAGCTACAGTATAAAATAATTAAATAGATTGCTAGCATTAAAGAGGACCTAAGATCAGCAAATATTGCACAAAGTGAAATTCAGAATAGAGGCTGTTTCAGACACAAGGTTAACGTTTGGGAGGTTGGCCAGAGAAAAAAATTGTAAGAAAACTACAACGACTTGGTCTGACAAAAGGAAAAAAAGATCATAGCGAAAGAATGAAATCAGTATGGGCGCAAAGGAAGGCTAACAACAACAAACGTCTCTAACTGTACTTCACATGGTCCACCAGGGCCCATAGGTGAATAATAATATTAAATAATAGTTGAAGTATGATTGTATCATTGTAACTGATCGTTAGGTTCAATCTAGATTTAATCTATATTAAACTGCATCATCCCCTGATGATGCTGACATGGTTTGCAAAATGCGAGTCGGGAAGTTTAAAAAGTGATTTGATGTTTAGTGGTAAATCTCTTCGAGTTTAGTATTTCACATCGAAGGTTCTAAAGGTTAAATAAAATTCTTTATAGGTATGTTCACACTTGTTCAACTTTTGGTCGTCAAGACGTATGCCTCTGTTGAAAGGTTAGACCCATGCGGTGTTGAACGAGAGGCATGCAGGAGACCCATGTTGGATTTCTTGCGCTTTCGCTTTCAACTGTAATCTGCAAGTTTTTGCAATAGTTTACAAATTTAATTTAGAGTAAAGTAGTATAATTTTATTAAATTAAATAAACATATTAATTTCTATACTTAATTCAATATATAACAAAAATTAAATATATAATTTTGAAAATAATTTTTTTTTGGCAAACTCCAAGGCAAGACGAAATCACAGTAGAAATGCTGAAATATATGGAAGAAAGAGCAAAATAAGAATTTTTGTCACTACTAAATGATATCATAATAGAAAAAAACAACGCACCAACAGACTGGAATATGGGTATAATATTTCCCTTAATTAAAAAAAGAGATATCAAAAAATGTAAAAACTACAGAAGGATCGCACTAACAAGTTTGCCTGGAAAAATATTTACCAGAATAATAGAGCATATGCTTAGAGAAAAATTAGAAGCAACATTAGAGGAACCTCAGCATAGTTTTAGAAAGGGTAGAAGCACATAAGATCTGATATTTATAATTAAACAATTAGGACAAAAAATGTTAAGAAAATAAATCGAAATCCATATTTGTATCATTGACCTGAAAAAAAGCATTTGATAGAGTAAAAAGAAGGAATGTCTGGGAAAGTCTAAAGAGAAGAGTAGTAGAAGAAGAACTAATAAAAATTATCAAGGCCTTATACAACAACACGAATTAAGTAAGAACGCATAACGATGAATCCCTCTAATCTGAGGCAGGATAGGCCTAGTACCGAGCCCACTGTTATTTTCAGTAGTTATTGACGATGAAAAACATCAAGCAAGATTTTGTATTCTTGCAAAATAGCAAGAATACAAAAATAGATTTTACAAAAATGAAATCACTGACAACACAAGAATTACTGTTCGCAGATGATATGGTCCTAATGGCAGAATCGAAGAAAAACTACAATATAACCTAGAAAAGTAAACATGGAAATAAATATCGACAAAAGTAAAACAATGGTAAATGCAAACACAAAAATAAAACATAAAATTGTACTCGATGGGAAAGTAATGGAGTAAGTCAAAAACTATAAGTATTTAGGCAAAAGAAGATAATGGAAAAATGGACGGCGAAATGAACGAAAAAATTAGAAAAGCAGATAAATTATAAAACCCTCTAAAAACAACATTCCTAGGAAAAAAAGAGAACTGCGAAAAAGATAAAAGCACATGTGTATCAGAAAGTAGTGAGACTATCAACCATATACGACAGTGAATGTTGAATTTTAACAAAGGGAGACAAAAGTAGAATTAAAGCTGAAATGCGATTCTTATGCCAAATAGAGAATTACAAGAGAGTATAGAAGGAGAAATACGACATTAATGGAACAACTGGAAACGAAACCAATAGAAAGAGGTATAGAAGAAATACAACTGAGCTAGGCAAGACACATCCACAAAAGGATTAAGAGAGATAGACAAATAAATCTACGAAGCGAAAACACGAGTAAAAAATAAAGTTGTACATCCAAGACTGAGATGGAGGACGCTAGACAGGAGCTCATGGAGGGTAAAAATTTATGAAATACCATCAGTCTTACACCTAACAGTACAACGGACTTTTGGATTAAATAAAATATAAAGTAATAAAATTGTAAATCGAGTGTGTATGGAATATTTTTTTTCCTGTAGTAAATTGTAGCAATTATTCTAAATATTCTTTTGTTCATACAGATTTTCTGCATTTTTCCTTCTTATTTTCCCTGCTCTTATCAAGACCAGCACAGCAGTGCTGCAACATGACAATGTCAGATGTATTCACGAAACTGAAATTACATAGTTAACAGCAGATACAAAATAGAATAGTTTAAACGTTGACGCAAACATGCAGACAGGAAGGAGCCATGCATCTTATCCTGCGCTAGGATGCATGCGCTAATGCATGCAATAACGTAAGTTAAAAGGTACGTTAAAACGCATGTTGAACGGAAAAATTTAACAGGTATGGTCACGTCATATTAACTGTTTGACTAGCTCGAAAGAACTTTTTGTAGATGTCAAAGTAATAGGAGAAACAGTCAATATGACATCGATTTTAATGGGTTTTGCAATAGTTTTTTCGGCTTTGATCATTGATATTTGCTTGACTGTTGAGCTGTTTCTGGGTTATAAGCATACATCCATGTCTCGTTTCTAATAATTATGCATTTCAGAAAGTTAACATTCAAAGAAAGCATATCTTCAGTAATTTTAACAGGACGATGTTTTTCAAAAGATTTAGTATTTTTGGAACAAGCCAAGAAGACACATGAGACAAGCCCAAATTGTTCCTCAAAACTGATTAAATTGATCCAATTAATATTCTCGTAATATCTACAATGTCTCTAATAGTTGGGAATTAATCAGTACAGGATTGCTGATTTCGGTAATCTTCATTGGTTGATGTGGAATGTTCTCCAGAACGAGGTCAATCTTCAACTCCGTCTCTACCAATTCCAAAGCCCTTTGTAAACATGTTTTTGACAAAGTTCATCACCGTAAAACTTTCTTAACATTTTTAATGCATCAGCACAAGGAATTTAGTTTTTTTCTGATAAAATTCAGTGCAAATTATTTGTGTAATAAATTTATCTATTTTAAAAAATCGACGAAAATTGATAACAATTACTAAAGACACAATAATTTTAACTTAACATGTGAAGTGACGCCCGGTTCCAGAGGAAGTGTCGATCCCAACGTTTGACCAGCTACCAGAGCCCTGTGAGGACAAGTATTGGCCCTCTGATCACCCTTCTGATTCCAATGAAGGTAACAGTGATTATAAGGGGACGTCATCAATTCCTCAACGTTTCAAACAGGATGAGTTAAATGACCTCACCAGAGATCTCAACTTGTCAAAAGAAGCTTCTGAATTAATGGCTTTCAGGTTGAACGGTAAAAATTTGTCGGAACAAGGAACCAAAATTACCTTTTACTACAAGAGAAAAAAAGGGTCTGCCACTATTTTTCTCTCAAGATAATCTTGTATTTTGTCACGAAATTAGAGGACCCCTTGAGTATATCGATCTTCCTGACACCTATTGGATGATTCTGGATCTATTGACAGCTCAAAGCGAAGTTTGAGATGTGTCACACAACAGGAACAAATACGGTTCAATAGTAATAGCTCACTGAACGAAAATGAAAGAAGATTATGACACCACCATAGCTTTGGTCTTGAAGAAGATAAAATATTATCAACGTTCTCCTTGGACAGCAAACTGGCCACACCAAATATCCTTGTTTCTTGTGTCTCTGGAATAGCAGACACTGGGTTAGAAAAGAGTGGCCTAAGAGGAAAAACATGGACGTTGGAGAAAATAATGTCATGAACGACCCCTTAGTCGAACGTGAGAAAATCATCTTTCCTCCACTGGATATCGAGCTGGGCCTAATGAAGCAGTTTGTAAAGGCTCTTGATAAGAATAAATAGGAATCTTGATAGGAAAAAATAGCTCAGTTGAGTATGAAAAACATTAAAGCAGCAATATTTGACAGCCAACAAATAACACAACTCATTAAGGATCCTGCCTTCGTAAATTTGATGAATGGGGCTGAGCGAAAAAGACCGAACTTTATTTATTGTAGTTGTCGGAAGTTTTCTGGGTAAACGCAAAGCTAAAAACTATGTTGAACTGGTAAACAAGATGCTTAACAATTTCAGATCTCTTGGGTGTAATATGAGCAATAAGGTGCAGGTGCACTATTTACACAGACACTTAGATCGTTTTCCTTAAAATTTAGGAGACACAAATGAGGAACAAGGTGAAAGATTTCACCACGATATCAAAACTATGGAGGACTCTCTACCAAGTAAGATGGGATTCGCACATGATGGTAAATTACGGCTGGACTTTAAAAATGGACTGTTTCAAAATACATTCAAGAATGTCACGGAAAAGAAGCTTCTGAAGTGTTCAGTGACGAGTTGGTTTCGTCGATGGCTTTTTCATCTATATTTGTACGTAATAATATTTATATAATAGAATAATAATAATCCCGTCTTTAATTTTATTAAAAAGGAATAAAACAATTTTATACTTTGATATCTATCACATTTATTTTTAAATTTGTGTGACTATAGTTTCGTAAAACGATTTTACATTCTCAAACGCTACTTTAAAATTAAGGTTTTAGAGCTGTTTATCTATCCTATGTACCTATTTATATACTTTTATTGTGGTTAATTTATTACAATATTTTAAATAGTGGGGAATTTCGGAGATCCGTCTAATCGTTTAATAGCTGTCTAGACGGGTCTTTACATTGCAATATACATATAAATTGCAATCTCGGGAAATATATGTCCGGTATCTATGAAATGGTTCGCAAAATTAGAGTGTTGTTTCTTTAATATGTATGCAGGTTTATGTTCTTTGAATGTGGTCTGAAAATGTCTGCCGGTTTGTCCCACATAGCAGCTACTGCACTCGTTGCAACTTAACATATTAACTCCAGATTTTGTATTTGGTGATGTTTTATCTATGGCATTAAAACTTTATTTACTGGTTGACTGGGTGGTTTTAAATGCTATTTACCAATTATAGACCAAAGAGCGAGCTATTTGTTCTGAAATTCGACCGAAATAGGAAATTTTACAGTACTTTTTATCATTTGTTTGTTACTTTTTAATATACTTGATGAATTAGTAATTGTTTCCATTTTTTATTTATTAAGTAACTAATTTATTTTTCTTTGAAGCCGTTATTTTGTGCTATTAGTTTTATTTTTTGCAGTTCTACTTTTCTATTATTTTCAAATAATGGAACTGTGAAAGCTCGGTGGATGATAGACTTATATGCAGCATATTTATGTGTAATGGGTGGATTGATTGTTTTGTAATTGTTATATCTGAATATATGAGTTTTCTATAGATATTAAATTCTACTTTATTATTTTGTTTGGATATTGAAAGGCCCAGAAAATGATTTATGGGAATGGGAATTCAATTGTTATTCTAGAAAAAGAAACTTACGAAACAAAAATTAAAAACTTTCTAGATAATGAAGACCTCGTCAAAATAAAACATGACCCTACCACAACAACTCAAAACAAATTAAAATCAACAATAAAAAATATAAACACCATTTGGAAAACTTAAACACCATTGCCATACGAAGATAAATATAAAATAGTCAATACGAATCCTACTCCTCCAAAACATACATATTAAAGAAACAACACTCTAATTTTGTGAACCATTTCATAGATAACGGACATATATTTCCCGAGATTACAAATTTGAAAATTTTACATACAGCGCCAAAAAGCAAAAAATTAGACATTTCAGAAGCTATTGAAATTTATAGATCTAATAAAGACCAGTCTAGACAGCTATTAAACGATCAGATGGATCTCCGAAATTCCCCACTATTTAAAATATTGTAAAAAATTAACCCCAATAAAAGTATAAAATTAGGTACATAGGATAGATAAACAGCTGTAAAACCTTAGTTTTAAAGTAGTGTTTGAGAATGTAAAATCGTTTTGCGAAACTCAAGTCACAAATTTTAAAATAAAAGTGATAGATAACAAAGTATAAAATTGTTTTATTCGATTTTAAAAAATGAACTATCAAAATGTAACGGACGAATCAATCAATAATTTAAATTTATTATTTGATCCATGGATTTAACTTAAAATAGTGTAACGCTTATTTCACTATAATGTTGTATCTTAGAAATTTGAGCCCCTTGACAAAAATTAAAACCATATTTGAATTCAGGGCATTAAATTCGTATGAAATCAGCTCCAAATACCCCGGCACCAAAACAATTGTTGACCTGTGTTATTTTTACTTAGCTGCAATACATCCTTCAGAATATTAATGAATAAAAGGACTGAGTTTCTTGCCACACATTTTGAGTTTCTTGCCACAAAAATTATATTTAAAATATAAGTATTTGTTCTTTTAATTATAGATCAAATGCACGACATAAAATCAGAATTAAAGGTATTTTCAAGAATGGAACATACATTTTTGAGTACATAGGGTGCTAAAATATAAATATTTTACAACTTTAATTGGATTATTATTTAAGAATGTTCGTTATTAAATACTGAAATTTAAAAACATCCCCGAAAATTTTTACAATGCACCGTCATATATTCTTCGATATCTAAAATTTGGAACGCTGCTTTCCCTTTCGATTTCCCCTATTAAAGTAAGGGATGTCTACGAATTTCGTCATATTGAAGCCGTACTCACATTTTGGCTATTCCGAATTCTCACCTCGTTTCTACTATACGGAACGTATACACATCCTGATACGCATATTAAATATTCCATTATTCAGGTGTCTGAATATCATCTATTGACGTCATACATAGGAATATTTCAATTTGACCTCAACAAGAAGAAAATAAGAAAATTCAAAGAAGAAAAAAAATTGAATTTAGTTAAATGTTACATTTAATATTTTCGTTACATTACATTAATATTATTTTTATTGAGATTTTCGGTAAATTATTATTTTTTTATTGTTTTGTTTACGTTTCAGTTTACTAACAAATCAAAAAAAAATCCATATATATATATATATATATATATATATATATATATATATATATATATATATATATATATATCACTATTAAGGCATCTTAAGGTTATCACACACTAAGGCACTCAGAGGCCTGACTAACATGATCTAAAATCTGCCAACCCGCATTCGACTAGCGTGGCAGATTAAGGCCCATACCTTCAACATGGTATTTCAATATGTTTCAATATGACAGTACAACCTCAAACACGGCCCTCATTCTCCGAAGGGGCGACTACCTACGGCAGCGGGAAGACCTACCCCAAGGCAGAGGGTGCTAAGAATCACCGGGTTAGATCAGGCTGACATTGCAACGCTAAATATACGGACTATGAAAACAGAGGCCCGATTGCAAGAACTGTTAATTGAACTTGACAACATACATTGGGATATTATTGGGCTCTGTAAAACACGAAGAAAGGGCGAAGAGTTAATCAAACTGGAACCAACTGGACACGTACTTTACACTCGAGGTGCGGAAATTGGCCGATGTGGCGATTCCTCATCAAACGAAAGCTGAAGGACAGTATAGTAAAATTTGAAAGTACATCTGACCGACTAGCCCAATGCGTCATTCAGCTGAATAAAAAGTTTAGGCTTCAAATCGTCCAAGCTTATGTACCAACTATAAGCCATAGGGATGAGGAAATTCAGGAATTTTATGATGTTGTGGCCCAGCTTTTATACAAGGAGAAATATAGATACAAAATCCTGATGGGTGATTTTAATGCCAGAATTGAAACAATAAGAACTGACGAAAATGCAACTGGCCCATATGGAACTGGTGAGCGAGACAACAGAGGTGACAGATTGATTGATTTTGCTGAAGGACAAGAACTATATATTATGAATTCGTTCTATAAGAAAAATATCATCAGAAAATGGACATGGAAAAGTCCATCTGGGCTCACAAGTGACATTGACCACATCACGACCAACGATAAAAACAATATTTACCAATTGTACTGTTCTTAACAATTTTAATGTTGGAAGTAACCACCGAATGGTACGACCAAAAGTTGGGATTAAATGTCGAAGAGAACGCGAAAGAATGGTAGGATCAAAGAAGGGCAAAGTGAATTCTGGGAAACTGCTGGAGAGAGGAAGCGATTTTGAGATTGATTTGTCAAACCGGTTTGCTGTGTTACAAGATCCGGAGGAAATGGAATCATCAGTTCAATATGAAGAAATCGCCAACAATGTGCTTCAAATGGGTGCTTCAATAGCACCAGAAGAAAAATGTCTCAAACAGACAAAAATCTCCAGAGAGACCATTGATATAATGAAAATACGGCGGGTAATGAGAAATGCAGGTAGTCCTTTTGGCAGGGTCGAGTACACTGAGCTCTCCAAAACTATAAGAAAACGTATCAGAGAGGACACGCGCCGATTCAACATGCAGCTAGTACAAAAATCCCTGAAAGAAAACAAAGGAATTAACAAGGCTAAAAAGAAGCTGAGAAACAAAAGAACACAAATATATGCCTTAAAGCGTGAGGACGGCACAGTATGCAGGGTTCTATCTCCTTTCTTGTGTAGTAGATGGATTAGAGCATCTTTTTAATCTTCCGGAATCCGTTGGTTCCTTGCAAAGCTAAAATTCGTGTAGTTTTCCTGGGCGCAGGAGTGAATTGATATTTACCGTTCCAAAGCGTGTTTTTGTTTTCGGTTTCAGACGTTGGCCAGAGGTCTCCGACTCCCTCTGAAAGATTTTGCGTCTAAGCCCGGACGCCCCAGAATCCGAAAGTCTGGTTGTACCAGCAAAGCTGGCAGAGGATTGTCTACTTCCTGGGGTAATTTTGTAATTACTAGAACGCTTCATATTGTACTTTGAATTAAAGGTTTGAACCATGATGGTTTAGAGGTTAAGACTGGAAAGGGTTAGTTCCAGAATAGTCCAGAAGAATCAGAACAAATATCAGCCGCACTACTGGTGCACAGACACTGACCACTCAACCGCTTGATACAAGTCAGACGCTAAGTGGATTTAGTTTTTTTTGCCTTGGTTCGGCGCTGCTTATATATTATAGATATTCTTTTTAGTATAAATTTATCATGTTAAGGAAAATCAACCCATAAACAATTTGCCTTTTAAAAACTGGGCTTCTTCATTTTTATGAAGAAATCGCAAGGCTCATTTGCCATTCGCAAACGCTTCCCTCAGGTTTTTTTTTTAAGTTTAATGTCACCTTTTCAGTACTCGTTGGGGTTTCCTCTTCAATGGAATAGGCATTAAGCATTTCCTCCAAGTCGGTTTCAGTCAAATCTTCATCGTGCGATTTAAGAAATTCTTGAATGTCGCTTGATTATCTTTTTTCGAAACCATCTCGTTCTATGCTATTCACAACTTGTGCAATGTTTTCAGTTAATGTTTGAATTTGTACATATTCTTTACCATTGCCGATCATTAGAGCGTGCCAGAGTTTTTTTCAGCATCATTTCAATGTATATGGCTTCAGTCCTTACAATGATTATTTTATGTTAACAATGCACTTTGCTATGTCAATTTTTTTCCATCACTGTATAATATTCATATCAGGATCACATTCCATGGCGTCCAGTGTGTTTTTAAAGATTTGCTTAATATAATAAAGCTTAAAACCCTGCAATTATTCATTGGTCCATAGGTTGGAGTAAGGTCGTCGTGTTAGGAAGCAAAAATATCACCTTTATATTTGGATGAATAGTTTTAAACTCACGAGCGTGACGTGAAGCATTGTCCAAAAATAGAACTACCTTGAAATCTAAATTATTTTTCATTAAATAAGCTTTAACTTTAGGAACAAAACAATCTCGGAACCAGTCACAGAAAATGACACTTGTAACGTACGCTTTCTTGTCCGAACGCCAAAACACAGGTAGGTTCTTTTTTGGGCGAAGCAAAAGATTCGGCACTAATCGTGCGAAAGCGACTTTTATCAAAAAATAGCGTCACGCGTAACCCCGCGGAGGCGACTTATTTGTAAAGACCTTTCGGCCAAGCAAGACTTGTTTGTTTATAAATACTTTGATACTTGTTTGTTTTGAAAGGTAAGTGGTAAATACATAAATATTATTCTAAAAATACAATATATATATATATATATATATATATATATATATATATATATATATATATATATATATATATATATATATATATATAGCCTCGAATACCAGAAGTAGCCACAATTTTTTAATCCGCGAATAACGGAAGTTCCCCTATTCTGTAACATAAGTTACTTTGCGTTTCGCATACATATACGTATGCGTAAACTACTTGATACTTTCCGTTTCGAAACATTTAAATTTAAATATTTTGGAGTTGAGTTGCCTAATGAAAATATTTAATATAAATCTTTTTGAAACATTATGAACAAATCAAGGCTTATATTTTAGCTGTTTTAACCACCAGCAATACTCGGCACCACCTGCATTGGCCTCGTTCATTATCGTTATTAATTCATTATCATTAGCGCTATTTACAGCTGCAAAATATGATCCATTTTTGCTATTAATAATTAGCTATACGTTTCATATACTAAATCAAATAGTTCACAATTTAGAACATAAACTAATAAAGATAATTTGATTCATTTGTATTCAACAGATGAATAGCATTTTCTAATCAATGAAACGATGGTTTGTTTTATATTAGAAGGAAAGAAATATATATATATAACCAAACCCATTGCTTTGTCACCATCTAAGAGAGCAATATAAGTTTAATAATGGCGAACCATTCAAGTCCAGCTGGTCATTTAGCAAAATATAAAATTTTTCTTTTATTAATTTCTAGGCTTTCTAAAAGATTTAATTTTTTGGATTTATTCTCATTATGTAACATTTTACAATTATTATTGAAAGCATGCTTGTCTAACATCAAGTGGTTAGCATATTGATAATTATTTTGTTAAACTCGAAGAGATTTACCACTACTCTCTTCACGACCTCACTACGCTATCTATATATATATATATATAATATATATATATATATATATATATATATATATATATATATATATATATATATATATATATATATATATATATATGTATATATATATGTATATATATATATATATATATATATATATATATATATATATATATATATATATATATATATATATATATATATATATATATATATATATATATATATATATATATATATATATATATATATATATATATATATATATATATATATATATATATATATATAATTATCAATAATTATCAATATTTTAACTTAATGTTAGACAAGCATGCTTTCAATAATAATTTTAAAATGTTACATAATGAGAATAAATTAGATGGTGACAAAGCAATGGGTTTCCTCACTACCATGTTTTATGGTATTATTAGGTTGATGGACAGTTTAGGTTATAATTACTTCTCGTCCTGTTAGTTTAAGATAGTTTGTATTTGAAAAAGGAATTGTGTGTCGAAACAATTGTTATACATACAATTTTAAATATAGTGGACATTTTAGATATTAATCTTTGCTTATCTATTTAAAATTAATTTGTATAGAGTATTGGTTACCTCAGTTAAATTTATTTGCTTCATCTGAATACGGTAATCTTAACTATAACTTTTTGCTCAGAAAATGTTTTTTTCCCCAATTTATAACTCTAATGAATAGTCAAAATACCAATACAAATATTGATATATGAAGTAATGAAATAATGAAATGAGAAATAATGAAAACAGAAGGTGACAGTACTTGACTTGCTATTTTAATTTGAAAATAAATGTGATACGCATATTGCTTAAAACGTGATATAAGCTTGACAGAAACTCATTAATCAAATTACGAGGAGTGATACACACTTTCGATTTTTTTAAACAGGACAAAATAGGTTACGACCTTTAGAGGTCATTCAACCAGATTCTTCTTTCGACCCCTTGTTCAGACAGGAAAGTTGTTCTCGTAGTTTCTCCCTCCAAATACAAAATGAACCATCGAATAAATTATTTTAAAATGCCATCCGTCTGCTGAATATAAATTGATCAAACTGTCTTTATTAGGTTTTGTTCTGAACTATGAACAGCTAGTGTATGAAACATATAGTTAATTATTATTACCATAAATGGATTATAATGTTCTGAAATGTAAACTGTTTTAATGATAGTGAATTAATAAATGACGCTAATTGGTAGATGGAATTGGTATATGGGATTGGTGACAAATAACATATGTATCTAAACTATAGAGACAAAATTTAATATGTATATATAAAGAGCTAAGTTGATACATAATATTTCCAAAGGTTATATATTAATCACTTTGGTCAGGAGATAAAATGATAAAATTTTAACAATACTGCGTATTTACAAAATTTAATCATCATCATATATCCCGTTTATAGCGCTATCCACCTTTGGGTTCCTAATCGCCAGTTATTTCTATCCTCCCAGTCATCCTCCGAGAGATTCCTTGCCGACATAGCTTTTGTTATTCCATGCAACCATGTTATGGGCGGTCTTCCTCTTTTCCTCCTTTCCGTAGGCATCCACTCCAGAATCCTTTTAGGTAGTCTTTCCCTTGGCATTCGCCTCACATGTCCATACCAGCCTAGTTGTTTCCTTTCGATGTCATCAATTATTGTGTGTTCTACCCTCATTAAATTTCTGACGTCCTCATTTCTAACATGTTCAAGTCTAGATTTACCAGCCGTCTTCTCCAGAAATCCATTTCCACTGCAAGTAGGCTGTTTTTTTGCTTGTTTGTCAGCTGCCATACTTCCGAGCCATAAATCAGTGTGGGTTGTAATATAGAGTTATAAATTTTCTTTTTTGTCTGTGCTCTAATATTTTTTTGCCATAATATTGAGTTCAATGCTCCGATAACCTTCTTTCCCTTTGTTATTCTGTCTTTTATTGTTTCGTTGTTTCGGCCAGTCTTGTTGAGTCTTGAGCCCAGATATACGTATTCCTCGCAGCACTTGATATATTCGTTGTCCAGAATCAGATCTCCTGGTAGTTGTTCTTGTCCAATGTTCAAATATTGTGTCTTCTCTGTGTTAATTTGCAATCCCCATCTCCTGTATTCTTCGAATAGTTTCCGCGCCATATATTCCAGGTCTTCCTTATCCTGGGCGATCACCACCTGATCATCAGCGTAGTGTAATGTATATAGAGTTGTATCCACTATTGTTATTCCCATGCCATTACACTTCCGTTTCCATAACCTCAGCGCTTCATCGATGTATATATTAAATAGGGTAGGTGACAAAGAACATCCCTGGCGTAAGCCTTTAGTTACGTTGAAGCCTTTTGAAAGTTTATTATTTATTTATTATTTTTATTCTAGATGTTGTGTTTCTATAGAATTCCTTAATGGCATTTGTAATAGTCACATTAATATTAGATTTCTCTAGGACTTCCCATAGTTTCACAATAGGGACCGTATCGTATGCTTTTGTTAGATCTACTAGAAGTAGGTGTACATCTTGTGACCGCATTGTCTTCTTTTCAATAATTTGTGTTAGGCAGAAAATATTGTCTATTGTTGATCTACCTGCCCTAAAGCCGTTTTGTTCTTCAGATTCGTAGGGATTATATTCTTCACATATGAGATCCTTTAATATTTTTCCATAAAGTCGACTTAATGTACTCGTCACCGTTATACCTCGATAGTTGTTGCAGTTCTTTTTGTTGCCCTTTTTATGTATAGATGTAAACCAGCCTTCTTTCCAGCATTGTGGAACTGGTTCCCCATTTAAACATCGGTTGAAAATTTCTGTCAGGATCTTAAAAAGTTGTTCCGTTCCATTTTTTATTAGTTCTGCAGGGATACCTTCCGGGCCTGCGGCCCGACCATTTTTTAATAAGTATATGGCTTTCTTTGTCCTGTCCAGATCAAGAGCTATGGGTTCTCCAACAATTCGGATTTTCTTGGGAGACTTGTTCATATATTCTGTTCTTTGCTCTGTCAGAAGTGATTTATAGTGCTCCTCCCATTGTTGGGCTGTAATTGGGTTTATATTTATTTCATTTCTCGTTTGTGACCTTAGATTCTTTATAAATCTCCATGATTCACTAGATTTACGCCCACCTATATATCCATCTAATTCTTGGCATTTGTTTTCCCAAATTTGATTCTTTGCTTGAACCACAGCCTGTTTGAATATCGATGTAGCTTCTTTGTATTTTTGTCTGTCTTCTTGCCTCTTTGAACTCATCCATTTTTCATGGAGCTTTTGTTTTTTGTTCTTCATTTGTTGTAGTTGATCGTTCCACCAGTACTTCCTAGCTTTGGGATATGTTTGTTTAATTCCTAGGGATTCTTTGGCTGCTTGGTGTATTCCTTCTGTACAAAATTTAATATGTATATATAAAGGGCTGTCCAATAAGAGTGTCATAAATTTAAAACGAGTCAAAACTTCAATTTATGAAAATATCTATATCGCCAAAACGTTGACAAATTCATTTCAATAATTTTTTTGTGAGTACATTGGATTATTTCGTTTTTTTTATTTTGTATCACAACGATAAAGCGAAAGTTAGTATAGTTCGTACAAAATAAAATCCGATGCACGTCATTTAGCACGTGATCAACATTTAAATTGCCCTGTTGTCAGATTGTAATTAAACATCATAACCTTACTTTAGCGAATCATTTTTACAATTTAAACTTTAATAGTAATTAAAAAAATCAACTTTTAATTAAACGTAAATTACTAAAAGACCTAAGTAACTAAAAAAATTATAATAAATTTTGAAAGTGTCGTCGATTCAGCACATTTCAAAATGCTTCGTTTAAAAACTATTGGCATTTTTTAATATTTGAATGGTTCAATTCTTATATTTAAACCTTCAGGGTGAAACACTAACCTCGAAGAGATTTACACTAAACATCAAATCACTTTTTTAAACTTCTCGACGCACGTTTCGCTAACCATGTTAGCATCATCCGGAGATGATTTAATCTAATTCAAAAACTAAACTATTTTCTATATATATGATAACCCACTTAATGAAGCGTGTAAAAATGATGAACCGTGAAGTTTTCTAAGCGTTGCATTAATAATTCAAACAGTTGTCTGAAAGCAATAGCTTATTTATCCCAGTTAATGATTTTCTTACATTTTTCTATTTGAATGCTTTCATATGCATCCAAAGCGCTATTGTTATTTACGCTTTTAACTAGTCTTAATTTACTAATATCTATATTGTGGTCATGTTCGATTGCAAGTTAGGCAACACAATATTTTTCATTTTTCTCATATCTAATGTGGGCAATGTGTTTTTATATATCATTAATATGGATATTTTTGTTTGCCTAATATACCTTCAATCACAATCTGAACAACTAATTTCGTAATCATCGACTTTTCATGTTGATCTACTTTATCCTTTGAATTGCCCAGGACTTCTCTTAATTTATTATATGGTTTGTATACAACTTTAAAGTCCACAATTTTCAAAATTTAGTCTAGCCACAGTGTTAATTGGGCATCAAACGGTATTACCATGAATTTATTTTTGTTCTGATCCTTCTTCGAAAGTCAAAGATTCTTGCAATAATTTTCTAAACTTATGTTTTCTAATTAATTTATCTACAATGTTCTTATTATAACCTAATTAATTTTAAATCTTTGTTATAATTATGTTTATTTAAAGGAAAATTGATTAACCATTAATTTACTGTGATTCGAATCATTGGGATATGTATCTCGAAGTGGCGGTGCTTTTTCTAAAAATATCAAAATCAAAAAATCCAGAAATGGAAAACTAATGTTTTTTTTCGAGTTCATGCGTGAATACTGTTTTGGGATTTATTATTTAAGTTCTATTATTTAAGTTCTTATTTTTTTAATCGCAAATTGCGAAAACGTCATCCACATATCTTAACAATACTCTCGAAAAGTAACTGAATTCATCTTTCGCCTCGGTTTCAAATTTACTTATGGATAAGTTGGCCAAGAATGGTGACAGAGAATTGCCCATTACCTTTCCTTCATGTTATTCGTAAAACCTGTTATTAAGCTGCACCCAATTTTGCTTCATACGTAATCTTGTTAAGGAGATGTTAGCAGTAACAAGATCATTTTTAGACCGGGGCAAGTTTACACAGTGCTTATAGTTCAAGCAAGTCACTGAGACCTCCATTTACATTCGCCTCAAACTGCAGTCAGTGGGACCAGTGACAACCAACAGAGAGCACTATTTGTGATTTTCTTACTGGTAAGTAAATGTTTTACACCACTACATCATCATTAATAGTAACTATGTTATTAGCTCTTTACAATTCATTATGATTTATCCTGTTATGCTATTCCTTTGCTGTTATTTTCCGATAGTCAGATGAACGCTTATCTCATAAATCAAACTTATAGGTTACATTTAGTCGGAAATGTACCGAAGGGGTATGTTTACACTTTTTTTAAAGTTATTTATGAGCTGTTTATAATGGCTACACGTTTATTGTCGGAAAACACTGGTCCGAATATATATTAGATACTTTATTGATACAAACGTGATAAAGATGGCAGTAGAAGAGGTAAAAAGGGCAATCTTTAAGAAAAGTCGCAGAAGAGTTTTGTTTTAATTTCAAGACACTTGCTAATTACTGCAAAATATATCAACAAATAGAAGTCTAATAATATTCAAAATGTGCAAAATTAATGGCGTAATACTTCTGTCCTTGGTCATTTCAGCCACAAGCTACAGCGTCTTGACAGGAGCGCATACGGCCTTTTAAAAAAGTTCATCAACACTGCCTGTGATATATTCTGTGATATATTACCTGTAACATATTTCAAGATGCAGACTTTATGCCATCTTATGTGTAGCTGGCTCCTCCAACTTTAAACCCAATCTCTGATTTCCCCATTTATTTCCGCAGTTCCGTCTCCTTCTGGACATGCTGTCGAATCACTCGAATCCACTTCTACGCATATATCACAAATGTCTGCCTATGAGAAAGCAGTTGCTGGTACCATGTATTTCCTTACGCCAGAAGAGGTGCGGCCATTTGAAAAAGCAGGTCCAAGAAAAAGAACTAATAAAGGCAAGAATAAGAGACTAACTGCTATTCTAACTGATACTCCTGTAGAAGATGCATTACAAGCAGAACAGGATCAATCAAAACAGTGAAAGATGGATATTACCATGATTAGGAAAGAAAAAGCAGCAACTAAAAAACTGTTTTGCTCCGCAAAAACAAACACAACAAGAAAAAAGTTAGGAAAGCAAAATATAACGATTCTTGTATATATGATAACGAAACTGGCGACGAGAACTGTGCTTGTATATACTGCTTAAAATGGTTTAAAAACTCTAAACCTGGTACACAGTGGATAGAATGCACACAACGTAAGAGATGGGCACATGATTACTGTAGGCCTATTGAAAACGATTCATTTTTTTTACTTGCTTACATTTTTACGGATCTAATTTACGGATAATTTTTTTCACATCAACTGTAAAAGTGATTTTGAAAATGACTCATCCTAATCGATTTTTAAGTATATTAATTATTTCATATTGATTTGCAATTCAAATGCCCATTTTTTCATTATTTTATATTTCGTAGGATTTCAATTTAATATTTTATATATATTTTTTAATAAAACTAATTAACATATTTTTTCTTGGTGTTATTAAAAATTACCCTTAAAGTTCTTCGTTTTACAAGTTTGTAAACTTACCCTGGGCACTGTAATCTTGCCCCATTTAAGGGACAAGTTTACACAGGTCAAAGTCAAAATAATTTAAGTACATAAAAAAGTATTATAGTAGACTCTTCTTAAGTGTCAAAATGGAGCTAAATTGTAAAAACTAAAGATTTTGTGTAAACATGCCCCAGTCTACCCTACCAATAGAGAAAGGAGGCGAGAAAGGGACACTCCATCTCCTAAATTATTCACAAACGTCCTTAAAGATATTTTCAGAACTTTAAACTGCGACTAAGAGTGAATTAATTTAAATGGCAAAATGCTATATCAGCTGATGATATCCTGATTATATAGTAATATCCGAAAACATTTAACATTGAATCGATAAAAATGAATATGATAATAAACCTAGATAAAAAAGATAATAATGACCGACAAGATAAATAAAGAAGACAATAATAGCACATCGGTCAACAAGTCCCCAGTCTGGTAAATAAAACACACTTTTTTTGCAAATTTCGACTTTATTCATCAATATATCCCTTGAAGAGCAATATAATCATTTTATAGTGTTCAGTACTAATATAGCAATACAATCCAATGGCAAACTCCAACTTGTCGTGCAACATTCCGGGTATTTCTCGTGGAATTCTCTTCAACAAGATGAAAAATTAATTTCTTCGATTTAAGGGCCGAATTCTCACTGGCACCAACTTTCTTGAAATGTTGTATCCACACTACCAGTATTGTATCCATACCAGTATCCACACTACCAGAGCTTCTCCGTAAATATAAAGCATATCGTGATATTCCCGTACATATATTTTTGGTTTTAAATTGAACTTAAACACACGCACCGACCTACACTGAAATTTTTGTCGCAATGTTCAAATAACATTGTTTGCGATGTTGCAGCTGATATGTCGATCGATATTACTTAATTTTTACGACAGGACTTAATTTTTAGAAAATTGTTTAACAATGTTGATTAGTTTATTTGTAGTTTATTCGTTTAGTAATAACCAATTAAATTTTGCCTAATATGCTTAAACTGTTAATTCTTATCAGTGTTTTAAAAAATGCGAGAAGAAAACAAAGAGTAAAAGTAACATATATCAGAAATGAATCCAACAGGAATTCAATGGTAACATTATCCAGTATAATGAAGTTAACAGTGCAATTCATATGTGTAACAATGGGAAGGCTGCGAAGAATGATTGGGTTGATTGCTCAAGAATATGGGAAAAGCGGGAACAGATCTTCTCCTTAAAGTATTAAATGCTGCATGAAAGAACAAAGATATACCGACGAACTGGAAAATAGTAATCATTTTGCCAATTTTTAAAAAAGGAGACCGCTCATTGTGTCATAATTACAGGGGAATATTCCTATTGAGTAAAACAAGTAAAATATATGAATGCATATTAGAATGAAGATTAAGAGAAGAGCTGAAAAATAAAAATTGATGATAGTCAGCATGAATTTACAGCAGGTATGGAGCGTACAGGATTTTTACATAGCAACAACTTATTTTTACATTGCGACAATCTTCGTATAAGGCTGATCAACGTAAACGTGAAGCAGGTTGATACATTTAAATATCTAAAAGGAGAAGGGAATAGATAGCGCGACTAGAGCTTATTATGCAATGTACAAATGCCTTTTTCTGTAGAAGAGAAATCACTAAGGAGGCCAAAGTTAAAGTTTATTGCTCGGTGATAGTGTCTATAGTGACTTACGGTAGTGAGTCATGGGTGTTGTCTGAACAGCAAAAGGCAGTGTTACGAAGGATTGAAGGGGTGACACGATGGTAAGGGAGAGATTGGGCGTTAGAGGGATATTGGATAACAAGTCGATCGCTGAAACCCTGGCGAGGCGAGGAATTGATTGGAAAGGAGCAATGGTGATGGCCAGAGACAGAGGGAATTAGAGCAGATTCCACCAAGGGGGCTGATGAATAACCCAAACCTATACACCCAGTGGGGTAGAAGAGGTGAAGACTAAGTAAGTAAGCTAATTCTTATCATATGTTTTCGACTGACGATTTAAATTTACAATTTTTTTCACGGAAACTCTTAGGTTTGTCGTAAGAAACTTTTTTCTTTAAAATGGCGTGAATAATCGTTATTTAAATTTACCAGTGTATTTTCCCTATCATCTTGTATCATTTTATGATACCTACTTAGAAAATTGCAAAACCATTTCGGCATTTGGTTCAACGTCAACCAAACCAAACCATTTTTGGTTTGGTTGAAAAACACTTATTTCAAAACCGCATAAACTATTGAAAGATAGAGAAAGGCTACCAAGCTATTTTTCATATTTTAAATAAAAAGTTCATTTTAGAGTGATGTTAAAATTACATTATATGAATTTCAAATTACGTTAAGTAACTTTTCTCGTTGGGCTCCAGAGTCCCACTACAACAAGAAGTATAAAATCGACGTCTGCATAACTAATAATAATTCAATTGCTATTTAATTAGTTATTCTGTTGAAATATTCGGAAAGATTATGGCATAGGCACGGACATAGAATAATTGATTTGGTGGAATTTTCCCGATTTTTTTAGAACTTCTTTTGAATAAATTTCGAAATTATCGACGGAACTCAAGCGGAAAATATTTCCCAAACATGTCAGAAAGCAATGTCGTCAAACTTAGACAAAACATTTTACATAAAGAAAATAAGTTAAACCATCAAATTTCATTGCTTATAAAAAAAGAATTATATTTCACTATTCACACAGTAAAAAAGTGAACTTAAACCAAGAAAAATATAATTTTCCTAATTTTTTTCTTGAACAAAAATATAAATCGTTTTCACTGAAATAAACATATATTTCTAAGCAAGAAGTACGTTTTGTCATCCAAGAGAATTTTTTTCTTGGCTGAAGAAAAAATCTCTTGGTTGAAAAAAAATTTTTTTTGGTTTATGAACATTTATTATCTAATTTAAACAAACTGACTTCTTGGTTCAGAACAATAATTATTTTTAATTAATCATATATAATATAATTATTAAATGGATAATTATTTATTGACGCTATTCCATTTCGTACTGAAAGCAGAACTTCAAATAAAAAAAAATTAAGTGAATTTCATTTAAGAGAAAATTTTCGTGTATCAAGTAACCGTGTTCTATCAAACCAAGAGAAAAATTTTCTTGGATCAATCATCATAATCATTTAGCCATTGTCAATCCACTGCAGGATGAAGGCCTCCCTAGCATGCTTCCAACTCGCACGGTCGTGAACTTTCCTCTGCCATTCGGGGCAAATATTTTTGATGAAGTCCTCGATCCATCGTGTTTTAGGTCTTCTACGTGAACGCTTATGATCAAGCGGTATCCATTCCAGGATTGCTTTGGTCCATCTGTCGTCAAATCCCCTCCCTATATGGCCTGCCCACCTCCATTTCAATTCCTTCATCTTTCCAATAATTTTGTTTGTTCTCTGAGCCATGTACAAGTCTTTCTGTCCCGCTTTATAATGCCAAGCATACACATTTCCATTCCCCTGTGTGTTACCCGGAGTTTTTGAACTGATTGTGACGTGAATGTCCATGTTTTACTTCCGTTTACTATATGTCAGAACAGTCAGCACGCAGTGATCAAACATTCTTCTCTTCAGATAAAATGGTAGTTTGTCCTTAAATACTATGTTGAGCCTGCCAAATACCTGCCAGTCACACTCAACATGCTGTCCCACTTCCCCGGCAGTATCACCGTCCATTGAAATCCTTTGCCCAAGATATATGTAGTGGTCCACCATTCCACCAAATCGCTTTCTAAAATAGATATTTTTCGGTTTTCAGCAAATTTGTTGAACATAACCTGACTTTTTTCAGGTTTATTTTCAAGTCAAATGGTTCTCAGCCCTTTGCATTTCTTGTATGTGTTTTTGTAGTTCATCTGGGTTTTTTGACAGGAGAACGATATTATCTGCAAATCTAAAGTGGCTTAATTATGTACCATTTATTTTTATTCCATTCTGTTCCCAATCCAGATTACGGAATACCTCTTCAAGGCAAGCTGAGAAAGAACAGGCCATGAGAGTCACCTTGCCGTACACCCCGTTCTATATTGATTTTAACTTTAAAATTATCAATGTCACATAGGCTCTGTTTATCCTTTGATTAAGCCATGCATCCATTATGGCTTGCCTTGATATTGAGTCAAATGCCTTTTCATAGTTAATAAAAGTCAAGTATAGTGGCAGGGTTTATTCACTGTGTCTTTCTATGGCCTGTTGGACCACGTGGATATGATCCATTGTTCAGTAATCCACTTCTGAATCCTGCTTGCACTCTTGGTTGTGTCATTCAGTGTTCTTAATATTATTTTAGATATTATCTTGGTGAAAACTTTTTACAATCTTGATAGGAGATTTATTCGGCGGTAGTTTTTTAAATCTTCCTGGGTTCCTTTCTTATGAAGAAGAATCATTTCAGCATTTTTCCATTGGTTGGGTATGTTTTCTTCTTTGAGACATTTTGAGTATAATGGGTAGACCTATGGGTCTACTATGGGTATCTCAAAAGTAGCTAAACCCAACAAAAGTTGTTCACGCAAAAAGCACTTCAAAGCAAGTGGTCGCCGGTTTTTTTGGGATAAATGGTTATAGTGCCACTAGAGAATCGTAGAACGGTCAATTCTGAATGGTACATAACCAATTGTTTGTAAAAAGTTTAAAAAAAGAAAGAAAAAACAGCCAGCGAGCGGGGTCATTCTTCACCATGACAACGCGAGCTCTCACACATCGTACCGAGCAACCCAATATTTGACCGGTCAAAACATCGAATTGATGATTCCTTTCCAGAAGAGGCGTTTGATGCGTTCAAAATGCTTGTTCTAGTGATACCTCAATCACCATTGTGAAGAATATTTTGAAAAACAATACATTTTCGATGATAATATTTGCTTTTATTTATTATTCCGGATAACCCTCATACACCCTCATACATAAAAAGTAACCCTAGTATTAATATTATATTAAAATATTTGGTCAATCATTATCTGGTTTTGAAAGAATTATTTGGAAAAACAATGTGTAAACAAAATAAAGTATACAAAATTGATTATGGCACATAAAATTCAACCATTAAAAACTAGGTTCTTGATCTTCTTAATTGGTTTTTGCTATAGCTACAGTCTAAAATTTTAAATTGATGAAAAATTCACTTGAACGAAGAATATATTCTACATATATATTTTTAATACATATATTTTCAAACGCTTTACTAATTAATAGCCAAACTATTTAAAAAACTGTTCAAATAGTTTTGTTCATTATTCATTATGATATTACTAATATTTACTATATTGATATTTGATCATAATCATTGATAATTTCATCTATTTAAACATTATCTAAACTTGTGTAATACAATTCCAATTTTTGTTGTTGAAATATGGAAATTTACATAAACATATGTACCTTGACAAACCGAAAATATGTTTCTTACACAATTTTCTACTACCGAGACTTGAAAAATCGACTATAATTTGCATTTTATATTTCCATTTTCCGTTATTCCGATTTTGTTCTATTTTTCTAACACAAAATCATTTATTTTGCTTCCCTGTCATCATAAATCAAATCTACATTTTGTATAAGAAATACAAAAAATTTATGAAAGGAAATATTTTTTCATTGTTTGCCAGTCATAATGAAATATTTCAATTGAAATATTTGTATGCGATAAAAAGGGTCATAAGAAATAAACTGATATACGAAAAGAAAAGTTATATCAAATAGTGAACACAATTTTAGATGATATAATAAGAAGATGTAAGTGAAATACAAAAGCAGCTGCTAAACTTCCAGCGAAATTAAAGGCCATCATTGTACGCGGAAATTATCCTCCTGAATTAGTTTTCAATGTTGATGAAACGAGTTTTTTCTTGAAGCGAATGCCAAAATGTACTTTTTATCCTATGAAGAAAAGCGAGCATCAGAATCTAAAGCTGCAAAATATCGTTTAACTGGATGGATGATACCACTAATGGAGACTTTAAATTAAAACCGCTGCTTGTGTATCATTCCAAATCCTCAAAAGCAATGAAAGGAATTTCAAAATTACCTTTACCGGTAATTTGGGAGTCCAATAAAAATTGGATCACTATGAAAATTTTCTAGAATTAGTTTGGATAATCCTCCAAACAATTCGACGCATTTGTCTGGCTTAACAAAATGCATTCTAGTAGAAGTGGTTTTTCTGTCGCCAAATACAATTTCGCTAATCCAACCAAGACGTAATATCAAATTAATGTTAAGCTTATTATCTGCGGTGGACATTCCTACAACTGGCTGATAAAACCGATAGAGAAGATAAACAATCCATTAGAGATTTTTGGAAAACCTACAATATCAATCTTCCATGGAATGAGATGACCGAGGAATATTAGAAAGGAGTATGGACACAAGAGAATCCCTTTTAGACGTCGATGAAATTGTCAAGCTAGCTAATGAAACAGGGCTGGTAATATAAATGCGTAGATTATTTAAGAATTATTACTAATTACAAGTGATAAAAGCATTTTCAACAAGGATCTTAAAGAATTAGCAGAACAAGTGCATGAACAAGATGAAATTAGCGTTTCTGAAAATGAGGAACAAAAGGAACTTTTCACAGATTCTCTAAAAAAAAATTTTGCCACTATAACGAAAATTGTGAATCAATTTATATAAAATGATTTAAATTTTGCTAGAAGTTCAAAGGCAAATGACGTTAGACAACTTCTTCAGTAAAAAAACAAAAAAGCTCAGTCAAATGAGGAAGAACCTTCTTCATCACAAACATAACTTCTTTACTTTTTTTTTGATTCTTATGAATGTTTTATGGATAAAAATCGATATTAGCAATAAATAAGTCTACAATTAATGTAATAAAAAAATGTTTAACAATAAATATTACAAAATGAAACAAAAAAACTCATAAATGTTATTCTCTGTTCTGTTTTATCTATTCCCATTATTTACGATGAGATTTATAGTTAAGATGACCTCGTTTAACGCTGTTTCATCTGGAACTTATCCACCGCGTTAAGAGGTGTCTTAATATATGCAGTATAATTTTTTTAAAACTTGACATGCCAACTTTTTATTTGACGTTATAGACTAGTCCTTCCAAAGGCAAAGTTGTAGGAAGTTACTTGACCAAGAAAAAAATTGAAATAATGCTTTCCGCTGTTGCCAGATTTCTTCGGTAGCTACTAAAACAATATTTTTTTAATGACAATACCACATTTTTTGACATAATTTGTTATATCACATTTCTTTATTGGAGTAGCTGTTTTAGAACAATTGGCAAAATAATTAACTGACGGCAAAAGCTAAAAGAAACTAACACAGCAATAATATGCTTTAGACTTAAGCCACCAATATAAAAAAAAATAATTCAACTTTCTCATTTTGATTAAATAACTGATTCATCTTAGCAACTGAATTGAAACATTTTAATACATATTCAAATACAGTAGCTTTCAAAGAACACAATGACAGCACAATAATGAAAGCTCCTTTCAAACAACACAAATTTTGGTTTAATTTCCAAGGCCTACTATTGCTATGTTAGCTTCTTTTAGTTTCTGCCGACTGCAGATAATTTTAGTTGTTTTTGCTAATTATTCTAAAAGGGTTACTCCAATAAAGAAATGTGAAATAACATTTTTTATTTCAAATTTAAAGATTTGTCAAATTATGTTAAAAAACACGGTGTTGTCATTTAAAAAAATATTATTTTAGTAGCTACTGAAGCAATCTGGCAACATCGGAAGGCATTATTTATATATATATATATATATATATATATATATATATATATATATATATATATATATATATATATATATATATATATATTATATAACTGTTAATCGAACTTGACAACATACATTGGGATATTATTGGGCTTTGTGAAACACGAAGGAAGGGTGAAGAGTTAATCAAACTGGAACCAACTGGACACGTACTCTACACTCGAGGTACGGAAAATGGCCGATGTGGCGGAATTGGATTCCTCATCAATCGAAAGCTGAAGGACAGTGTGGTAAAATTTGAAAGTACATCCGACCGATTAGCCCAATGCGTCATTCAGCTGAATAAAAAGTTTAGGCTTCAAATCGTCCAAGCTTATGCACCAACTATAAGCCATAAAGATGAGGAAATTGAGGAATTTTATGATAATGTGGCCCAGCTTTTATACAAGGAGAAATGTAGGTACAAAATCCTGATGGGTGATTTTAATGCCAGAATTGGAACAACAAGAACAGACGAAAATGCAACTGGCCCATATGGAACTGGTGAGCGAGACAATAGAGGTGACAGATTAGTTGATTTTGCTGAAGGACAAGAACTATATATTATGAATTCATTCTATAAGAAAAATATCAGCAGAAAATGGACATGGAAAAGTCCATCTGGGCTCACAAGCGAAATTGACTACATCATGACCAACGATAAAACAATATTTACCAATTGTACTGTCCTTAACAATTTTAATGTTGGAAGTGACCACCGAATGGTACGAGCAAGGGTTCGGATTGACTGTCGAAAAGAGCGCGAAAGAATGGTAAGATCAAAGAAGGGCAAGGTGGATTCTGGAAAACTGCTGGAGAGAGGAAGCGATTTTGAGATTGCTTTGTCAAACCGGTTTGCTGCGTTACAAGATCCAGAGGACGTGGAAATATCAGTTCAATATGAAGAAATCGCCAACAATGTACTTCAAACGGCTGCTTCAATAGCACCAGAGGAAAAATGTCTCAAACAAACAAAAATCTCCAGTGAGACCATTGATTTAATGAAGAAACGGCGAGCAATGAGAAATGCAGGCAGTCCTTTTGGCAGGGTCGAGTACACTGAGCTCTGCAAAACTATAAGAAAACGTATCAGAGAGGACATGCGCCGATTCAATCTGCAGCTAGTGCAAAAAACCCTGGAAGAAAACAAAGGAATTAACAAAGCTAAACAGAAGTTGAGAAACAAAAGAACGCAAATATATGCTTTAAAGCGTGAGGATGGCACAGTGTGCAGGACGCGTACCCAAATGTTAGAGATTGTCAGAAGGTTTTATTCCCAGTTATATGAAGATCAGAGCCAGTCAGGGACAGCAATACCCACGGAAGAACAATATATAATGCCAGATATCCTAGTGGAGGAAGTAACAAATGCTATAGAATTGATGAAGAACGGCAAGGCTCCAGGAAAGGATAGTGTAACTGTCGAAATGCTAAAAGCTGGTGGTCGGACGTTACATAAAACACTGGCAAAATTATACTCAAAATGCCTTAAAGAACAAAAAGTACCGGACTTATGGAAAAATGCAGAAGTGATCCTTTTACATAAAAAAGGAGCACAGGAAGATTTAAAGAACTACCGTCCAATAAGCCTCCTATCAGTAATGTACAAAGTTTTCACTAAGATAATTTCTAAAAGAATATTAAAAAAACTGAATGACGCACAACCAAGAGAACAAGCAGGATTCAGAAGTGGATTCAGTACAATGGATCACATCCAGGTTGTACAGCAGGTCATAGAAAGGCACAACGAATACACCATGCCACTGTGCTTGGCTTTTATCGACTACGAAAAAGCATTTGATTCCATCTCAAAGCATGCGATAATGGATGCACTGCTTAGCCAAGGTGTAGAGAGAGCCTATGTAAACCTATTAGGATCGATATATGATGGAGCTACAGCCACAATTCACCTTGATGATCTTGAAGTGGGAATTAATATAGAACGAGGTGTACGGCAGGGTGACGCAATATCGCCTATTCTTTTCTCGGCTGGCCTTGAAGAAGTATTCCGTAAACTGGATTGGGAACAGGATGGTGTAAAGATCAATGGTGCAAACTTAAACCATCTTAGATTTGCAGATGATATTATTCTCATTTCACAAGACCCAGAGGAGCTGCAAAGACGCATACAAGAACTGCAAAGGGCTGGCGAACCATTTGGCTTGAAAATAAACCTGAAAAAGAGTCAGGTTATGTTCAATAACTTCGCTCAGGACAGAAGAATTTCAGTTCTAGGAAGGGATTTAGAGATTGTTGACAGCTTTATATATCTTGGGCAGAGGATTTCCATGGCGGAGAATACCGCCCGGGAGGTGGAACGGCGTGTTAAATGTGGCTGGCAGGCATTTGGTAGGCTCAACATAGTGTTTAAGAGCAGACTCCCACTTTGCCTGAAAAGAAAAGTATTCGATCAGTGCGTTCTACCCTTTATGACATACGGAAGTGAAACCTGGACACTCACATCGCAATCAATTCAAAAACTTCGGGTGGCACAGAGGGGAATGGAAAGATGTATGCTTGGCATTACAAGACGAGACAGAAAGTCCTGCCCATGGATCAGGGAACAAACAAAAGTCTGTGACATCATTGGAAGAGTAAAACAGTTGAAATGGAGATGGGCAGGCCATATAGCGAGGCGATGGGACGACAGATGGACCAAGGCAATCCTGGAGTGGATACCGCTTGATCGCAAACGTCCGCGAAGAAGACCGAAAGCACGATGGATTGATGACATCGTTAAGTATATTGGACCCGAGTGGCAGAGGAAAGCCCAGGACCGTGAAGGTTGGAAGCATGCTGAAGAGGCCTTCATCCTGCAGTGGATCGATGCGGGCTGATGATGATGATGATGATGATGATGATGATGATTATATATATATATATATATATATATATATATATATATATATATATATATATATATATATATATATATATATATATATATATAGGCCAAACGGGTAGATTTCCCAAAGAATGTCTGAATGATTGTGGCATGTTCATATATATTTTTCTTTTTTTTTGGGTTTTTCACCACGATCTAAAACTCAAAAAATATCCGTTCTTATTTAAATAAAGAATCACTGGGTAAAAACAAAGAACCAAACGGAGACAAATTTCTCAGCGATTCTTTTCTGTAATATTTGCCTAACGAACGCAATTTTAAAAATATAAAAATGTTCTAAAATAAATACGAACTTTTAACGTTAACGTTTTGGGGAGTCTTCTCCCTCCATTTTCAAAAAGGAATCTAAAAAAGAAGTTATATTAATATAAATTATTTTTCCTTTATTCTATGATTCCATGACTCTTGAATATGAAATTATGAATTCTATGATTCTTTATTTAAATAAGAACAGATATTTTTGATATTTTTTTGAGTTTTAGATCGTGGCAAAAAACCCAAAAAAGTATCTCAATGGTGGGCTAAAAGAACATGAACAATACTCAATTGTATCTAATCAAAGAAAGTCAGGCTTTGCCGAACATTGTATAGACCAGAAACATTTTTTTAACACAGACAGACAAACAAAAACCGACCTCCATTTGACAGCACTTTGAAACAACAAACAATGTGACACGAAATTTTTATATCGTCGATTTGCAAAAATCTAGCAGATAAGTTTTGTTAAGTCAAATTAGGTCACAAGCTAGATCTATATCCGAGGAAGTTAAAAAAGCCTATCTCTTATATTTTAAGTGTCAAATTGGAGATCAAGATAAAAGTTGGACTCCTCATGTTTGCTGTGTTAGCTGCAACGTAAATTTAATGCAGTGAATGCAGCGCAAAAATCATTTTCAGATTTAGGACTTCAAAATACTTTATATGCAAATATTTTTTTGAGTTACCTCAAAAAAAATTAAATTTGTTGACCTGAGTTATTCACCCACATTTTCAATTTTAATTTGAACATAAACGCAGTAAATACCACAGGAATTAATAATATGTCAGTTAACATTATTAATCCAACACGGATTTTTGTTTCCAAACTTTAAAAGAGCAGCAAATGGAAAATCTCTACAAACTTTCCACATGAACCATTATAAACTGCCAATACGATAAATACGGTTTTGAGTTCTGTGTTTTGACGTCTGGATTTGAAGCTAGCCCTTAGGCTGTTATTCATTTTGAAGTAAATTGTTTCCGATTCGGGAATGTGGAATAAAGGGAAAGGGGGTCCTATAGTTGATGTAAGTACACGTAGGTCGATTGACTGTATACTTAGTGTAACCTCTACGTCAAGGGTTGGAGAAAAACTGTTTATGCCATACTTCAGTGAACAAAAGACCGAATAAGTCATTAATAATGCTAACTTATTGTTTCCTTTAAACAACTGGCATGATCATTTAATAGATTTAATAGAAAAAAATAACATTTTTTGATGTACGACTTTTCCATTCCATTCCATAGCCGAATTTTTAAAAAAAATTCAATATTTTAGAGCAAATGATTTATATAAGGAATACGCAACTTTTTAATACAATAACGAGGAGTGGTGTCATACGAGATGTGGAAATCAAGTAATAAGACTAATTTTTTAATATTAAAATAAAACAAAATTACATCTTTACACTACCATATCTCCTGCGAATTAGTTGCCTTGGGAAGCCACCCAGTGCTTGGAACTCCTTCAGCTGGTCGGTTAAGGCCTTTTCAATCTTTTCCAATGTCCCAAGATGGTGTGATATGAGATGAATTTTCAATCTTGGAAAAAGGAAACATTCACAAAGACTCAAGTTCAGTCAAAAAGGGGGCTGAGGAGTCACACTGATGTTTTACTTGCCAAAAATTAATTCATAATTAATTGTAATTTTTGTTTTAAGTTTTTCGCATCGATTATAAATATATTATATATGATAAAGTTTTAGTATAAAGTAAAAAATCGATATTTATTATTAAAAAATCCAATTGAATAATTTTCTGAGAATGCGAATAGGTAACCTAATATGGATCTTTTAATTTGCTAACTGGTATAAAATATTATAAAATTAATTAGATATAATTGATTTTACTTAAGGTATAAAAAATAACCTAACATTAATTTCAGTAATGTAGCTTGTAAGGAGCGCGCCGTATTTTTTCCCGATTTTATCTGTTGGAAATAAACTTGAAATGAGTTCAGACAGAACTCATTTATTCTGCTTAGAATTACAAAGTGCTTCGATGCTAAGATACTTGCAACGATTTAATTACTTTGCCAACTGCAAAAGAAGATGTAATGTTGGTCAACGCAAGTCCAATTATTACACGATTCTGTTCTAATTCATTAGGCCACCTTTGTTAATTTTTTAATTATCCAACTATATATGTATATTCCCCTTCAATAGGCTAAATAGGCGACGGTTTGGTGAATTAAAAATTCCTATTAGAATAAAATTAGCTACTCTTTAAAATATCATGGCTTATTTAAATAAATATTATTGATTTTATTATTATATATACAGGGTCGCTATTATGTCGGTCAAATATCTCAAGAACACCTTGAGATTACTTGAAATTCTGCACACAACAAACATCAATAAATGTTTTTGGAGTATATTTTCATTTGTTTTTCTTGCCGCTTATTTGAAATCCAAGGCTAACTTGATTTTTTTTTAAGTCACAACAGTATTTGAATTTGGCATTGTTGGAAAGAGCATTTTTTTCTGAATTCGACGAGGTAAATATTGTCTTTTTTTCAAAATAGATTTAGAAAATAGCTAAAGGGTGCTTCGGTCTGTTTTAGGGTAAATATATCTTTCATTTAGTAGGTTATGAAACAATGGATGAGAGATGAAGTATTTGATTACATTTGATAACTGTTAAAGTCAATGTATGAATTTGTTTCAATTTTTATATGGAATTAATATTTAACAGAAAGAGAAAGAATTGAAATATTAACAATCGTTAATAAAAAGTACTTATTCTGAAGTTTGTCGAGTATTTAATGAAGTACATCCGAATAAAACATCACTAAGTTAACAGTTCTAAAAACGGTGAAAAGATTGATACAGGCAATATTAAAAGTAGTTCAAAATTAATAAGACAAAAAAAAACTAATGATGAAAATTCGTTGAATGTTTTAACTGACGTAGTAGACAATGGTAAGGTTAAGTATATTGAACCTGAATGGCAGAGAAAAGTTCAGAACCACAAGAGTTAAAAGCACGCTGAAGAAGCCTTTATTCTACAGTGAATGGACACGGGCTGATTATGATCAATAAACGGACGCCCGACAGCGTTGCCGAGCGCCGCAAATTCCCGTACTAACCCGATATAACCTGCGCAATCGCCGGCCGGCTAAAAAAGTGAGCACAACGACGCGTGCACGTCAGTTGGACTCTTCAGTCGAAACAGACAGCACTTGAAAATGCCAATAAGTTTTAATTTTTTTATTGTTTTATTAACGTTTCGGTTCAAAAACGAACCATCCATATATATATATATATATATATATATATATATATATATATATATATAAACAATAAAATATATTCGTTCTTATAAAGATCCCAACATTATTCGCATTTTCGTTACGCTCAAAAACTTTTTACATTTTTCCAAGTTCATTTACATAAATATAAAGAATATTTTTATTACCTAAACAACAGAAATATATTGTGTTTCTTCCCGCCAACATTCCCTTGTGGCAATCGGTGAAAATAATCTCATATTAAGTTCCGAAAACAAGGTGGAAAACATTTCTGCCAGTCTTGTGCACGCAATATATAAATTTGTTAGAAAGTTAGTAAGAATCATCATTTTTATTTTTGTATAATTTTTAGCTAAAATTGAACCCTACCGTGGCACTAAATAACTGCCACTGAATCCACTAAAATGCAAATTAAATAACTTAAAAATTATAATAGTGTATATTTCAATGTAGGTAGGAAAAACAACAATGGAATCACAAGTGCCAATATTAGGTATTGTTTTTGAGTTGGGTAAAAGAACCATAGAAACTTCTGAAATAATTTATATTATAAAACCATGAGTCATAATAATGGTTTTTTAAGTAAGTTGTACAACTTCGCAATGGTAGAAACGGCTTCAATATTGTCTCGATCCACACCCAAGTCCATCAGCTACAATTTGAGCTGAATAAAACGGCCACAAAGAAAATTTAATTTCTTGAAATATATTTGGTGTATCGGCCAAACTCGTTGAGTGGCTTAGATATATATATATATATATATATATATATATATATATATATATATATATATATATATATATATATATATATATATATATAGAGTTTTTTCCGGGAGTACATCCGGTTGTCGAGTTAGTCCCTGTCGGGAGCTTGCAGAGGTTTCGCCAAAATCTCATTTGCCATCTTCGGTGCTTACTGTCGCCAGGTTTGTAACTGTAAGCATATAGCCTATATAGGACCAAAATCAAGCAAGAACAGCAATGCCCACTGAAGAACAAGTGCCGGATATCTTGGTGGAGGAAGTGACAAAGGCCATAGACTCGATGAAAAATGGCAAGGCTCTAGGAAAGGATAGTATAACTGTGGAGATGTTAAAAGCTGGTGGTCGCACTTTACATAAAACACTAGCAAAATTATACTCAAAATGCCTCAAACAACAAGAAGCACCCAGCTTATGGAAAAATGCAGAAGTGATTCTTTTACGTAAGAAAGGAGCACGGGAAGATTTAAAGAACTACCGTCCAATAAGCCTATCAGTGGTGTACAAAGTTTTCACCAAGATCCAAAAGAATACTAAGAAAACTTAATAATGCACAATCAAGAGAGCAAACAGGATTCAGAAGTGGATTCAGTACAATAGATCACATCCAGGTTCTACAGCAATACACTATGCCAGTGTGCTTGGCTTTTATCGATTATGAAAAAGCATTTGATTCAGTCTCAAAGCAGACCATAATGGATGCATTGCTTAATCAAGCTGTAGAGAAAGCCTATGTAACGATCTTGAGGTTAGAATAAACGTAGAGCGAAGCGTACGGCAGGGTGACGCAATATCGCCTCTTCTTTTCTCAGCCTGACTGGAAGAAGTGTTCCGTAATCTGGATTGGGAACAGGATGGAATAAGGATTAATGGTGCATACTTAATCATCTTAGATTCGCAGATGATATAGTTCCTCTTTCACAAGACCCAGAGGAGCTGCAAAGACACGTACAAGAGCTGCAAAGGGCGGGGGAACCATTTGGCTTGAAAATAAACCAGAAGAAGAGTCAGGTCATGTTCAATAAATTTTCTGAGGAAAAAAGGATTTCTCTTTTAGGAACGGATTTGGATGTTGTGGATCACTATATCTATCTTGGGCAGAGGGTTTCAATGGAAGGGGATACCGTTCGGGAGATGAAAAGACGCGTTAAATGTGGCTGGCAGGCATTTGGGAGGCTCAACATAGTGTTTAAGAGCAAACTACCACTTTGCCTGGAAAGAAAAGTCTTTGATCAGTGTGTTTTGCCCGTTATGAAATACGGAAGTGAAACCTGGACACTCACATCACAGTCAGTTCAAAAACTTCGAGTAACACAGAGGGGAATGGAAACATCTATGATTGGCATTACTAGACGGGATACAAAGACCTGCACATGGATCAGAGAACAAACGAAAGTGAGTGACATCATTGGAAGAATAAAACAATCGAAATGGAAGTGGGCAGGTCATGTAGCGAGGCGATGGGACGAAAGATGGACCAGGGCGGTCCTGGACTGGATACCGCTTAATCGCAAACGTTCACGGAGAAGACCGAAAGCACGATGGACTGATGATATTATTAAGTATATTGGACCCGAATGGCAGAGGAAAGCTCAGGACCGCGAGCGTTAGAAGAATGCTGAAGAGGCCTTCATCCTGCAGTGGACTGATACGGGTTGATGATGATATATCATCATCATTATCATCAGCCCGTGTCGATCCACTGCAGGATAAAGGCCTCTTCAGCATGTTTCCAATTTTCACGGTATGTCATAACGCGTAGAATGTACTGATCGAAGACTTTTCTTTTCAGGCAAAGTGGGAGTCTGCTTTCAAACACAATGTTGAGCCTGCCAAATGCCTGCCAGTCACATTTAACACGCCGTTCCACTTCCCGGGCGGTATTCCTCTCCATTGAAATCCTCTGCCCAAGATATATAAAGCTGTCCACAATCTCCAAATCCCTTCCTAAAACTGAAAATCTTCTGTCCTGAGCGAAGTTATTGAAGATAACCTGACTCTTTTTCAGATTTATTTTCAAGCCAAATGGTTTGCCAGCCCTTTGCAGTTCTTGTATGCGTCTTTGCAGCTCCTCTGGATCTTGTGAAAGGAGAACGATATCATCTGCAAATCTAAGATGATTTAAGTTTACACCATTGATCTTTACACCATCCTCTATATATATATATATATATATATATATATATATATATATATATATATATATATATATATATATATATATATATATATATACAATTAAACATTTCTTCAAAGCAGTTGTCTTGAAAAGCCACGCAGGGCTAGAAACGGTCTGTTCACTCTTTATAGCAATGCTGAAACTCAGATACTGGATATGGTCTTCAGCTAATCGGTTACGGCATTTTCAATGTTCTCCGATGTCCCAAAATACTATCCTTTGAGGTGAATTTTACTTAAATTAAAATTCACTTAAATTTAAGGTCACAAGGACTTAAGTCTGGCGAATAAGGGAAGTGCGGAGCCACACATCGCTGTGTGGCAAACCGCATTTTGGTGATGCAGCACTCAGGTATTCTTGATGTTTGGACTAACACAAATTTTCGAAGTCCCCCAAAAACTTCTCAATGAAAATACTGGCTTGCCTTGAGGTACAAATTCCTTATGGATGATTTCCTCCCTATCAAAACCGATAAATAGCATTTTTTTGATCTTCAATTTGTTCATTCTAGTATTTTTTGGTGAGATTGGAGTATGATATTTCTACCTTCAGTGTGCTCAAAAGTCCAAAACTCGCCACCAGTAAAACGACATGTCCCTAAAAAGTGTGGGTCATTTTCAATCCGCTCCAAAAAGTCAAGACATGTTTCTATCCTATTTTTCATTCAATCATGCATTCATTCGGAACCATTTACGCGCAGATTATTTTCATCCCCAAAAAAGTGGACGACTGTGGAGCTGCAAGAGGTGGTCAAACGACTGGGGTTCTGTGTCCGCTTCCTGGAACCACGTGTGACAGTCTGATTATAAAAGCGTACTACTGGGTAGCGCTACCTGCTGGGTGGAAGGCGAGTCGCCGATGGTCTGCCAAGACACGACACCCTGTGTGAACGTCCAAATTAAACTATCTTGATCATTGAGCCACGCATCCTATGTCGCGCCTCGTCTAGGACTGGCCTTATAGGCAGTACGATATCCATCGTAAATAAACGTCGATTAGTAGTTAACCTGCAAACAGTGTTATCTGTAACTGCAACGAAAGCATCACGTACTTGCTGAATGTGTTCATGTCGATTTCGTACAGGAAGCTGTTTATCGTACCATTCTTCATAACCTTGAATACTTTTAGGAATCTGGTACTTGTGCATGACTTTGATCCTTAGACCAGCTTATCAATGTCGTAAGTAGAAGCAGCATCATCCAATGGTCTCTCTATTTCATATAAGCTATAAAACCTGCTTTTTTTCACATGTTTAAGGAAAAAAGACAAGAAAAGCATTTCATTCTTTCATACGAGAACAGAACATTTTCTTTTTTCATATCAAACCTTAAACCTACTACCATACCTTATTCCGCTTTTCAAAGTCGTTTCTTCGTTCTGTGTATTTTAAGTATACAAATAAATCAGAACTTTAAACACACATCGCACAATGGAAAGCAAAGCAGAAACTGTATTCAAATAAAAATTATTAATACCCAGAAAGGCATAAAAAGGCCACTAGAAAAAATAAACACGCGTTGTTTAGATAAACAACGCCGAGAACGGTAAAAGGGAATAGTGGGACTCGAAAGAAAAAATAGCAAAAAGATGTGAGAATGAGATAAAACTCAAGTATTCCTTACGTGTTGTCTCTTAAAGACGTAAGAAATGCTTGAGTTTTATAAGGAGTTAAGTGTTTGACGTAAAACTCGTAAAAACGAGCGGCTGGATTTTAGAAAAGTTAGTTACAAGTTACAAGAGGTTAATTTGAGAAATGCTAGGGTGTCACCAAAGTATTTGCATTTTAGAAGCACTAGACATGATTTTACAGCTCTTTGATACTATTCATATACATTTTCTTCTTCTTTCTCGGTTTTACGCCAATATCTAAAACTGCCATTAAACATTTTATTGTCAATGTAAGCATCCTTAACAAATACAAAAAATATATTTACATACTATGTTTGCATTATTATATAGAAATTAAAATAATTTATTTTAGATTCGTTTTGAAAACGGGATGAGAAGACCTCCCTAAACATTAACAAGTTCAAAAATTAGTATTTATTTTTAAAAATGTTTGTCTTTTTAAAATTTTTGTTCGTCAGGCAAATTTATTACAGAAAAAGAATCAATGAGAAAATTGTCTCTGTATTGTTTTTTGTTTTTTTACCCAGTGATTCTTTATTTACATAAGAACATATAATTTTGATATTTTTTTTTGAGTTTTAGATCGGGGCGAAACCCAAAAAAAGAAATAAATATATAAACATGACACAATCATTTAAATAATACTATTCTTATACCTCACAAATGCCAACTAACAGTAGAGGGCGATAGACCTAATTCCCCTGAAAGTTTTCTAGTGCTTGTTCTAGGACCTGTTCTCAAAAGGTCGGTATCAAGAGACCATGGATGACCTGACCTTCCCCTATTTTCAAGACTCATGTCTCCCTCCCGAAGCTTTTTGAACCAGAGCGGAGCGGTGCGGATTGATAAGAAATCTTCCTGCTCTATTTCACAAATCACTCGACCTGCGTCAATCACTTTGAAGCCTTTTTTTAAAATAAGGACTTAAAATTGCCTTAATTTTGCCACTTATTTCACTTGTTTTAACATTTTTGTGAAAACCTGTCGACTCTTTTGCAGCGTATTCACTTTAATACAAAAGAAGGAATGTTTAATTGTCAAAGAAAAAATTTAAAATCGGATCGAACCCTTAAGGAGTGAGGTATAATCTTGTCTTTATAAAGGTAAAAACGCAAATATTTTTGTTACACCTTTGTTACAGTTTCTTTATAAAAAAACTTTTAACTTCCCCTTCCCGTATTAAATCAAGCTTACATATAGTGCCCTCAAATATAGTATTTAATCTTCATAACATTTAATCTTCGTCGTCTATCTCATCTTCTTCGATGATAGTTTCGATTGGCCGCAAATCGTTCATGAGCCCCATGTACTTATTAGTTAAAACGACATCTTCTTTACTGCACCGAATGATGTTATTTGGAAAGCATTGTTGTAAGGTCTGATAGATTTTAAAAATGCACTTGATTTTACATGTGTTCCATGGAGTAGCGCAAAGGTTCTAGTTTAATTTTGCCAGCCGAACAGCATAAATCTTCACATTCACCAATCCACTTTAATGCTTTACAATAACTACAAATTTTTGTCATTGAACTTAATTTTGATTCTTGATTATAATCAACTGTAAGAACATACGAAAAACCACAATTTATTTTTACTTTCCAACGAATTTTAATTTCCAACGAAATCTTCTTTCCTTTTTTGTTCTTTTTGTAATCTATTTTCCGTTTCATCTTAACTTTCACATGCACGCTTAGCTTTCATATACTTTGATTTAGACGTTACCAAATTCAATTTGGACTTTCCTTTTTTAAGCATTTATGACTACAATAAATAATTGGAAATAATTAAAAACTATCTTGAGATCGACAATCGAAAATTCAATATAAAAAGGTGAAATAAATATCTTACTAATTTAATGCTGGGAAACTAATTTTTCGTTTTAATCTAATTATTCCACGCTTCCTTCTCTTTTTTTTCTTCCTTAATTAATAAATATAAACATATACATATACATAGATATATATGTTTTTAATATCTTTTTAAATCAGTTAATATGTGGTAAAAATTTGTTTAGGTTAGGAAAAAACAAACAAAGTTTTAATGCTACAGAAAAATATTTATTTAATAGTTTAATTAATAATTAATTTATTAAAATTAATAATAATAGTAGTTAATGTACATGATAATAATAATAATCAATAACAAGTTGATAAAAGTTGAAATTTTAAATTTAGCGTTTTTGATCATTAGCGCCCTCCCAACCGAGTTTGAACTCCGTTGCAGACATTCTTAATTAGTCTTAATATAGCCCAAGAAAGAAAAAATTCATTTCAAATTTTCATTTTAATAATAAGTTTATAAAAGCTATAAAATCAGATAATTAGCGATTCTCATCATTAACGCCCCCGAAACTGGAGTAGGGAGTTCAACACTCATATAAATATTAGCCTATCCATTAAGTACATGTATTTACTACATGGATACCAAGTTTCAAGTCAATCGGATGCATGGTTCAGTAGTTATAACGGAACATCCGTAAAAACCACTGTAGATTTATATATTAGTTTAGATGTATATACTAGGCTAATTGAAAAGTTCGCGGAGCGACACCTATGGAGCAGTAAAAGAACTGTATAATCTACTACATTTTGAAGTTTCAACCTTCATATGAACATATGGGAAGTTTCAAGTCGATCTGTCAATTCATTCCTACAAAAACAGCAGCTTAAAGTAAATGTACAAGTATTATTTTTTAAAATGGAAAATATTGAATATCGTGCAGTGCTTAAATTATTTGTAAAAATGGTTTAAAGACAATGAAAATTTATAGTGAAATAGTAAATGTATTAGGGGAGTCTGCTCTTTCAAAAATAACGGTTTGTAAGTGTGTAGGTGAGTTTCAACGTGGTCGTACAAGCCTGGATGATGATCCTCGTTCTGGACGTTCAATAAACAACTACTCATTAACAACTACTCATTAGCAACTTTTCTCAAATAAGCTCAATAAGCAACTACTCATTAATTCTATATATGATATTTTTACGGATCACAGGAACTGACTTTGGATGAAATTGCTAAGGCTATGGACATCTCCACTGAATAAGTGTTTCATGTTTTGAACGAAAAACGACTTCGAGTAAAAGTTTTTTAAGAACATTTGGATGTTTTTCGAAAGAATAAAATGGATTTTAAACGTCGTTTTATAACTATGGATGAGACTTGGTTGTTCAGCTCCGAAGTAGACAAAGTGTCACCACTTTCGACCAAAAAGGTTATGGCATTAATTTTTTGGGATGCAAAAGGCATTTTGTTATCTTCAAACCGGTAAAATAACAACAGGACAGTATTACTCAAACCCTTTGAATCAATTGGATGGAAAAATTCGTGGGAAAAGACCTGGTTTAGCGAAGAAAAAAAAAATTCATCAAGACAATGCATCGGTTCACAGATGTGTTCTTACAATGGCCAAATTTAAGGAGTTACACTACAAATTCTTAGAGAGCATCGACCATATTCACCAGATCTAGCCTCCTCTGACTTTCATCTGTTCTCAAACCTCAAAAAATTCCTACGTGGCAAGCGTTTCTAGTGATGAATTTTTTGAAGGGCTTTCAGAAAATCACTTCAGCGATGGAATAAATTAATTGGAGAACCGCTGGAAAAAGGAATTGAGCTTATGCTAGAATAAAGTCATTTTTTCAACTATAAATCTGTATTATGATTTCCTTTCCGCGAACTTTTCAATTAACCTAGTACAAGGAACTTCTGGCTCTTTCTTAATAATCGGAATTATTTTTGCAAATCAGTGAACCCCAAAGGAGAACACTTTTAAGTGTGCGGATGCGGGTCCTAAAGAGAGCTTTCCCACACATTTACAAGTTAGGCATCCTCTACTTTTGAATGAAAACAGAATGCATTGTAAATTTGAGAGTTGAGGCGAAAACTCCTGAAACTCGCTGGTTTTCGTTAAGAAAATTTCCTACTATGTGCCTTTTACAATAATTACATTTACCAACCAGCAAGAACAACTTTTCAGTGCGCTCCATCTGCTGGAAATATAAAACTGCCAAAAACTGCCAGGAAAAAGGCCAAATGAATTATGTCGAATCGATTAAGTGGTACCACAAAGTATGCTATTTCAAGTCCTGTTATAAAGGTTTGCCATTAAGAGAGGTGTTAACTTTAAAATGAAGCGCAACAATAACTACAAGTGATAACCTGGTAATTTCCATTCTATCTTGAAGAACAAATAATGGCAATATGTTTTCCTCCTAATGGCAAATGTCCCCCTCGGCTTCATCTGGTGGAACTCATTCTGGAGACCCAATATTCAATTATTCTTTCACACATATCGCGTGTTATATTTTCAATGATGGCCCGAAAGTTTTGTTTAAGGCCAAGAATTGTCGGAAGTTTATTTCTGAGATTTTACCCAACCCCACAATAAATAATCAAATGGTGTGAGATCGTTAAAAATGCAAATAATAACAGGATTTTGAATACATATGAAAGCATTCAAATACCAAAATGTAAGTAAACTACGAACCAGGCCATGGACCTATTGCATTTTGTCAACTTTTTGAATTATTAAGGTAACGTTTGGTTAACCTTTTACACGTCCCATTAGGCTAAGAAACAGAACATCGTATATTTTCAGAATGTGATTGAATCATCTTCTGAAGATGCTAACATGGTTTGCGAAACGCGCCACGAAAAGTTACAACAGTGATTTGGTGTTTAGTGGTAAATATCCTCGAGTTCAATATAACAGTAGTTGATGTAATTAAATAAATGAAAAGTAATAAACCTACCAATAAGATACAGAAATATGGAAATAACTACAGTAATTCAATTCACACATGACCAATTATTATTTGTAATCGATTAAAAACATTTACAACACAATCTGGAAACATGAAATAGTGCCCTAAAAAATAAGAATTATGAAAACAGAATAAGAAGAAAAGATCACTATGAGCTGATTAAACTAAGTAATAAAACAAATAGAACAACTAGAAGAAAATATATAAATTATTTGGGGAGTGCGTATACATAAAGAAGGTGGTAGTAAGACAGGAATTAACGAGACTATATAGAAAGCAAATCCACTATGCTATGCAGCCAATAATTAATTTGTAAGAAAAGCCGAGATCATCAAAAAGAAAAATCACGCATACAAAACACTTCAACCCAATACTTAAACACGATACTAGAACTTGGGTACTACAATTTCGGTACTACAAGAGAACCCAAACGAATATTGCAAACAAAAACATACGAGAGTCCACAAGAGATATTAAGAAAGATATTGAACAGCATACTATACGGCGACGAGACTTCAGTCTGATAAATGATGCACAGGTAATATCGGCGTGTATTGGGCCATTCATTCCTGCCTTCTAGAAGAAACCAATACGTCGGTGTAGATTTAATGCATCCGGAGATAGCGCGCATTGTACAATCAATTTGCGTATCAAGTAAATAAACATGCCTACTGTTCAGCCATACCGGAGCTTCGAAATGTATATCCAGGGCCGAGCATCGAAATGTAGATACTGTCGAACCCTATGTGGAACGGCAACGTTCTTGAAATATATTATTCCTAATTCGTACCTTCGCTGTTGTATTGGTGAGGTGTTGTTTGTAGGTTAGAATTTGCTTTCTGTGTGATTCCCAAGTATTTCGGGTTTTAATTGTGTTTGAGCTGGGTGCCGTTAAAGTAGATTGTGAACCGCTGATTGGCGAGTTTATTATTTAGGTGAAAACAGCAGCACTAAGTTTTGTTTGGGTTGGGAGTCAGTCTCAATTTGTCGTTTGTTAAAATTTGTTCTGTGCTGTCAATGGTGCCCCTGCTGATTGCCATTGCCATATCGTCAATATACGCAAACCTTTTTGACGTTGTTTCTGGCATGTCAGATATATACAAATTAAAGAGTAGTGGAGCCAGCACAGAGCCTTGAGATAGACCGTTCCGTAAAATCCTCATCATGCAAATCTGCTCAGCTATTACTACGTGAAATTGTCTGTAACAGAGCATGTTATTTATTAAACGTACCAAATCCATATTAGGAATTAGACTTAAAAAGTTATAAAGCAAGCCATGTCATCAAACTGTATCGTAGGTTGCGGTAAGGTCAATAAAGAAGTTTGACGTTTTTAAGCCTTGTTGAAATCCAGCCTCTATAAATGTAGTAAGGCCCATTATCTGGCTGTACAGTTGCGGCCAGGTCGGAAGATATATTGATAAATCGGAAGATACTAATTTATTCTGTCTGTCATTCTCTCGAGTATTAATCTTTCTAATAGTTTAAAACATAAGCTCAGTAGTGAGATTTGTCAGACTTTACAAGATTACTTTCTTCAAGTTACACAGTCACTCAAAGCACACAAATCTCGAAATGGGCGCATATTAAAAAGCTGTAAAATGGCTTAGAGAAGAACAAAGACGATGTGTGTGTCGATGTGTGCTATATTGCACATTAACGTACAGTAAACCTGATAAGTTCAAATAAATTTGGTAAGCACAATGCACGTTACTTCCTTTAAGTTAAACAGTCATTCAAAGCACACAAATATATATTTATAAATAAAATTTTTAATAGAACATGAACGACAAACGCGACTCGAAGTGTGTTATACTGCACATTAGCATAAAGCAAGTTTAACAATTTTAAAAATATTATATATATATATATATATAAAAACTAAATCCACTTAGCGTCTGGCTTGTATCAAGCGGTTGAGTGTTCAGCGTCTGTTCACCAATGGTGCGGCTGATGTTTAAATTCTGGAACTAACCCCTCCAGTCTTAACCTCTGAACCGTCATGGTTCAAACCTTTAATTCAAAGTACAAGATGAAGCGTTCTAGTAATCACAAAATTACCCCAGGAGGTAGACAATCCTCTGCCAGCTTTGCTGGTACAACCGGGCTTTCGGATGCTGGGGCGTCCGGGCTTAAACGCAAAATCTTTCAGAGGGAGTCGGAGACCTCTGGCCAACGTCTGAAACCGAAAACAAAAACTTTCTTTGGAACGGTAAATATCAATTCTCTCCTGTGTCCAGGAAAACTACACGAATTGGGGCGAACATTAAATCAGCAAAAAATCCAAATTTTAGCTGTGCAAGAAACTAGATTGACAGATGATAACACCTTGGAATTCGGCAACTACAGACTTTTTAAAAGTAAAACGGACAAAAAATACTCAAAAATACACCACATCTCGGTGTTGCTTTTGCTGTCTCAAGAAACATCCTTGGTTCTATAACAAATGTTCAGCCAGTAAATAATCGACTTATGACACTATCCCTTAAGTGTGCTAACAAAAACTATACATTAATCAATGCACACCTCCCAGTTAACGAAGAAAATAAATCTAATCCTGAAAAACTAAATAAGTCCTGGGAAATTCTAGAAAAGACTATCTCTAAAATTCCCTCTAACCATGTAAAAATCCTATTGGGTGATTTCAACGCCCAGCTAGGGAAAGAAAAAAGTACAGGAAAACAGTCGGCAGTTTTCCCGCTCATAAATGGACTAACCATAATGGTAGAAGATTGGTTGAACTATGTTCGCAGTTTAATCTAAAAATAATGTCAACCCATTTTAAGAAGAAAATATCAAAACAAAAGACCTGGAGGTGCCCAAACACGTACATGGGTGAATTTCAAATTGACCATGTTGCCATTTCGTCCCCGAATTATAAAGAGATTTTGAATGTTCAAGTCAGGAAAGGAGCAAATATAGACACGGATCACTACTTGACTAGAATCAAACTTAGCTTAAAACCTCGAAAACTTATTCAAAAGCGGCTGCTAATACCAAAGTTTGACCCAACGAAAACAAAACCAGCCCTAACAGAAGAACTTGATAAACAACCAGCACAGAACTGGCAAGAATTGAAACAAAAAATTATTAAAACAGCCTTAAAGTTGGTCCCTTTACAAAAACGTAGAAAACATCCGTGGTGGGATGAAGTTTGCGAGCAAGCAGTATTAAGCCGAAGTAAAGCATTCAAAGATTGGAACAGTCAAAAAACAGCAATAAACTATAACATATTTTTAGAAGTAAGGAAAGAAACATTGAAGCTAATTAGACAAACTAAAAGAAAATATGAAAACAATCAACTTAATGAAATAGAAAAAGATTTCCAAAAACATAACACTAGAAACTTTTACAAAACATTTAAAACTAAATTAACAGGCTATCAACCGGAAAGTCTTTGCTTCCAAAAGAAAAACGGACAATTAGCTCTAAATAACCAAGACAATTGTAAAGAACTTGCGAAATATTTTGAACAAATACTAAACTGTCCTGAGCCCTTAAACAAATTAGCAACACTAAAACCTAAACAAACAAACCCAGATTCATTACCACCGAATGAAGATGAAATAATTTGGCAAATCAAGCGGCTTAAAAATAACAAAGCTTCTGGTGAAGATGGAATCACTGCGGAACTTTTGAAATCCGCTGGTCCAGGTACAATCAGGGAAATAACCAAAATTCTATAAGAAGTTTGGCGAACCGAACGGATTCCGGAAGATTGGAAAGATGCTCTAATCCATCCGCTACATAAGAAAGGAGATAGAACGGATGTAAACAACTATAGAGGGATATCTCTTCTCCCAGTTTGTTACAAGATTCTATCTCAATGTCTACTAGACAGAGCACAGGGACAGTTAGAACCTAACATTGGAGAATATCAAGCAGGTTTTCGACCGGGAAGATCCTGCCCTGAACAGATCCTGAATCTGAAGTTGATTCTAAGACATCAAAAACTGTACAATAAAAATGTCGTCTGTACATTTGTGGATTTCGAAAAAGCATATGATTCTATTGACCGCGAATCTTTATTCCGAATCTTGAAAGAACAAGGACTAGATCTGAAAACGCTGGCAATTATTAAAGCAACGATAACTAACACAAGGTCAAAAGTTAAATTCATGGGTGAGATCTCAGAGCCCTTCGAAATTAAAACTGGAGTGAGACAAGGGGATGGACTCTCGCCACTTTTATTTAACTGTGTTCTAGAAAAAGTAATACAGGAGTGGCGTGAAAAAAAGTCGGCCCTGAATATTGACCAGCCCATTAAATTGATTGTCTGGCATTTGCTGATGATCTAGCAATTTTAACTCAAGATGTATTAACGGCACAGAAACAGATTGAAATCCTAAAAGAAACTGCAGAAAATGTAGGACTCCAAATTTCCTTTGAAAAGACACAATACATGACCTGCAACAGACTAAGAACGCCATTTCTAAAAACAAAATATGGTAACATCAGACGAGTCTCTCAATTCAAATATTTGGGTGAAATAATCATGGAAAATGGGTTGGAAAAAGCGGCCAATAAGGGTAGATGTCAAAAAATGGAAACGGCATTGAGACTTACACAAAATATTTACAACAAAAAATGCCTATCTAAAAACACAAAACTGAGACATTACAACACAGTTATTAAGCCAGAATGTGTATATGCTGCAGAAACGCTCATTTTGAATAGAAAGAGGGACATCGAGGACATTGAAAAGAAGGAAAGAAAAATCATAAGAAAAATCCTAGGGCCCAAACAAATAAATAGCACAACATACCGACTTCGAGAAAACCAAGAAATCAAACAATACACAGATATACATAGCGATATGAGAAAAAGAAGACTTAAGTTTTACGGACACATAAAACGGATGAATCCGAGTAGGTTAACTAGACAAATAGTCGAATTTTATGAAAATAGGAGTAAAGCTAAAGTAGAAATAATTAAATGGATTGCTGCAATTAAAGAGGACCTAAGATCAGCAAATATTACACAAAGTGAAATTCAGGATAGAGGCTGTTTCAGACACAAGGTTAACGTTTGGAAGGTTGGCCAGAGAGAAAAATGTAGAAAGACTGGAACAACTTGGTTTGACGAAAGGAAAAAAGCTCATAACGAAAGAATGAAATCAGTATGGGCACAAAGGAAGGCTAACAACAACAAACGCCTCTAATTGTACTTCGCGTGGTCCACCAGGGCCCATACGTGAATAATAATAATAATAAATATATATATATATATATATATATATATATATATATATATATATATATATATATATATATATATATATATATATATATATATATATATATATACTGCATATTAACGTAAAATCAGGTTGAAAAGTCCAAATAAATTTGGTGAGCACAATGTACGTTACTTCCTTCAAGTTACACAATTACTCATATTGCACAAATATCCAAACCAGAACAAGTACTTATACAAAAAATTGTAAAATGGTACCAAGAAGAACAAAAGCGAGTTGGAATGTGCTATATTATACAATAACATCAAGTAAATTTAAAAAGTTCAAATACATTTTAACAATCAATGTCTCGCAAACCCTATAAATTATTTTATTTGCCTGAGAGATATTGTTCAACTAAAAATAACATATTTAACTATATTTTTATTATAAGTTTATTAGTTTAAAATGACTCAAATTGTTTGAATATAGTGTATGGAACATAATGAATGTAATAAAATCTATTTAAATAAACAGTTATCAAAATATATTATTCGAAATGTCCCAAAATAGATAGCTAGGCTCCACAAAGTCTGCGTTAGTTCATATATTTTCCATAGCAAAAAAGAAACACGAAGTAGGTCGACGTTTGTTTCACGACAAATAACCAGAAACAACGATTAACCCCAAAACGACCAAACATCTTTCGATCCACGAATTCCGCATGCAAAAAAATACCGAGAAGTAATTAATTAGTCATTCTATATAGAAAATCTGAAATATTAGGAAGAACGAAACCACTACTATTATTTTGTTACAAAATAGTAATTTTTCAAATATGTTGTATTCTAACGCCTGACTTCAATACCCTAATAGGATATTATATTATTAATATAATATATATTATAATATATTAATTAATATAATTTATTTTTTAGTTTAGTTTTGAAAACGGGGGCAGAGTACCCTCCGAAACGTTAACGTTAAAAGTTTGTAAAATTTTTTATAACATTTTTATATCTTTAAAATTTTGTTCGTTAGGCAAATTTATTACAAAAAAGAATCACTGAGAAATTTGTCTCCGTTTGGTTTTTTGTTTTTACCCAGTGATTATTTCTTTAAATAAGAACAGGTATTTTTGATATTTTTTGAGTTTTAGATAGTGGCGAAAAACCCAAATAAAGGAAAAAAAATACCCTAATAGGATGCAGTCGCTGTTAAGCCTTGTTCAAAGTTCTAAAATAGCAGTGGAAAAGTATGTGATTACGAGGTGTTTAAAGTAATGATACTGATTTTTCATAATTTTTTTGTTCAACTGAAATTACAATATCTCGTTCAAAGCAGTTGCCTTGGGAAACCATACAACGCTGAAGACGTTTTGTCCATTCTTCTAAGCAGTGCATGAACTCAGATAATGGAATCGCTTTCAGGTAGTCAGTTACCGCCTTTTCAATATCACAGGTCGACATTATCTTTGTGATATTGATGAGAATGCTCTTTTTGCGTTTAATTTAGTTTAGCTTTTTGTTTCATTTTCAACTACCTGCTTCTACTTTATATAATAGGTTCATTGAAATTGTTTGTACTTAACTTTGGAGTACAAAGGTATGGAGTACTTTGGTACAAAGTATTGCTGTTTTTTTGTGTCTATGGCACAGTAGGGTAACAAACGAACATTATATTAAGAAAGATTAGCCCCATTCAACTTCCTTTGAATCTGATACTTCAAACATAAAATATGCCCCCCTTTTTAAACCAAAAAAGGTTCTTCTTCTGCCTCTCCATATTAAGCTTGGATTAATGAGAAGCTGTGTCAAATCCATGGACGAAGAAGATAATTATTTCAAGTACCTGAAAAAAATATTTGCTGAATTAAGTTAAAAAAAAAATGAAGTGATGCCAAACTAAAAGAATGGATATTTCTTGGACCTCAAATAATACTGATTTCCGGGTTCAAGAAAAATTACATGAAAAGAAATTGGCAACTGGGAAGTGTTTTGTAAGTATAGTGAAAGGATTTCTGGGTAACACGAAAGATGAAAACCATTAAAACTTCATAACGTATTAACAGCCAATGAAATATTAGAGTATCGCATGCCCTTAAAAATGCATAATTTATACTCTCAATTGGAATTTTTCCGGAAAATATGGATGCAGTAAGCGACTGACAAGGAGAGAGGTTTCACCAAGACATCAGAACGATGGAAGCAAGATACCAGGGAGACTGGTAAAGAAAAGATGCTACAGGAACACAAGAGACATCTCATGTAATATATTTTTTATTCACATATCCTCAGTACTATTTTTGTATAGATTAAACCCGTTTTAAATGTAAATAAATATTAGATTGTAAAAATATGTCGTCTCCATTTTTTTCCTCACCACCGACCCCATGTAACAAAAAAACCTGTACGTGTTACAGTAATCAGCTCATCATTTTCGGATTTAAGACTACAAAATACTTCATATACACCTATTTTCATCAATGTATTTTTTCACCTGTATATAATTCAATGTACCAAATTGGTGTTCTCTGAAGTGAATTTTCAAACTTGGGAAAAGGAAAGAATAACAAGGACTCAAATCTGATGAGTAAGGGGGCCACGGCGATATTTTTACTTGCCAAAAACTGGCTAATTGAAATCGCTGTATGGCAAGGCGAATTGTTGTGGTATAGGTCATGAGTTTCGGTTTCACACGAATATCCTTCTTCGAAGCCTATCAAGAACAACTCGGTTGTCTCTATCAAAAAAATCAAATCAGCATGATTTCGATCTTTTATTTGCTCATTCTAGATTCTGTTGACCGTGGTGAGGCTGGAGTGTAGTATTTCTGGCTCTGGCGCTTTGTTTCCGAAATTCAAGTTTTTCGCGGTCATTTTGACCGAAAAATAACGATCAGAAGGCACAAGATCTCAGATTATATGTTGTTGCAGTTGCAGAGGCCTACACTTCTGAAAATGTCTTTAACCACCTTAAAACCTAGGCCCTTGACAAAACACTGTTTTCGTAAGCCTGTTGAAGTTTTGCAAAAGTTTCGGTCGTATTGTACCCAAGTCTGAAGCAAAACTTGACAGTGTATCATTGCTCGAAATAGTTGCCGCTTACTTTCAGAACGCACTAGAAAAATCCGATTTACAAAAAGAATTGGGACCAAAAGGACCATCAAGTGACTCTAAAGAGTTCAGCTCATACTAAAGGCGCATCAAATGTTGTAATGTGCCCCCTCCAACAGCTGAGTTAACATTGTTGTCACATCGAATACTACGACGATAAATTTATAACTTTATTTATACACCTCGTATAATAATTATTTACTATAAACTGCTCAGATCCAAATAAATTTCTAAAAGAACAAAAAACTAAAGGAAAAAAAAGGAAAATTCCCCGATTCTGTATTAGAAAAACAAATACCTTGTAGAATTGCTGCGTAAAGAAACATTTGATATTCAAAGGTCTTCATCCGAAGAAAATTATGTTTTGCATTTGGTGAGATTGGAAGAGAGCCATATACTTTGAGCTTCTTCAACACAACCAAACCATCAACGCCGACCTATACTGTACACAATTAGATCCGCTAAAGGCAGCAATTGAAGATATTCGGCCAGATTCAACTTTCTACTTACTTCAATCTCGAGAGAGTAAGTTTCGATTACAACTACTTTGCGTTCATTGTCAATACATTACAAAAATCTAAATATGAAATCAGTTTTTTTCTGTCTGCTCTACTTTTTTAGATACATCCACTTATCTATTAATGTTTTTTTCAGTTCAATACATTCAAGTATGGGTGTTTTAAAATTATTATACAAGGATTAGTTCCTGTATAATTATCCTATTGTTACAATTACAAGATGGCAAAACTATTCCTTTTCCGTTCACTGAAGTGACTTTCAACGCGTGAACTAAGTTAGTTTGTGAATTCTAGCCGTGTAGGGTAGATCGAAGTTGGCCTCGCGTGTTATTTGGGTTTAAAAAACCATTGTTATAAAGTTAATCTAAAACGTACTGTGTTATAAATTTTTGTATTTGCGTTGTAGAATAGAACTAAAATGAATTCAAGTAGAAGTTGTGTAAATCATCCTGATGTGTTTTGCTACATATGTGGAGAATAGACGTTAAAAGAAAACAGAAAAACTCTAGTAACTTTGTAAAGAGGGCTTATCTTGGATACTTTGCTATTAGGCTTTGTAATCAGAATCAAACCTGGGAACCTGGGCATCTGGTGTATAAAACTTGTACAGAACATTTACGATAGTGAACTACCCGGAAAAGAAAAAGTCTACAATTCGGCGTACAGATGGTTTGGAGAGAAGCCAAAATCCACTTTTATGACTGTTATGCCTAGTGTGCCTAGTAAATATTACTGAAATCAATCGAAACAACCGTGGTAAGTGGACTTATCCTGATTTAATCTCTGTAAGACGCCAGGTCCCTCACTCAGAAGAACTGCCGTTCTCAACGTTTGACCAGCTACCAGAGCTCTGTGAGGATGAGTATTGTCCCTCTGATCACCTTACTGATACTGATGAAGGTAACAGGTTGAATGATAAAAATATGTACCGGTACAAGGAGGCAAAATTACTGCTAAAAAGAGAAAAAAGTCTGCTACCATTCTTCTCTCAAAAAGACAATGTTGTATTTTGTAAATGTTGTAAATTAGAGGACTGCTGGAAAAAATGGGCCATCCTGAATATTTTCCAGATAATTGGCGCCTAAATGTGTCTTCACAATGAGAACAAATATGGTTCAATACCAATTGCTCACTTAACGAAAATGAAAGAAGAATATGACACCATAGCTTTGGTCTTGAAGAAGATAAAGTATCATGAACCCAATGGGTGATTTGTGGACATAAAAATGGTAAAAATTCTTTTTTGACAGCAGAGTGGTCACACCAAATATTCTTGCTTCTTGTGCTTCAAAACACACCACTCGGTTAGAAAAGAGTGGCCTAAGAGAGAAAACATGAACGCTGGAAAAAAATCTCATTAACGACCAATTAGTTGGACGAGAGACAATCATCTCTCCTCTACTGCATATCAAGCTGGGCCTAATAAAGCAGTTTGTAAAGGCCCTTAATAAGAATAGACCATGCTTTGTAAACATAGGGAAAAAATGCCTCAGTTGAGTACAGAAAGAAATTAAGCAGGAACATGTGATGACTTACAAATAAGATAACTCATTAAGGATCCTGTCTTCGTAAATTCGATGTGTAAAACCTGGACTTAATTTGTTGCAGTTGTTGGAAATTTTCTGGATAAACGCAAAGCTATGTTGAACTGGTAATCAAGATACCTAATACTTTCAGATCCCTCAAAATTTAGAACATACCGGTGAGGAACAAGGTGAAAGATTTCCCCAGGATATTAAAACTATGGAGAATTGCAACCAAGAAAGATGGGATACACACATGATGGCAGATTACTGCTGGAGTTTAAAAAGGGATTGTTCCAAAATACATTCAAGAATGTCACGGAAAATGAAAGAATGAAGGAATGAAGGAAAAGAATTTTCCTCCATCTTTGTATATAACAATTTGGGTATAATATAATAAGAAAAATTTCGTACTTACTTTTATTATTTAATCCATGGATTTAACTTAAAATGTTATATCTTAGAAATTTGAGCTCCTAGAGAAAAATTAATGCCATATTTGAATTCAGGGCATCAAATTCGTATGAAATCAGCATCAAAGCAACTCTTGGCCTGTTATTTACTGAAATGTGTCACCCTTAAGAGTGTTTGTATAAATTTCTGATGAACTTTCGTTCAGTACATCGAGAATTCATCCCCGAATTTCTACCCCTAATGTATAGTCCCATAATTTCTTTGTTTTCAAAGGTTATCTTTTGCGAAATACTTTCCCTGCACCGTTCCCAGTGGGAACTAAAAAGGTCCATTTAACAGTTCAATTCTCGGAGCAGAGTTACCCTTTCCATTGATACCCTCGTACATTGTAAACAAGGTCCGGCAATTTCAGTGAAGTAAAGTGGATAAGTCACTTGATAAAATATTAAGTTGGCAAATTTGTTCGTTTGGTTTTTTAAAGTTAAAAAAAACACAAAGTCACGGGAGACAGACTTTTTTTGAAATAAACACAACCCTCACTAATTTGTCGCAACAAAAAAATTCGTTTATGGATGGCAAATGAGCCTTGTGATTTCTTGATAAAAAATTATCCGGCTATGGAAAAATGTCTTGTTTTTAAACGGCAAATTGTTAATGCCACAACTGAATATCAATCCGACTTGAAAGATCTTTTAAAAGAGGCAAAACAAGAAAAAATTACAAAATTATTTAAACCATTATCTAAGCCTGTGATAATAATTACACTAGTTTACACGGTTTTTATACCCCAGCTGAAAGTTGTTAATTATTGAATAATTAGGTAAGCTTTAGTAGAAATAGTTATTTACTTAAAAATGGGAAAAAAAAATCTTAATATGAATAATAAAATAATAATCAAAAATGGGTAATTTTTGCCTTCTTTTATAGTTTTTTGGATCGGTTTCTCTTATAATGGACCAACAGTAATCCCCTAACATGTTTTCATCCCAAAATCCTTGATGTCGTTCTTCGAAAATCTTTAAATCTTGGTGACAACGTTCCCCCCTGTTCGACACTCATACTTCCTAAGTTTTCAGGGAAAAAACTAAAATGCGAGTACATGAAATTCATCTTCAATGACATATTCACTCCCATCTGTTGAAAATTGTTCAATAAATCAGCAACAATATCTTCATAATTTTCACTTTCTTTATTTCCCAAAAATTCTTCAACAACCGTTTTGAATGACTTCCAAGTAGCTTTTTCATTAACAGATAAAAGGCTTTCAAACTGAGGATCTTTTACAACTTTACGGATCTGTGGGCCAACAAATATCCCCTCGTTCAGTTTTGCGTCTGTAATACTTGGAAAGATTTTTTGTGAATACAGGAAAGTATCTCTATTTTTGTTTAGGGCCTTCATAAAGTTTTTCATAAGTCCCAATTTAATGTGTAAAGGGGGTAGAATAATGTCTTTTAAATCTACCAATGACTTATGTTTAATGTTCATTTTGCCTGGAATATACTCGTTCCGAATAGGCCATTATTTTCTTACATAATGATGCTCTCTGGCCTTGTTGTCCCACAGACAAAGGAAACAACAGTATTTTTGTGTAACCAACCTGCAATCCCAATGACAAACCGATGACTTTCACGTCGCTGCACACTTTTCATTGGTGTTCTTCATACTTTATTAAATTCATTAATGTACACATCGTTTCATAGCTCTCTTTACAGTTCACTGCGTGTCCTATTGGTACAAATGGTTTCTTATTCCCGTTGTGTAATAAAACAGCTTTCAGGCTATATTTTGAAGAGTCTGCGAATAAGCACCATTCTACTATAATAAAGCATTATAGTTTTAATTCATTGCTTCAAAAAGTCCCGGGATATCAGTACAATAACAATATTCCCCTTCTGTTTTGAAAAATTCTGAGTAAACTTTGCTCCTGTTCCTGGACAACGTAACAACTTTCGTGTCTGGTGTTAATAAATTCCATTGCTGTAGGCAAAAACCAAGAAGTTCTGCTTTAGATCTTGATAGTTGTAAATCTCTTATAAGATCATTTAATTCAGTTTGGTTGATTAAATGTGGAGTGCTTCCGTCAGAATTACTAGAAATCAACTTAACTTTAAATTCACACTTAAATGACAATTAAACACCACTTTCATTGTCATCTTCTAATATATTTTGACTGTAATTAACAGGACAAATTGGATAGGAAAGATCCTTGGAATGTAAAATTGGTTTAAAAACAGACGGAATTTCGGCATATACAATACTAGCCTTATTTTTTATATTATATCCCACTGTTTTCATAACACAAAACCTTTTTTTTCGTAACATAAAACTTCTTTTTGAAAAATATAAACTATCCACAAACTTAGCAAAAACGATTAGAACTTTGTTTACACTTACTATTCGATATTTTAATTCAATTTGAAACAAGATATTTGTTGTATGAATCGAATAAATAAATATTCAATTGAAGTCACCACGTAGGTGTAAAACGTAAAAAATGATTTGACTGTTTCTGCTAATATTTTATCTGTTAATATTTTAATATTTCTGCAAACAGTTTTAGTTTTAAGGAAGGTAGGTTAACATATTTATATGCATTTCTCTCTGGGTATATAAAAAAAAGTTAAAATTTGTAAACTAGTATTACTAATATTGTCAACAAATCTCTCATTAAATTGCTTTTATAATCCATATTTCCGGAACGTATTCCCCGCGAATAAGGAGCTTTCACTGTGCTATTTATCTTACTATATACACAAGAATTGAAGATTGTAAATTAAAAAGAAGATGAATCTGAACTTGTAAAAAAACTCAGCTAAGCTGTAGCAGTTACAAAACTCTACAAATGACCAATTAAATATAAACGATTAATAGAATAAATTTGCCTCAAATAGCTCCATGATGTCCAAGACGCATATCGATGGTCACTTTTCATGGCATATAAAGACGAGAAATCCAAGAAAGAAACAAGAAAATCACTTGTCGTTTAGTTCTTGTTTTTCTTTGTTTTCATACTCCTTAGTGTGAAACGATATCTCAAAGAGAAATTTGTTCGGGCACTTGTTTAGTTGTTAAATAGTTGAAAATCAACATAAAAAAGCAGTGTGTTGCTGTGTAAAAAAAATATTTGGAACAAAAACATTTATTTAGCATTCCCTAAATAATCGACATTCAATCACAAATCATTTATATATTAACCAAAAATATTAATAACGTGAAAACATTTTACTCTAACCAAATCACCAGTTTACTTAAAGGGACTAGTATCAATTTGTTTTCATTTATTAAATCGATATAATCCAACATTTCTCAGAAACATTAAATTAAATAATGATTATGAAATCTATTAATAAAAATTATTAGCTGGATATCGTTTGCGATAGACAGTTGGGCTCCGCTCAGCCTATGTCTATAGTCCACGTTTTCTATCGAAAAAAACATTAAATCAATCATCTTTTATATCTCGCCAAATAACATGAAATAAAGATTAACCTCGAAACGACCAAAAAGCTTTATAGCAACGAATTTCAAACCTAAAAAAAGACAACATAAAGTAATCAGTTCGTTATTCAGGTATAAAAACTAAAATATCAAAAAATAAATCAAAGCATTACTCGGTTATATCGTACCTATCGGGACATTTATAATCGGAATGATATACCAACAGTACGTTAAAATAACAAGAAAATATGAAGCGTTTAAAAAGCGCTGTAGAGTTTAAACATTTTCGGCCGCTACAGGTAGTCTTGCGCATATCTTACTTCAAAGCGCACTTGAATATTCCGCGGTGAACGCGAAAACAGTCCTCGCTTCATGCGGATCACTCGACTACCGAGTAGTCGATACCGCAGACAGTCCGGGTTAAGTAACTCCTCCATTAGAGATATGTTTATTAGTTGGCCAAGCCCAGCACCGACTTATTTTCTGGGATTTTTTAAAGGGTTTTAGATGGCGGACATTTTAATTATAAATATTGGACTCCGTACATGTCAGTAACCGCTCATTTTATTCACCGGACTTTTAAACACTTAATTAGCCGGTTTTTTAAACAGCATCTTAAAGAATAAAGGACATACATTATTTTATTATTATTTTCACTATTTTTACTCATTTATTATTCAATCGTAATATGTCTACCATCGTTTTGTGCTTCACACTACAACACATGTAATGATTACAATAAAAAAAAAGCGAGTGTAAGCCATCGTATACTTGTGGAAACTTACGGTGACAATGTCCCAACGCAAGGAGCTTGTAGATTAGACAATCCAAAAGTGGTAATTTCAACTTGAAAGACAAATAACACGCAGGTCAACCGAAAAAAATTGAAGACGTTGAATTGCAAGCATTGCTGGTGGAAGGCGATATGCAATCTCAACAACAAATGGCAAAGAGGTTAAATGTTGGTCGTCGAATCATTTGTGGTCATTTACATGCCATGGGAAAAATCCAGAAGACAGAAAAATGGGTACCACATTAGCTGAACGACAGACGGAAAGGCGAGTTTTGTTTCCTCGGCATGAAAGAAAGACCGTGACTGAAGACAAAAAATGGATGTGTTTCGAGAACATGAAACGCAGAAAATCATGGGTTGGCCTAGGATAACCATTAACATCAACCGCAAGACCGAATGGCTTTGGAAAGAAGACAAAGCTGTGCATCTGATGGGATCAGAAGGGTGTCGTATACCATGAGGTTCTGAAACTTAGTGAAACAGTTAATACCGTTCGCTACCATCAACAAATAATCAATTTGAACCATACATTGATCGAAAAGCGACCAGAATGGACTATAAGACACTGAAAAGTTATTTTGCAGTATGACAACGCTCCCTCACACACGGTGAAACCGGACAAAGACACCATTTCTGCATTTGGCTGAAAACTCATGCTCCACCCGCCATACTCACCAGACTTGGCATCTTCCTGCAACCACTTGTTTTCATTGATGTCTCACGACGCCGAAAAATGGCTTGATGACTAGACTACCTCAAAAGATCTACGGTTTTTCTGGGAGGTCGTCCACAAATTGGCAGAGAGATGGGAAAAGTGTACATCTAGCGTACATCTAGTGTACATCTAGGCGCATACTTTGAATAAACCATTTTCCAAAATTAAACGTGCTTTTAAGAAGAAAATAAGAATTATTAACGAAGAAGAAATATTGTCTATATATGCAACAAAAAAGAAGTTCGAAAGAGGCCGAAATATTTTACATCGAACAAGCCAAGCCACATAATTTGTATTAACAAAATCTATAGGTAAAAAAATGTCAAATTAATTAATTCGTTATTCAGTTTATAAAAAATAAATTACTAGAGGGAAACAAAGCACTATCATTCTTTTAATATAAACGAGTAATATGTAAATATTATTTATAAAAGTTGCACAGTAAGCAACTATTTTAACATTTAATTGTTTTGATTTGAGAGGCAACTCGTTTGTTGTAAATGTAAATCAAAATACACAACGAAATAAAAGAATATTTTGCTGCTATAAAATTTGATGCCAATTTAAACTCTTAAAAGCGACGACGTTTAATTATTTTCCAGTCCATAGTTTTTGATTAAAATAACTTTTAACGAAAATTTGGCAAAGATATAAAAAAATTAAAAATACACAGTAATAGTTTTTCACAAAAAATTATGGAGTAAATTTTTTCATTTAAAATATGATTATAGTCAATGTATACAAAAAATAAATATTTTCAAGTTGTTGAAAAAACATTTTCAGTTAGTGACGGAAATTTAGGGGGACGGTCATCCTAACCCTCCAGGTTCGCTATTTTACGGATGACTGCCATTCAAGTTTTAGATTTCTATGCTTTTTTTTATTCAGAGATTGAGTTGTGACTATAAGAAGTAACAAAGAGCATAAAACAAGAAATTACACTAAAACACTTCTTGTTTCCTAGTACCCATGTTAAGCAAATCGGGTTTGGCCGGGTGTATTTTGAGAGGCCTTTACACTTGCTGGCTAAGAGCTTTGAATTCTCGAGACAGCTAAAGTTAAGAACATACAAAAGTATCTAACACACAGTGGTGCTAATGGTGTAATATTTTATTATTCTAATTTTAAGAAAAATTATTTCTCTATATTGAGTATACTAATTAATTTCACACCTAACATAAGCCTTATAGATAAGTAATTTTCAGTTAAAAAATTGAATAATTTTAATTTTATAACCAATTATAAACAATAAAAATCCAATTATATGGACAAATTCACATTTTAATTTAAATAACTCACGATCCTTACGGACTCTGGAAAACTGTATTAATGAAAATTTATAGAAAATGGAATGATCTACAAAAAAGGTCAAATAACATTTTTAGATAAAATTGATAGTTTCGTCGAAACATAGAAAAAAAAATAAAAAATTTATGATTTTTCATTTTGCATTCAACTTTAGCCTCAAATAAATTTTGAAAAAGAAAATTTATCGAAAATTTATGAGGCCTTTTTTGAAGAATGTCCAATATCCTACAAATATATATATATATATATATATATATATATATATATATATATATATATATATATATATATATATATATATATATATATATATGATATTTAAATTCTGGAACTAACCCCTCCAGTCTTAACCTCTGAACCGTCATGGTTCAAACCTTTAATTGAAAGTACAAGATGAAGCGTTCTAGTAATTACAAAATTACCCCAGGAGGTAGACAATCCTCTGCCAGCTTTGCTGGTACAACCGGACTTTCGGATTCTGGGGCGTTCGGGCTTAAACGCAAAATCTTTCAGAGGGAGTCGGAGACCTCTGGCCAACGTCTGAAACCGAAAATAAAAACTTTCTTTGGAACGGTAAATATCAATTCTCTCCTGCGAACATTAAATCAGCAAAAAATCCAAATTTTAGCTTTGCAAGAAACCAGATTGATAGATGATAACACCTTGGAATTCGGCAACTACAGACTTTTTAAAAGTAAAACGGACAAAAGAATACTCAAAAATACACCACATCTCGGTGTTGCTTTTGCTGTCTCAAGAAACATTCTTGGTTTTATAACAAATGTCCAGCCAGTAAATAATCGACTTATGACACTATCCCTCAAGTGTGCTAACAAAAACTATACATTAATCAATGCACACCTCCCAGTTAACGAAGAAAATAAATCTAATTCCTGAAAAAGTAAATAAGTCCTGGGAAATTCTGGAAAAGACTATCTCTAAAATTCCCTCTAACCATGTAAAAATCCTACTGGGTGATTTCAACGCCCAGCTAGGGAAAGAAAAAAAGTACAGGAAAACAGTCGGCAGTTTTCCCGCTCATAAATGGACTAACCATAATGGTAGAAGATTGGTTGAACTATGTTCGCAGTTTAATCTAAAAATAATGTCAACCCATTTTAAGAAGAAAATAACAAAACAAAAGACCTGGAGGTGCCCAAACATGTACATGGGTGAATTTGAAATTGACCATGTTGCCATTTCGTACCCCAATTATAAAGAGATTTTGAATGTTCAAGTCAGGAAAGGAGGAAATATAGACACGGATCACTACTTGACTAGAATCAAACTTAGCTTAAAACCTCGAAAACTTATTCAAAAGGGGCTGCTAATACCAAAGTTTGACCCAACGAAAATAAAACCAGCCCTAACAGAAGAGCTTGATAAACAACCTGCACAGAACTGGCAAGAATTAAAACAAAAAATTATTAAAACAGCCTTAAAGTTGGTCCCTTTACAAAAACGTAGAAAACATCCGTGGTGGGATGAAGTTTGCGAGCAAGCAGTATTAAGCCGAAGTAAAGCATTCAAAGATTGGAACAGTCAAAAAACAGCAATAAACTATAACATCTTTTTGGAAGTAAGAAAAGAAACATCGAAGCTAATTAGACAAACTAAAAGAAAATATGAAAACAATCAACTTAATGAAATAGAAAAAGATTTCCAAAAAAATAACACCCGAAACTTTTACAAAACTTTTAAAACTAAATTAACAGGCTATCAACCGCAGAGCCTTATACTTTCAAAAGGAAAACGGACAACTAGCTCTAAATAACCAAGACAATTGCAAAGAACTTGCGAAATATTTTGAACAAATACTAAACTGTCCTGAGCCCTTAAACAAATTACCAACACTAAACCCTAAACAAACAAACCCAGATTCATTACCACCGAATGAAGAGGAAATACTTAGGCAAACCAAGCGGCTTAAAAATAACAAAGCTTCTGGTGAAGATGGAATCACTTCTGAACTTTTGAAATCCGCTGGTCCAGGTACAATCAAGGAAATAACCAAAATTCTACAAGAAATTTGGCGAACCGAACGGATTCCGGAAGACTGGAAAGATGCTCTAATCCATCCACTACATAAGAAAGGAGATAGAACGGATGTAAACAACTATAGAGGAATATCTCTTCTCCCAGTTTGTTATAAGATTCTATCTCAATGTCTACTAGACAGAGCACAGGGACAGTTAGAACCGAACATTGGTGAATATCAGGCAGGTTTTCGACCGGGCAGATCCTGCCCTGAACAGATCCTGAATTTAAAGTTGATTCTAAGACATCAAAAACTGTACAATAAAAATCTCGTCTGTACATTTGTGGATTTCAAAAAAGCATATGATTCTATTGACCGCGAATCTTTATTCCGAATCTTGAAAGAACAAGGACTAGATCTGAAAACGCTGGCAATTATTAAAGCAACGTTAACTAACACGAGGTCAAAAGTTAAATTCATGGGTGACATCTCAGAACCCTTCGAAATTAAAACTGGTGTGAGACAAGGGGATGGACTCTCGCCACTCTTATTTAACTGTGTTCTAGAAAAAGTAATACAGGAGTGGCGTGAAAAAAAGTCGGCACTGAATATTGACCAGCTCATTAAACTGGGGAGAACCAACATCAAAATTGATTGTTTGGCATTTGCTGATGATCTAGCAATTTTAGCTCAAGATGTATTAACGGCTCAAAAACAGATTGAAATCCTAAAAGAAACAGCAGAAAAGGTAGGACTCCAAATATCCTTTGAAAAGACACAATACATGACCTGCAACAGACTAAGAACACTATTTCTAAAAACAAAATATGGTAACATCAGACGAGTCTCTCAATTCAAATATTTGGGTGAAATAATCATGGAAAATGGGTTGGAAAAAGCGGCCAATAAGGGTAGATGTCAAAAAATGGAAACGGCATTGAGACTTACACAAAATATTTACAACAAAAAATGCCTATCTAAAAACACAAAACTGAGACATTACAACACGGTTATTAAGCCAGAATGTCTATATGCTGCAGAAACGCTCATTTTGAATAGAAAGAGGGACATCGAGGACATTGAAAAGAAGGAAAGAAAAATCATAAGAAAAATCCTAGGCCCCAAACAAATAAATAGCACAACATACTGACTTCGAGAAAACCAAGAAATCAAACAATACACGGATATACATAGCGATATGAGAAAAAGAAGACTTAAGTTTTACGGACACATCAAACGCATGAATCCGAGTAGGCTAACTAGACAAATAGTCGAATTTTATGAAAATAGGAGTAGAGCTAAAGTAGAAATAATTAAATGGATTGCGGCAATTAAAAAGGACCTAAGATCAGCAAATATTACACAAAGTGAAATTCAGGATAGAGGTTGTTTCAGACACAAGGTTAACGTTTGGAAGGTTGGCCAGAGAGAAAAATGTAGGATGACTGGAACAACTTGGTCTGACTGACGAAAGGAAAAAAGCTCATAGCGAAAGAATGAAATTAGTATGGGCTCAAAGGAAGGCTAACAACAACAAACGCCTCTAATTGTACTTCGCGTGGTCCACCAGGGCCCATACGTGAATAATAATAATAATAATAATATATATATATATATATATATATATATATATATATATATATATATATATATATATATATATATATATATATATATATATATATATATATATATATATATATAGTCTTTCCACAGTAATGTTCCGCTGAAGAGCTATAAAATTCCAAAGTTACAAAAAAATTCTATGTTATTTAAATGCGAAATTGCAATTTGCGGCACCTCTTAATATTGATATTAAAAGCTGCTAAATGATTGATTGATATTAAAAGCTACTAAAAGCTTAATATTGATGTTAAATTAACTGTCACAGTATTTTTTTTCATCATTTTTAACAATATTTTCGATACCTTTAAGAAAAACCTTTAAGAATTATGCCATACATCAACCAAAATATATTTATATATATATATATATATATATATATATATATATATATATATATATATATATATATATATATATATATATATATATATATATATATATATATATATATATATATATATATATATATATATGTATATATATAATTACACGAGGAAGATAATTTTTTTCTAAAAACTAAAAAAAAAACAATAAAAGCATATTGTAGGAAATCAGCAATTTCGTCATTTTAGTCATTACCAAATTGTCGGGTTAGTTGTCCAAATTTATAGGTCACGTGTGTTTCGGGATGAATGTTCTGATATTTGGTCCACATATGCGAAATTTAAAGGTAGTAAAATCATATACGGGTTCAATCAGTACATTCAATTCAATCTACCATGGAGTCTAGGCCTTCTGAGAATGCCTTAACCCACCTGACGGAACACTTCTTCCAGGCAGGCTGAGAAAAAAAGAGGCGATATTACGTCCGCCTACCGTACGCCCCGCTATACATTTATTCCCACCTCAAGATCGTCAAGTTGGACTGTAACTGTAGCTTGATCATATATCGATCCTAGTAGGTTTACATAGGCTTTCTCTACACCTTGATTAAGCAATGCATGCATTATGGCCCGCTTTGAGATTGAATCAAATGCTTTTTCATAATCGATAAATGTCAAGTACAGTGGCATAGTGTATTCGTTGTGTTTTTCTATGACCTGCTGTAGAACCTGGATATGATCCAATGTATTGAATCCACTTCTGAATCCCGCTGGCTCCCTTGGTTGTGCGTCATTAAGTTTTCTTAGTATTCTTTTGGGTATTATCTTGGTGAAAACTTTGAACACCACTGATAGGAGGCTTATTGGGCGGTAGTTCTTTAAATCTTTCCGTGCTCCTTTCTTAAGTAAAATAATCACTTCTGCATATTTCCATAAGCTTGGTACTTCTAGTTGTTTGAGGCATTTTGTGTATAATCTTGCCATTGTTTTATGTAAGGTCCGACCACCATATTTAACATCTCCACCGCTATACTATCCTCTCCTGGAGCCTTGCCATTTTTCATCGAGTCTATAGCCTTTGTCACTTCCTCCATCAGGATATCCGGCATTTGTTCTTCAGTAGGCATTGCTGTTCTTGTCTGATACTATATATATATATATATATATATATATATATATATATATATATATATATATATATATATATATATATATATATATATATATATATATATATATATTTTGGTTGATGTATGGCATAATTCTTAAAGGTTTTTCTTAAAGGTATCGAAAATATTGTTAAAAATGATGAAAAAAAATACTGTGACAGTTAATTTAACATCAATATTAAGCTTTTAGTAGCTTTTAATATCAATCAATCATTTAGCAGCTTGTAATATCAATATTAAGAGGTGCCGCAAATTGCAATTTCGCATTTAAATAACATAGAATTTTTTTGTAACTTTGTAACTTATATATATATATATATATATATATATATATATATATATATATATATATATATATATATATATATATATATATATATAAATGTAAATGTAATGTGTGATAAAATAAATGTAATCAAATATTCATGCTCCAACTGCCACTTAAGTGTCATTTCTATTTAACCAACAAACAGAAACGAGTTTAATATAAACACATCACCTACATCAAATATTCTTATCCGAGTTACAAATTAAATTAATTTTAATGCACAACAGTTCCTTCGCCGCTAATGAAAAGACCCAGAATAATAATATTTCGACTTGTGACAATTGTACGAACTGACAATATGGCAAAAGTGTAAATGGAACAGCGAGGGTGATTTAATAGAGTTATATAGGTTGTGACTGGTAATACATAAAATTTCTTTATGAATTCAGTATCTAAAATTAAATTTGTTATGTTTTTTATTACAAAGAAATGTACAAAATGTTAAATTTGTACGAATGTTTGGATTAATGTTTACATTAATTTTTAAAGACCACTAACTGGAGTTATATTCTGCATATCATTATCGTCTAGTTATACCAAACGTTTAATGTTATCTGGGTAGATTGTAGATCTCTATAGGAGTTATAAAAAAAAGCTTCTAAAGCAAACATGACTTTTTGAGACTGTTAATTCCTTAATCCCTGGTGGATTTTCTTCATCTAATATATGTACAACAAAATTCATAGAAAAAGTCAAAAACACACATCTACAGGAAGGTAAAGTCTTGGTTCCGTTTGACGTATCATCGTTGTTTCCGAGTGTCCCGAGTCCGCATACCTTGAAATACCTGAGAGAGTTACTCGAGTTAAACGTTTTTAATAATAGTTCTGAGTATATCTCCTTAATAAAAGTATGTATGAAGCAAACGTATTTTCAGCTTAATAACAGAAAGAAACAGCAATGGGCAATGATGTCACCGTTCTTAGCCAACTTATTCATGAGTTAATCTGAAACCGATGCGAAAGATGGATTCAGTGACTTTTCGAAGGTATGGTTAAGATATATCGATGGTTTTTTTGCAGTTTTCAATTCAAAAAATAAAAAAATAGTATTCGCGCATAAACTTTACCATTTCTGGATGTTTTAGACAGTTGAAACAATAAAAATAGGTTAGGTTTTGATAGTTTTAGAAAAAACACCACCACTTCGAGATACATTTCCAAAGATTGGTATCATAGCTTTCAAAATAAGATGGCAAGTTTAAATTTTATGGTAAACAGATTAATCAATTAATCCTTTAAACAAAGATAATTATAACAAAGAATTAAAATCAATTAGGTACGTATCCGATGCGAATGGTTATAATAAGAACATTGTAGATAAATTAAAAAAGAAAGAATCTTCGACTTTTCGAAAAGATCAGAACAAAAATAAACTCATGGTAATATTGCATGATGCCCAATTAACCCGAGGATTAGACCAAATTTTGAACAAAGTAGACTTTAAGGTTGTGTACAAACCATATAATAAATTAAGAGAAGTCCTGGGTAATCCAAAGGATAGATCAACATAAAAAGTAGGACATTTACGAAATTAGTTGCCAAGATTGTGTTCGAAGGTATATTGGGCAAACAAAAATATCCATATTAACAAGATATAAAGAACACATTGCCCCGATTAGATATGAGAGAAATGAAAAATATTGTGTTGCCCAGCATGCAATCGAACATGACAATATGGACATTAGCAATTTAAGGTTAGCAAAATGTGCGTCGAGAAGTTTAAAAAATGGTTTGGTGTTCTCTTCGAGTTTAGTTTTTTACGTCGAAGGTTCGAAGGAATAGAAGAATGATATATGGTAGTTATATTTGTTTTGCCATGAGTTAGAGATTTTAAAAGTAAGATGATTATAATATTCGTTCCCAATATGTGATCTGAGACCAAGAGAAAACTATAAACTCGAATAGATTTACAACTAAACACCAAATCACTTTTTTAAAAGTTCTCGACGCATGTTTCGCTAATCATGTTAACACCATAAGGAGATGATTTAATCTGAGATTAAATCCTCTCCTGGTGATGCTAACATGGTTAGCGATAATGTTGTGTTCTTAAAACTATTGTATATTGTATAAATATTCCTCTGTTTATTCCACATTTATTCTGTCTTGACGGCCAGTCGTAGATTGTGTTTTTTCCCAGATGGTCTTATTATTTGAGCAATCTTATTCCCGGCATGTCTCAGATATATCCTAATCAGATTTATTGCTTGTCTTTGATATACTATCAAAAGTCTTGTTTCACGATCACTTATTACTTTGTAAGCCATTCTTTCAATGCCCCTTTCTATTATTTGTTACAATATCGTTATTTTTCCTTAATCTTAATAATAAGTAATTATGTATAAATTAATTAATAATAAGTAATTATGTTTTTTACCAGTATTTATAATGTTAACGTCAACAATGCTACAACCTTTCGTACAAGTTAAATAGTAACGGCAATTATGTAACACACCTCGATGAATCTGGTATTAGTGTGTGTTTATCTGTTATATTTACTCTACTATTCCCTTCAATCGCCGGTATAAACTTTCAAACGTGTATCCATTAGTTTGCCATGTTGTACCATAACAAAGGCCTTCTTATAGTCAATGAAGCATGCATAAAGGTCCTTAGGTTAGTCTCCCAAATGATCAGCAATCTTATTGCCATGAATTTACACATGATTTAGAGGAAAGGGAATATAGAATATAACGAATCTTGATGTGTAGTGGAAGAGATAGGATTTTATAGAACTCGCAGGGACCTGAAGGAATCAGTAAAAATAAGCCAGTACGATTTTGATGTTTAAGTAAATTTAAGAGTTATTAACTCAACAGATAGTATGCTAGTAAAAGTTGGGAGACAGAATGGAGATCAGACTAAAACGCTGCCCCCACTCGAGTTTGGGCGCTGGAATCATCGGTGAATAATAGTCGTATGAAGGATATTCTGACTGGATATTTCTGAACAAGGATGGAAAAGAGATTGGGGAAAGGACCGCTTATCAAAACACAGGAGGGAAAAGTTGAATAAAAAAACAGGGAACAACCAAGGAGGGTTAAAGAAAAAAAAGGGAGGGTAGAGAATCTATTGGAGTAAGATCCAGATTAATAAACAAAACACATAGACACCGAGCTGAACCATTTGCTTTTGAAGCATGGACAGAATTCGGGCATTTGAACAACCTGTCAAGTTCAGTGTAAGTTGACGAGAGGGGACATGGACTAGCCCGAATAGCAGAACGAAGTAAAAAAATGGATTTACGATAACTTAGGGGTTCTATACTCGCTAAGCATTGTAAACTAGATATGGAACTGAATTTTAAAGCCTTCAGGGCTATTCTAAGGATAGAATTCTGTAGTTTCCAGGGATCGTAGGTAACAGGCAGATGCATATAAAATGCAGCTAAAGTCTAGTCTGGAACGTATGATAGGTTTATAAAGATTGGTCAAGACCATTATTATTGTATGACAGTAATTTGAGGATGTTGAGAGTATAAAGATAGATAGCTATCCAACAGGAATGGGAGAGTCAAATAGGGATAAGTAATGAATTCTAGAGCAAAGTCTTTTTCTGCAATAATGAACCACCGAATTCTTATTCGGCAATAAACGTATAGTTGAGGACCATTGTGTAAGAGAATTTACGCAATTTTGTAGGAGTCTCTCCCTAACTCTAGGTGAAGATACAGAGTAATAGACCAAAATGCCATCAGTGAACAACCTGATGGATATTCTAGGGTCGATATAATCGAAGGCTTGTGGTACACCATTCTCGAGAGGGAATGATGATAATGATAAGCATCCATTTATCCCCGAAAGAAGAACTTTAAAATAATAACTGATAACTAAAAACTGACTGAAACAAGTGATAATGCTGTATTTTTTCTGTATGTTTTGAAGATAATGTCGTTCAAGTATCCGCCTCGACTTCGTCTGGTGGAATGCATCTGGAAACCCACTTCTCCATTACTTTTTCACAGATATCGGTTACTATATTTTCATTGGTGGTCCAAATGTTTCATTTAGCATCGGCGTTTGTTTCTGTAAACCATAAAAAGTCCAATACTCCAATAATCCGTGAGGTGGTGGCCAGTTGATATTTCCATTTCGGGAAACAACGCGACCAGAATTTTTTTTTTGTCTGGAGAGATGTGTAATAAATCGCACTGTCTGAATGAAAGAAAATATTTGTTTATATCCAGATTTATCAATTCAGGTTAAATATATTCTTCATCATTAACAATAATACAATTTCCAAGATCGTTTTTAAAAAACAAGGTCCTATCACTCCTATAGCCCACAAATGATACCAAAGAGTGACTTTCTGACGATGAAGAGGTAACACGAGGATTTTCAGCGGGCCAAATACTGTAATTATGTTTATCGAAAAAGATTATCACATCGGTTAATAAGACCCCGGTGTGACATATAGATGGCGTCACTTATGAAAAATCCTTACGGGTGATCGATTGTGTCAACCTTCAAACGTCATGTGTCAAAATGAATTATTCATGACAATCTGTTTACTAGTTTCTGAGCTGTTGTGTTTTAAGTGATGCTACTTTTGTTATTTTTAAAACAATGAAAAAAAAATCGAATTTCGTGTGTTGATTAAGCATTGCGTTTTGATGAAGAAAAATACCGTTGAACAAAACAGTAGCTTGATAAATATTAGCCCGACTCTGAACGTCCAAATGTCACGTCAAAATTACTTCCTTACAACACTACACTGCACACTACACTTATTTCCTTACAAAACCGCAAAAGAAATCTCCATCATGAAGATATCGAAAGTGTACATCATTTTGCATGAACATTCGGGAATGCGTAAATTACTATCGAACTGGATACAGCGTTTGCTCAGAAACATTCTAAGCAATATTTGGAGGTGTTTAAGCGAAATCAAAAGGAATTTTTCATGTGGTATGTGACAATAGATGGAACATGGATCCATCACTACAATCCGGAGTCAAATCGGCAGTCAGCTGAGTGGACAGCAGCTGGTAAAAACCGTCCAAAACAACCAAAAACACAACCATCGGCAGGCAAGGTTATGGCCTCTGTATTTTGGGATACGCATGGAATATTGTTCAACGATTATCTCAAGGAAGGTAAAACCATCAATAGCGAATATTACATAACATTATTGGTACACTGGTACATTTGGTTTCAACAAGAAAATGCACCGTGTCACAAATCGTTGGCAACGATGGCTAAATTGCATGAATTTGACTTCGAATTGTTTCCTCATCCACCCTATTCTCCAGACCTGCCCCCCAGAGCCTATTTTATGTTCCCCGACTTAAAACAAAATCTCTATGGAAAGAAATTTTTCTCCAATTTTTCCAAAGAGGGTAATTGCCGAAACTGAAGGATATTTTAAAGACAAAGAGAAATACTTCTATAAAAAAAGGTGTAGTAATGTTAGAAAAGCGTTGGAATGGTATTGTTCTTCAAGGAGAATATATTCATGAATGAAGTTGAAATTTGCAAAAATGTGTGTTTTGTCAGACCGACGACTTGACCGATCTGTCCAGACCATAATAGAATCTCCAACATTCAACTTAATACTAATAATAATAATAATAATAAACACGCTCATAAGAAAAATCGAAATTTATCATGCTGTTATATTGATTATCAGAAGGCCTTCGACTCGATTCAACACTCTTGGCTAATTAAGATATTAACAATATACAAAGTTCATCCAACTTTAACAAACACACTTCAAGAACTGATAAAACAGTGGCGCACCACTATTCATTTATCGCAAAATGGAAGTACGACCAGGACGGAGGAAATCAGGGTGACAAACGGCATATTTCAGGGAGTCCTCTGTGATTTTGCCTGACACTGAATTCACTCTCTAATCTGATTAAAAGGACGCAAATCGGATACAAACTCCAAAATCGAAATGTATCACACCTGCTGTATATGGATGATTTAAAATTGTATGCATCATCGCCACCGAAATTGCAACAACTCATTATTGTTGTGGAGAAATTTACAGCTGATATTAACATGCAATTTGCTTTAGATAAATGCAGAACCATTAACATAACGATGTTAGTTAATGGTTAGAGATGACAGGGTTTGTCACTGCAGAACAAGAATATATAGAGCCAATGCAGGAGGGCGAAGTATATAAATATCTGGGAATAGAACAGTCTAAGAGAGTTGAGCATAAACCCATTATGGAAACACTAACAAAAGAATTCACGTCCAGACTTGAGAGCATATGCAAGTCTGACCTAGACAGTAGAAATATAGTAAAAGCTATAAACACTTTTGCTATACCAGCCTTGACATATTCGTTTGGAATTATATCTTGGTCAAACACAGATATCGAAAGGCTACAACGAATAATTAGAACTACACTAACGAAATATAGGAAACACCACCCCCACAGTAGTAAAAAAACGACTTACTTTACCAAGAATTGAAGAAGGGAGAGGAATTATAATTATATGTAACCTACACATAAAACAAATATTCAGTTTAAGAACATATTTTCATCAAAGAATGATCGCCTGCTATATGCCATCGTGTGCTTAGTTGATGATAAGTATACGCCTCTGAATCTTAAACAAATGGAACGACAAACTAGGAGCATTCAGACAAATGGAACAATTATACAAGAGTGCAAAAATATGTCTCTATATGGTAGATACCCCCAAGATCTTGACCGTCACGAAGTCGACAAGAGTGAGTCGAACGGTTGGTTGACATGGGGAGGTCTTTTTGCACCTCTCTATCTGCAAAATACTAGCCGTTCAAAAAACATACGTTTCTAATTAGTTCCATATATAATTTGATTTGAAATAAGTGTTGGTATATTTTAAATTGAAGACGTGTCGCAACCAGGATTACTTACCAATTGAACAGCTACTGAGTATCAACTGAGCAAAGTCGGGCAGCACCCCTTTGCACCATCAACCCTTTATTTATGCTTAACCTCTTAGTCTCTCGAGAAACCTAATTAATGGTGAGGGATCGATATAGAATACCCTTTAAAAACATCCGCCTCCACGCAGCTTGGTCACTAGCGTGACTTAAAGGGCGATTCACTGTCGAATTATACCAAGTTTTGTTTATTAACATTCATCGACATTCGACATTGACGTTACATTTGAAACTTTGAGTTGTCGGATTACAGAAGGCAGGGATAATTAATTATATATAATATATTAATAAAGTAATTATCAATTAAACGTAGTCAGTTAATTAAATTTAACGTAAAATGCATTAAAAATATAAACAGGGCCCTAGATTATTCCGATAAGTTCTAGACGTAAACTTGTTATATTTAGTCATCTCTTTATGTAGTTAGTTAATATTGCTGGAGAAACACGCATCGAAAAATTTCAACAAATTTATTTGATGTTTTGTGAAACATCTCCTTGATTATTGAGCTCATTACATAATATTATGTGTAAATCTTGCAAAAAACACTGAAAACTAAAATACCTTTTTAAAAGTAGAAAAGGTATTTTAGTTTTCAGTGTTTTTTGCAAGATTTACACATAATATTATGTAATGAGCTCAATAAACAAGGAGATATTTCACAAAGCATCTCCAATATTGTGTATCAACATTGAACATAAATACAGATCAGAAATAGGATAAAGTGAATAATTTCATGCCGCAATGCCTGGGAAACCTGCTTAACCTAAATGGCTGCAAGCTCACGTAAAATAACTTTGCTATTCACGTATCGATTTATTATTTGCTTGCATATACACATATATATTCCGACTAAAGCTACAAGAATAATATTGAAGTATTACTGAAACAACGTGAATACATTTATGTTAATTTTGATATTTAAGATGCATTTTTCTGAAATTTAATTGAAAATGCGACTACTACTATAATACCGCCCTACAAGAAAAAAGGTGACTACGATTTTAGAACTGATTTTAGCTATATTTGGGGCACTAATTCTAAATATGAAATGAGTTTTTATCCATCTGCTCTACTTTTTAGATACATCCACTTATCTATCAAGTAAACTATATAAATCAGGAATTTATTTAAATGAGCGTGGGTCGTGTCTAAAAGTCTATGTTGGACAAACAGGAAGATCTTTCTCTAGTAGGCTCAATGAATATAAAAGAAGTTATATTATACAACAAAATAATTATCATTATGCTAACCACTTAAAGTTAGAAAAACATACTTTCAATAATAATTTTATAATGTTACATAATGAGAACAAATCCAAAAAATTAAAACTTTTAGAGAGCCCAGAAATCAACAAAAGAAAAAAACTGGATATTTTGTTAAATGACCAGCTAGACTTGAATGGTTCACCGTTATTAAACTTATATTGTCCTCCTAACCGTGGACAAAAAATGGATTTCCCCACTATCATAAAACATGATAGGTATTATTAGGCCGATGGGCACTTTAGGTTATGGTTATTTTTCTCACTGTTAGTTTAGTATAGTTTGTAACGTCTTAATGATTGTGGCGTGTTCATATTTATAAATAAATATAAATATGATAAATATTTTAAATTCACTTTCGGGCAGAACAAATTCATATATCAAAACTACTTCAGATTTTTTAGATAAAATTTCGAACATTCAAATTACAAACCAAAATTTCATGGTTAGTTTTGACGTGGTGAGTTTATTTACCAATGTACCAGTTGATAAATCACTTTTAATAGTTAGAGAAAGATTAGAACATGACACAATATTAAAAAACCGCACTAAACTAAACATAAATACAATTTTAGAATTATTAACTCTGTGCTTAAAAACCACATATTTTCAATTATAAAATGATTATTATCAACAAAATTTCGGAGTGGCAATGGGTTCTTCTCTTTCTCCTATGATGAGTAATATCTTTAGGGAGGAACTCGAGAATGACATTAAATAAATCTCTTAAAAAGTCAATATTGTGGCTTAGATATGTTGATGATATTTTTGCTATATGGCAACATAGCATTGACGATCTAAATATTTTTTTACAAGATATAAATTCTCGAGAGCATACAATAAAATTTACTTTAGAAATGAAGAAGGAGAATAAATTGCCATTACTCGACACTTTAATATTAAAACAAAACAACACATTAAACATTACAGTTTACAGAAAACCGACAAACACAGATAGGTATATCAATTTCTTTTCCAATCACTCAAAATCGGTCAAAATAGAAGTAATTAAAAGTTTATATGACAGAGCAAAACTTGTTTGTACCGGCAGTGATACACTACAAAAAGAAACAAAATACATAAAAGAAAATTACCCAAAACATTTTATAGATAAATCGTTTAAAACTTTTGATATCAGACAAAACAGACAAGTTATTAATAACAATAATAATAACTCTCAAACAATTAACCTCACAATTCCTTAAATCCGCGGTATTTTTGACACAATTAAAAGAGTAGGAAACAAATACAACATAAGAACGACATTTAAAAAAAAATACTCTTAGATCTCTATTAACAAAAACTAAACAACACATAACAGAATACCAAAAATGCGGTTTATAAAATTCCCTGCGAATGTGGCAAATTCTATATAGGTGAGACATCTAGATCGTTGGATGTTAGAATAAAAGAGCATAAAAATCTTCTTAGAAAGGGCGATTTTAATAAATCTAGAATTTGTCAACGGGCATTGGAATCGGGTCATAAAATTAATTGGAACAATTCCAAAACGGTATTAAAAGGATCGGTAACAAAATACAAAAGATTAAAAGAAACCGCGATAATTAATTTAAATAAAAAAACTGTATTGCTATGCCTTCGGTAGATTTAAATTCAATATGGTTTCCGATTCTAAAGAATACAATTAAAAACATTTAAGAATTTCTATAAACAATCACAATCACACGGTAAACCTAACCAATATATATTTTTTGGTAGTATGTTACTGTCATTAAAAACTAATTGTCAATGTCAATCAAGTATCATTGACATACACACAAAATATATTTACTTTCTATCTTTTCATAATTTATAGAAATTAATATACTTTATTTTTAGATTCGTTTTGAAAACGGGAGGAGAATACTTCCCGAAACGTTAACGTTAAAAGTTTGTATATTTTTTAGAACATTTGTATATTTTTTAAATTTTGTTCGTTAGGCAAATTAATTGCAAAAAAGAATCACTGCGAAATTTGTCTCCGTTTGGTTTTCTGTTTTTACCCAGTGATTCTTTATTTACATAAGAACAGATATTTTTGAGTTTTAGATCGTGGCGAAAAACCCAAATAATGAAAAAAATATAGTATAGTTTGTATTTGAAAAAGGTACTGTGTGTCGAAACAATTGTCATACATACAATTTTAAATATAGTGGAAATTTTTAGATGTTAATCTTTGTTTATTTATTTAATTAAAATAGTCTAACATATATTTCACTGAGATGTTACTACTTCATCGAGACGCTTAAAAATGTATACAAACTAAAATTCGGTTTATATTGGTGGGTATTTATATGGGGGCGTATCACAAAATTTATATCAGAGGGTTTTTTTTCCAAAAGTCTTGTGACAGTATGGTCTAGGAATCTAGTTATTAGTTGGGGGTTTTCCCTTTTCTATATAATTTTTATGATAGTTTTAACAATGTGAAATTTCTTATATGTATGTAGAGAAGGTTTACATTTTGGTCTTTATTATATTTACATATTTCTATATTTTCCAGAATGTCTAGTTGTTTGCCTTTCTGTTCTATATGTAATATTTCTAGATTGTTTATACCTGGAAAATTGTGGTGTTTCTAAAAAATTATTGGCAAAATTTGATGTACTATTTTTATGTTCTGTAAATCTAGTTTCAAAATGTCTACCTCTCTGTCTTATGTAACAGCTATTGCATTCGTTACACTTAAGCTTATAAACTCCTGATTTTATATTTTTCTCTTTATTGCTTCTGTTCTTTGGCGTTAGAAATTAGGTTTGATAATTTATTTGACGATTTAAATACTCTCATCTTTGGTTAGAATATTTGCAATTTGCTCGGAGATTACCAACCCATATTTAGTAGAAAACCGAATTTTAGTTTGTATTAATTTTTAAGCGTCTCGATGATATAGTTGATATACGGCCGTCCCGCTAAATATTATTCTATTAAATATAGTGATCTTAAACAAAGTTGAAACGCTTTCTTTCACATAGTTAATATTTAATATTTTAAGAAATTTCTCTTTTTATGCAAAATTTAATGCAAATTAATTGCTCGATACATTTATTAATTTTAAAAAATCACAAAAAATGTTACCAATATACAAACGACGATGTAATTTCCAACTTAACAATCGAAATGGTACGAAACTTACTGTTAGAAGCCATACCAACTTAAAAAACAAATGGTTGTATGGATATGTAATACGCCCGAATTAACCATTTCATATTTCTAATAATATTATAAATTTAATGAATTAATATCATATCAACAAACCAAAGATAATTATTACAAAAATTACAAAATTAAATGAATTATAGTAATATTAACAACAGCACACCAGTTATCATTTTCATGAGAGAGAGAATAACTATAAAAAAAAACAAAAGTAAAATACAGCAAATTTAGCGCTGAGCTAATAATAGAACCCCGGACTGTCGTGTGAAATATTGCACGGACAACAAAGCCTATTAAAATTCGCACACGTGGTAAACAATGCAGACTTTAAAAATACATATTTGCAGAAATTGGTCGAATACCATAATAGCTTCATATGTCTGCAGGTGAAAAAAAAACAGAAAAATAATTTGAATAAACAACTTGTTTATACATACCAGGGCAAAACAAAAGTATTTGCGTATTTTCATTTGTTTATAAATAAATGATTATACTTGAATGAATTCAACCCTGCTCCACCAAAAAAATATTTCTTCTTCAACATTAAATTGATTTCACTCCGCAATATAGAGTTGTAAGGTTTTCAACAACAATGTTAAAATGATGATTTCACTCATCCAGAAATTAGGGCAATTTTAAGACATTATTTAAAAAAAAGCTTCAATGCTACTGACATCACACGTAAGGTTTGCAAAGTAGAGGAGGGGCGGTGCCGTATCAATCCGCACCACCCAACCACGATTCAAAAAGCTCCGGGAGAGAGACATGAGTCTTGAAGATAGGAGATCAGATCGATCAGGTATCAATTTTGTCCCAACTAATTGAATGCCTGTTATCAATTCCATTTTTCCTCCGATATCTCTTGGGTCCATCGCTCTGTCATCTTTCGTCGCAGTTTTCGACGAGACTATTTTGAGACTAATCACCCGATTTTCGTTCTACGCATTGTGGAAGCTCTATGGTGAAGGGCTTCCATGATGTAATGGTAAACTTTATGGATATTCCTCTGGGAGGATTTGAACACCTAACTAACTGGAAGATCAATATCACCCCATCATGACGTCCACTGCATCGGGGCTGCGTTGAAACCCTTTTACGGATAATTTCCCTGTTTTCTTTTTTCTTTTTGTGTTTTGTTGTTTGATAACTCAACACTAAAAAATATATACGTTATTATATTTTTCTCACTGGTTACTTAAAATTTAAAGCTAGGATACCATGTGCATGGTCCTCGATTAATTTGCGCTGTCTACTCTTGACTATATTGTTTTGTTGTTTAGATATCTTGTTGAATATCTTGTTTTGTTGTTTAGATGCCAAATTTATGGTCCTTAGATGGGGCCGAATTTAGGGTCATTGGACAGAGCCGAATTTAGGTGAACCGTACCGCTCCACTTCCCTTGCCTCTCGTGTGGGAAGCCTGAATTCGATATCCACGTTTTTCTTTTTTTCTTCATTTTCTCTGCCATTATTATTTTACCTTATGTTTGCCTGTACCTTAGAGAATGAAAAGGTGGATCTTTCTGATGCGAACAACCTCTCGTGTGAGCCCTTTTTATTTTGGGGGGCGCGGTGGTGACCTAGCGGCACACCAATATAATATTGATGTGCCGCTAGGTGTTGATATATTTATTATTTATATGGTTAGTATTGATAACTTACGTACTACTATAGTTAGCAGACTTATGTTAAATTTCGCCGCTGTAGCGGTGAGCGGTGTCCTAAAACAACTAGAGCGAACTCCTGGAACATTATGGGGATTTTCTGGCCTATTCCGTGACAGTGGCGCTCATAACCCACCCCTACTTTCCGATTGATCTGTGCTAAGGGGGGCCACGCAATCTTAACAGTCCACTCTGGCTAGTACCCGCTCAACGGCTGTGTATAGTAGCAAACGTCATTATAAGTTGCAACCGCTTTTAAATTATAATAATTTAATTTTTCCTTCCATTTATTTTATTTTTCTTTCTACACACTAACGAAAGGCGTCGCAGCATCCCTAATTGTATAGCCCCCACACCACATTTCGGTTGCAGTTTCTCCTCAAAAACCCTCTACTGATTTTCGAGTAAAGTACTGAGTTATGCTCGGACATTCAGCTATTTCCGTACCAAAGCAAGAAAGAATTGTGAAAAAGATCATGTTGTGTGTTTGGTGAAATTTTGAAGGAGTACTTCACTTTAAGTTGCTTTCTGACGGTAGAGTAACAAATTCAGAACTCTACTCGGCTAAACTTGAAAGAGTATACGCTGTTCTGGCCGAAATATATTCAGCATTGGTCAACCGTAGAAAGTCCTCCAGCAGTAAGACAACGCAAGACCGCATACTTCACATCTTAAATTAACGACTTTGATTTTTAACTTCTCCCTCGTCCAGCATGCAGTCCCGATCTTGCTTTGTCGAATTACCACACGTTCGGGCGGTCCATAGCTTACTATTTGTGAAGGAATGAAGAGGTAAAAACTGGCTGCGTCGAGTTTTTCGCATCCAAAAACTCATCATGGTACCGAAGAGCGAGTTACTGGCTCAAAGATTGGTTGAGGTTATCGAAAACAACGGCCTATATTTCGAGGAATAACCTCCAGGTATAATAAACACACAACATGACCTTTTTCACAATTTGACGTATGAGAGAAGTTTTATATCATTACGCTTGTTAAGTTAGAAATTGCAGCCTTTTATAGTTTTTTAAAATTAATATGCATTACACTTGGTCTAAAAATTGAACCTCATTCAGGAAAACCTTTCATGTTAACCAATTAAGAAAACATTACCAAAATCATGGATATTGTACTAATAATCGCAGGTTAAGTATTACGATTTTGGACAGACGGTAAAAAGACGGCTGTCCAAAGTCTTCCAAGCGCTGTGAAGAGGCGACGAGACCTTTCTCACAAAAGGGTAAATGCATGGAACGGTACGAAACCGTGGTCTAACTGTTCAGCAGCCGTCTAGAATAGACGGCGATGGTTTTCGATGGATTTTGCCACGTCAAGATAGGTATTGAGCTCAAACAACGGCAATAAATTGTTATGGAGAGTAATTGTGTGAAAACAAGGATACTCAACAATAAATTATCGGAGGTGTTTTTAACGTCCGTCCCAAACGATTACGTGTGAAAGCGACGTTAGAGTGCATTCGAAAAAACCGCCCGGATTTGTGGCAAATCAATTCAACGTTTTTGCATTACGATAACGCACCATCGCAATAATTATTCGTCATTTTTCTGGTAAAAATCTAATAGCGTTCCACAAGCACTATAATCACCAGATATGGTACCATTGCCTGAACGAAACAAATTTCCATAGGTCACGACTATTCGTTACAGAAGAATACAAATAAGCTTTAAATGCTGCTTCTCCTTTATATCAGGGGGTCATTGAAATTATTTGGAATGGACAATGTAGGAATTACCACAAGACCATTAAGCTGATTTTATATAAAATGACAAGTTCTAGTCGTCGATTTTGCATAAATCCTGTGGATAAGTTTTGTTGTATATGCGGACGATTTATTTTAAAGTCAAAAGTAAAGTCAAATTCGAGATCAAGATAAAAGTTGGGCTCCTCATGTTTGGTGTGTAAGTTGTCGCCTAAATTTAGTGCAGTAAATGCATCGCAAGAAAAATTCTATATCGTTTGCTGCTCCTATGGTGTGGAGAGAACCTATTGACCATGTAAGTCAGCCCATGATTGATACTTTTGAATCACTAAAAGAGAAGGGATTTAAAAAAAGCAAAGGGACTAAATTCATTATCCAAATTTGCCTTCTGCATTACAAGGCCAGTTCCTCATAATCAGAAACTACTGGTACCGATTGCGTCTTTAAACCTGGACAAAATCTTTCCCGGTGATTCTAATTCTTCATCAGGATTTGATCCACAACTTCCTGGGAACACCAGTTGCGACCCAACATTTTTAATAAATACCAGTGAACCTCATTTAATAACACAGAAAGAATTAAATTATTTGGTACGTGATCTGAGATTGTCAAAACAAAAATCGGGATCTTTTGGTTCCATACTTCAACAGTGGAACCTGTTAGATAGAAATGCAAGTGCTTCACATTACTGAAAATGGAAGGATCGCTATGTATGTGTTGAGATATTGATGATTTAATTGGAATATGTCCTTTCCGAGTTGGGAATTTTCATAGATTTGTAGAAATACAGCCTATAAGCAGTCTTGTTTCATATCGAAAACAAAAACCCATCTATTTCTTTAGCCCATTCAGTGACAATGAAAGAAGTGTGCCCATTCAGTGACAATGATATTTGTGGAAATTTAATAACTTTTAAGGGATATGACTACAAAAAAAAAGATTTTACAAAGTATTGGTGTTCTTGTATCTATGGGACAGTAGAGCAACAAAAGAATATTACAGTAAGAAAGCTGGGTTTTGCAGAACTTCTTTTAACTTGATACTTCAAACATAAAATTTGCCCCCCTTGTTAACACCAAAAAGCTGCTTCTTCTGCCTCTCAGACAGCTACACTATTACATACAGCTGTAATACCTTAGTTTTAAATTAGTGTTTGGTAATGTAACATTGTTTTACGAAACTATAGTCACACAAGTTAAAAAAAAAGTGGCAGATAAAGTAAAAAATTCGTTTTATACGGTTTAAAAATAAAGTATCACAAAGTAACGGAAAATGAATCAATATTTTGCTTTCATTTCTTTTTTATTTGATAATTGAAGCATAGTGTATGCCATTTAATCATGAAAGACAATATCTGTCAAATGATCACCTCTTGCAGCTCCATAGACGTCCACTCTTTTGTTAAAAGTTTGGATGGCATTTGGCATAACAGTGGATCTATTTCACCAATGACTCGAATAATTTCATTCTTTAGTTCAGGAATCGATTGCAGTATTTATTGCTATTATTTTATCTTCGACCTAATCAGTTTCTTAAAATGTTTGAACAATTCTGTGCAAACGGTAAATATCACGTAAATTTTTTAAACACAGTTTTCTCTGAACGCCCATTCACATAAAATAATTCAACCATTTTAACGCTTTAGATCGCTAATTAGATCAAAATGGAGTCGTAAATCATACAGCAAGATTTACGACTCCATTTTGATCTATGTCATTCTGAAGTCCCTTCTGAAATAAGACTAGACATCTATGTTTTATTCAGGAATTAAAAAACTGTTCAATTTGAAAGACCCCTTATATATATATATATATATATATATATATATATATATATATATATATATATATATATATATATATATATAACAAGCATTTCATTACCTTCATAGTAAAAATCTCAATTTACTTACGCTTAAATATAAAATATCACTTCAATTCTTCGACAATCGGTAATAAACTGAATGAAAGAGCAATCATACCTGAAAAATAAAACAAAACTCTTTTAGGTTCATAACAAGCCGATTTGACATTTAGTTTTGTGTTGGTAGATTATTTTCCAAAGCAGATAAGTTCGGTAATTTCACTAACATTTTTTTCAACTTCACAATCATGGAAAAAACGAATTTTGAACGAATGATTAAACACCATTGTTGATAAGTAATATTAACAAGTAATAATTGTTGATATACGGGAGTGAATCAAATATAAACCGGAATTGTTTATATATATATATATATATATATATATATATATATATATATATATATATATATATATATATATATATATATATATATATATATATATATATATATATATATCCAGGTTGTACAGCAGGTCATAGAAAGGCACAACGAATACACCATGCCACTGTGCTTGGCTTTTATCGACTACGAAAAAGCATTTGATTCCATCTCAAAGCATGCGATAATGGATGCACTGCTTAGCCAAGGTGTAGAGAGAGCCTATGTAAACCTATTAGAATCGATATATGATGGAGCTACAGCCACAATTCACCTTGATGATCTTGAAGTGGGAATTAATATAGAACGAGGTGTACGGCAGGGTGACGCAATATCGCCTATTCTTTTCTCGGCTGGCCTTGAAGAAGTATTCCGTAAACTGGATTGGGAACAGTATGGTGTAAAGATCAATGGTGCAAACTTAAACCATCTTAGATTTGCAGATGATATTATTCTCAATTTCACAAAACCCAGAGGAGCTGCAAAGACGCATACAGGAACTGCAAAGGGCAGGCGAACCATTTGGCTTGAAAATATACCTGAAAAAGAGTCAGGTTATGTTAACTCTTCGGAAAATCGACATTATTAAACGGAACGCCTATAACAAAAATGTTAAGATGTATGAGCAAAATAAGTCGCGAAAATAGAGCAATTTTAAGAAATTATTTTGAAAAAGGCTACAAGGGAGAAAAGACTACTATGACTAACGCCGCTCGTAAGATTTGCGAACTAGAGAGGGAGTGGAGGTGCAATATCAATCCGTACCGCTCACCCCTAGTTTAAAAAGTTTCGGAAAGGAGACAACTTGAAAATAGAGGAAGATCAGGTTCACCACGGTCTCTCGATGCTGACGTTTTAAGAACAGACTTATCATGGTACTTAAGAGGAATAGAGTTACTTGCTCAAAGATGGGATGAGGTCATCCAAAACAATGACGCATATTTTGGGAAACAACCTCCAGGTATCCAGTTTTTAAAAACTGAATAACTATATACCCCAAAAAACGCAAATATTTTTCTTACACGATAGTATTTATAATACAACAAATGTTTCAAAAATATCCCCCAAACACTAACAAATATATAATATCAAATATACCAATAAAAACAACATACATAAAACATTGCCCACTGTTTTTCTTCCATTCTGTTCGAAAAATTCGTTTCTATATTGAAAACAATTTCGGTTCAGGCATAATTTTGTTGGTTCAATTTAGTCGTGAACAACTTCGGCAGTTTGCGAAACAGAAAACAGACACCGATAATTTACCACCTCATAACACAACTTTTTGTATTCCTTGCAGCGGAATGCTGCACATATTCTGTATACAATTTCCATTGTTACGTCACGTCACGTCACGTTTACAGGTTTCGAAATGTCAGTTTGTTTTATTCTAAATAAAAAAAAAACAACCTTCAGAAAACACGACATACATAAAAGATGTATTGCCTTGTTATAACATTAATAATCATTGTTTTTGTATAATAAGCACTGTATTAAAATGCTGAAGCCATATAAATTATGTGAAAAACAAAGTCAGAATATTGAAGACAGAAGATAGAACAGAGAGTAAAGTGCAAGTGCCAAAAAAAAAAGAAAGAGAAGTTGGTGAGGTGACCTACTCGAGGTGACCTACTACGATATGCGATGGCTCCCAAAACCATGGGAGCCTCTCCATAAAAAACTCCGGATTTCGTCATTCTCCGCGATATTCTTGTACGAGCACGGCCGTCATTACCACCTTATAGAATGAGTTTATTTGTAAACATTCGAGAAAAGCCCGTGTGTTTGGTATATTGTGAGAAGATTGCTCTCGTGAGACATTTTGAGATAAAACACGCTGTCAAATTTGACCGAATTGAAGGTCAAATGCGGGTTGATAAAGTTAAAGCCTCGAAGAAGCAACTACAGTTGCAGCAATATACATTTCAGATACCAAATATAGAGAGCGAGACTGTGTAAAGGCCAGCCATTTTATCACATTAATGGGCGGTACTATACCTACACTTTAAGCTCCATTAAAAGTTAACTCATATGAGTTACTCATGAGCTATATTGTATTGGAAAAAATTGTTTCCTAGTCAAAGTCTTTCGTGGTTGACGAATTTTTAAAAGAATGGAAAGAATCAGCTGCAGAAGTTTTATGCCCATCGCAAAAACACCTTTTCTCTAAAATTAGTCTATTGAGTTATTGGATTGATATTGGAAGATATAGAAAATTCCTTTAAAAATCGGGCATCTAAATTTATTTTTTACTCTGTCACGATTGATGAAAATACTTACGACAGAAACAAACCAGTTGTCTTTCGTGACATCCATCATAATATTTAAATTACAGAACTGGCTGTTCTTTGAAAGGAACTATGAAGGGAGCAAAGTTTCAAATGTATTATGATGGTATTGAATCGATATAACAACTTTGTTCTAGCAAAGGTTTCAAACGGTTCGGAATCGTTCGGAGTTTGTACAGACAAATGTAGGCGTTCCAGCAAATTAAATCCGGGATTCCGACTACCAGTCAGATGTTCTAGCGATAACAAAATCCAAAATTTGCAAACCGTCGAATTTAGTTTGTGACATGCGTAATAGTTGGAAATGTTCGTTGAATTGTTTTGACTTTGGATTGTTTGGTTATGTAGGAGCCAATTTCTTGTAGATAATATCGACAAACTGCAAACTTTGAGTTTATACAGTTTTTTGCGTTTTAAAACATTTCCGCAGGCATTTCAGGAAATAGGGATTTCTAGATGTGATTGGGACTATTGACGGCCCGCATATAAAATTGACAAGCCTACAATCGATCCAGACTCATATTGAAATAAAAAATATTTTTACTCCATCCAGATGAGTTCAGTGAGGAAAATTTTAAATTTTTTTAAATCTATTTCAAACAATATTCATATTCCTTTTTTGATACCATTCATACTTAATGTTTTAAGTTTGTTTTTTAATTATTTTCATATGCAAGCTGTGTGTGATCATATCAGATATTTGATATTTGATCTTAGAGATATTTTTATTGGATATCCTTGCTCTATTAATGACAGATAATCATTGCATTATAACATTGAGAAACTTGCTCAAAATAAACGATGCGAGAAATTTCATTAGTATATTTTTTTAATAAATGTCTTATATTTACCTAAAGTCGTTAAGTTATCTACATAAAGCCTTAAGCAAGCTTAAATTTGATAAATTTGATTTAATTTTGAAAATCTGCAGTTTTGCTGTGTACTATTAATTAGCAGACATTCTGTACCAGGTGTCCCATTAAAGATGAATCGCGGCCGTATCTTAAAAACTATTTATCCCACAGCTTTGGGGAAAAAAATTGTACTAAAAATGATCATGAGAAATTCACCAAAAATATTTTTAAGCTTCTAAAAGGACCGCAAGAGGGCGTGACGAGCTAAACATTTTTAAAAATCATTTTTTTGTGTATTTTCAAGTGTTAACCGAGTAAGAAAAATTCTCAGTTATAATTAGCAAACTGTCTCCTACAACTTTGTTTTATGACATTTTGTCGTAATTTCACGAATAGAGGGGTGGGGGGGAGTTTTACCTATTGAGATAAAAAGTCGTCTAATGTCCGTTTGCCTTAACCGATTTTCCTCAATTTGGATTCATTTAAAAGGCAATTGCTGGAGAAATCAGATAATCTGGGAGATAAATTATTTAGTTTATAAATGACACCGCGAGGTGGCGTTACATTCAACAAGAGTTTTTTGAAGTTTTGTTCAGTTTTTTCAAATGGAATGGTACAGCTTTTACTACATGGCAAGAAAGGTAATTTAAAGAGGAATCGTCCAGTGAAAATCCGAAATCGATATCTCTGACCTGTCAAGAGATATTTCGATTTTTCTGAAAAAAATCAGTTTTAATTTTTACCGTAATATTAAGTTAAAAATTGGTCTTAATATTTAGGTCGCAATCGCAACCGCAACAATTTTATTTAAAAAATAAAATTATCTATTCAGTATCAATCATCATAAATGTTCTAATCCTGACCTTGATAATATTTTCTAATTTAATTACATAAGCGGAAAAAATGCCTTTCCCCAATTGTTGCATTTTCTCTTTTGTGATGCTTAAATACTGCTTGACAGAATATTGAAATCAGTCATTAATAAATATACCTACTCTTTCTTTTAAACTAAATGAATGGATGAATGAAATTATGCGTTTTCGGGTTTCCAAATAAACGCATGCAATCCTTAGGTACATTACACAAAGAGTGTAAGAACCATGGAACCATGGAAACAAACAAAAACAGTCAAATTAACTTGTCAGTTTTGAAATGCATTACATTTTCAACATTGCATTTATTGAATATTAATAATTATTATAATAATATCTAACAATGCCTTTTACGAATTACGAGGCCTATGACATGTTGGCGGTGTATTTCCAATGTTTTGAAAATGTATGTATTGCAGAGCGGCAATATGCAAGTCAATATCACGAAAGAAGGCATTATTCGAAGAAGGTGTTTACACGTCTAGCAAGACGCTTACGAGAAACAGGAATTGTGCATCCAGATCCAGTCCGCACGAGGTTACGTTCGATTCGTAATGGAGATAATGTCGTAAATGTTCTGGCTTATGTTGAAACCAACCCCCATTTAAGTATCAGACAAATATCTGAAGAATTAGGTGTTAGCAAGACATCCGTTCATCGAATCTTAAGAGGTAACAAGCTGCACCCCTATCATGTTGTCTTACACCAAGCCCTTTTGGATAACGATTTCGACAGACGGTTAGACTATTGTCACTGGTTAAAAAATATGTGTAGTGGAAATAAACAATTCTTAAAACGCATACTATGGACTGATGAAGCTACTTTTAGCAGTGATGGAGGCGTTAACTTACATAATATGCACTACTGAGCAGTTGCCAATCCACACTGGTTGTTAGAAATCAACCACCAAAATAGATGGAGTGTGAACGTATGGTGTGGTGTTTTGGGAGACAAAATTATTGGTCCCTTTATTTTTAATGGACATTTGAATAGTGAAACATATTTAAATTTTTTACAAAATGGACTGCCAGAACTAATGGAAGATGTTTCGTTGGAAACAAGAAGACAAATGTGGTACCAGCATGCTGGATGCCCTGCCCACTTCTCGCAGGTGGTTCGAAACTTCTTGGATGCTTCGTTTCCAAATCGTTGGATAGGACGGGGTAGTTTATTTTCGTGGCTCACCGAATTTGACAGTCCTCGATTTTTACTTGTGGGGAAGACTAAAAGACCTTGTTTTTCAAACTCGTCCTACCACACGAGAAAACATGATTGAAAGAATTCAAAAGTCAATAACCAGCATTTCAAGAGCGGAAATTGAAGCTGCCGTTTTTATTACTCGTCGAAAAATCAATATTTGCCTTTCTAAGGATGGAAGGCATTTTGAACATTTAGAAAGGCGTTAAAGTTCAGATTCTGTTAATTATTAGACTGTTGTGCTGTTAATTTTATTTGACTGTTGTTATTGTTATTATCTTCGTTGTTGGCCCGTTGGCCTTTAAACACGCTCCAAATTAATATGGCACGAAGAATTTGGACCAGTCCTAAGCCTGGGTAAAGTGTGAAGGAAGGCAAACATTAGGCTAATATTTTTTTAACTTAATGCAGGGAGTAGTGAAATAATAACTAATTTTTTCAGAAAAATCGAAATATCTCTTGACATGTCAGAGATATCGATTTAGGGTTTTCACTGGATGATTCCTCTTTAGGATGATACCTTTCTAGCCATGTAATAAAAGCTGTACCATTCCATTTAAAAAAAACTGAACAAAACTTCAAAAAAACTATTGTTGAATGTAACGCCACCTCGCGGTTTCATTTATAAACTAAATAATTTATCTCCCCGATTATCTGATTGTCCCAGCAATTGCCTTTTAAATGAGTCCAAATTGAGGAAAATCGGTTTAGGCAAACGGACATTAGACGACTTTTTATCTAAATAGGTAAAACTCCCCACTTCTTTATCCCCCCCCCCCCACTTCTTTATTCGCGAAGTTACGACAAAATGTCATAAAACAAAGTTGTAGGAGACAGTTTGCTAATTATAACTGAGAATTTTTCTTACTCGATTAACACTTGAAAATACACAACAAAAATGATTTTTAAAAATGTTTAGCTCGTCACGCCCTCTTCGGTCGTTTTAGAAGCTTAAAAATAATTTTGGTGAATTTCTCATGATCATTTTTAGTACAATTTTTTTTTCCCCAAAGCTGTGGGATAAATAGTTTTCAAGATACGGCCGCAATCCATCCTTAATGGGACACCTGGTACAGAATGTCTGCTAATTAATAGTACACAGCAAAACTGCAGATTTTTTGGGTTAAAATATTGTGATTTAACTGAACTTACATTAGTCCAGAAGTTAATAGTAACCAAGATACAGGGTTTTAAATTTATAAATTTAACTGAGGTAACCGATACTTGATGAAAATTAATTTTAAATAAATAAGCAAGGATTAATATCTAAAAATTTCCAATATATTATATAGTGGAAATATATACTATATAATACACTGTACACTATACTATATAATATAGTGGAATTTTTTAGATATTAATGTTTGCTTATTTATTGTTAAAGTTTTTTTTTTCAACTTTCGTCAATAAATATCTTAAAAAGTGTCTTTCTTGAACGAAATTTGGTAGTGGGGGTTTTTTAATATAAGAAATTTAAATGTCTTGAAAATTGTAGAGGGCGCTGTCAGCGACAGTTTTCTACGTTTGAAAGGTCACAACTTTTTTGCCCCTTAGTGTATTCGCATTTTTAATGAAAATATTATTTTGTCCATCTTTTCTACGTAAATAAGGTATACCTTGGAAATATCGCTCCGAGTTACCGTTTTCTAGATATCTGCGTTTAAATTATTCATTGTACTCTTTTAAATTGCGCTTTTGAAATTTAATACTTTTCTTAAAGTAGCTATGATTAAAACAAATACATCAAGGCGACTTTTGCATTGATTGTTAATATTTAATATTAATTAACTTAATTAATTTTTTAGTTAATAATTATTTTAGTTAATATTTAATTAATATTAAGTTTAAAACAAAATGCTCATACAAATTGTTTTCTAATGAAAAGATACCAGATATGACAGGCATATACACGCAGGAAAATTTTAATAGACTCCGGTCTCATTGAAGATATTTGGAAACGTATCCATGACGAAGACAGCGGAATTTTAAGATTTTCAAAAAACGCTACGACAGAATGGGTGAAACAGGTTCTTTCCGTCGGAAACGAGATTCCACAGGTTGTCCGAAGACTTTAACCACCGACCAGGAAGAAGAAATTATGGTTCGCGTAACTGAAGTAAGCACAAGACGCATTGCTCTTGGAGTTGGGGTAGGCAAGTCCACCGTTTGCAAAATTGTTCACAAGGAGGGACTGTAGCCGTTTCACTTCACGCCTGTACAGAATATAGTGGAAGCTGATTTGCCAGCCAGACGGAAATTTGCTCGATTCTAATGTACCCGGCAAAATGTCGACTGCATGTTTTAAAAAAATATTGTTTACAGACGAAGCAACGTTTACACGTAGAGGTGTATTCAATTTTAAAAATAAACATTGTGAGACAATGAGATATAAACAAACGTGAGATTTAGAAAAACCATACTTATTAGTATCCGAACGCCATTTCCAATACGAATTAATGTTTGATGTGGTCTTATTGGTGATTATGTAATAATTATGGTGATTATATAATAACCCAATGGTCCATTCGAATTACCACCTAATTTAAAAGGCGAACTACATCTTAATTTTCTTCAAACTCAGTTACCCAAATATTTAGATAACATTTCTCTAGAACTAAGACAAAAAAATGTAAGCAAACAAAAACGCTGCAATGAACAATTTAAACGCAGATATCTAGAAAACGGTAACTCGGAGCGACATTTACAAGGTATATCTTTTTTACTTAAAAAAGGTGGATAAAATATTTTCATTAAAAACGCGACTGCACTAGGGCGCAAAAAAGTTGTGACCTTTCAAACAAAGAAAAGTGTCGCAGACAGCGCCCTCTACAATTTACATACAAATTTTATACCAAACCAAATTTCGTTAAAAAAAAATACTATTTAAGAAAATTATTGACGAAAATTGAAAATAAAATTATAAGTTTAACACCCTGTATCTTGGTTACTATTAACTTTTGAACTAAAGTAAGTTGGTAAACTTGAACAGATTTGCCACTAAATACCAAATCCCTTTTTAAACTTCTCCACGCACGTTTCGCTAACCATGTTAGCATCATCTGGAGATGATTTAATCTATTATTTTTGGTTTGGTTTGGATTTGGTGTTTAGTGGTAAATCTCTTCAAGTTTAGTGTTTCACACCAAAGGTTCCATTAGAAGAATTGATAAGGTAAGTTGGGTTAAATCGCAATATTTTATCATTAATTAGCAGACACCCTGTATATTAATTATACTTTAGTAGCAAAAAATATTAAGTTGCTATTGTCCCTACAATATGTAAACTTGTTTTTTTCCCTTTTATCATCACGTTTTACATTGGAAACACCATGGGGTTTAAAGGCTAATTGTGCTGAAAGCCCGTATTCGTCGAGTATTCCACAAGTATTCGGTTTATGTGTATCGAAACGTTTTTGTCAGAAATTCAATTAACCCCAATTTTATCTACCGCCGTTTCGCTGAATAATAGCCAAAAACGAAAATGAAATTTTAGAGTTCAGGAAAATTTACACGAAACAATTATAAGGAATATTCAATTACATTATTTAATTTTAATGTCTAGTTGCCATGTTGAAAACTACAATATTAAATGTAAACTAATTATAAAATATCAATTCCAAAATGTTTTCTAATTAATTACGTTGAGGAAATCATGTTAAGAAGAGCATGTTGAGGAGATCATGATTAGGAGATCATGTTAAGGACGTTTATCATCAAAATTAATTATCGCATTAAAATTAAAAAAGGCACAGCTAAACGGGAATGGTCATACTATTCAAACGAATTCAGAAACACTATTTAAAAAGATAATAAAAAAAAAGGACTAGAAAAAAAGAGGTAGGCAAAAAAAATTGTCTAGAGAGAATACAGGAAATAGGATTAAAGACAATACGGGAGATATGCAAAAAATGATTCGGAGTAGTTTTACAGAATCAAACACGATAGTTTTGACGATAACATCTTTCAGGTTTTATTTACTAACTTTTTTAATTGAACAAACAACAATAAACGAGCTAAATGGCTACCAAGAAGAAAATATTATCAATGTGAGTAGATTAAAAACTGTACGTATATTCGATAATTTAATGCTACTGAGAGTGTTGCTAGATACTTGAAGATTAAAATTTCGTTTAGGTCTCGCCCGCACCAACATTTAATTTTTCTTTTGTACACCTGTGTAATTTAAAAAGATGGACATACGTACGTCACACGTTGAATAGATTATTCCAAAGCGGAGAAAATCGATTGGAATTTATATAGCAAACCAATAGTTTGGCATTTCATTATATTAATCCTTAAGATGTAACAGCAATTAAAATATTCAACAACAATATTCCTGGAAATAATTTGTTCAGCGTCTCTTATCATTTATCACATTTTTATGTTATTTCGATGAAAATACGAAGTGTGTAAATAAAATAATGAGACTGGTGTAGCATTCAATCTGGTATGTTGACTTCCCCCTTCCTCTTTGGGAGGTGAGGCAGGTCAATATTTGATACGTCTTCAATACGAGTTTGAACTTATTAAAGTCACTTGGTCCGTAGCAATGCCTTTCGTGAACCGGATTTTTCTAGTGCGTTCTGATGTGCTATCAACGGTGTGCTATCAACTTTTTTTTAATTTGATTCATTTAACCATTCATCAGATTTTGACCAATTAATTGCAGAGAGAGAAAACCTGCGCAAAAATGATTCCGAAAAACCTTTCGCAGTATCAAAAGGACAACACAAAGAAAACACGTGCTGACTTTTTGGGATTAATTGAAAATAGGCCTCATTTTATGGCACATATCATTACTGGTGACCAGTCTTGTATTTAGGAGTCAGGAACACTCCAAGCGCACCACGAACAAAATAACCAGTACGAGCAAATTAACAATCAAAAGCATGTCGATTTACATTTTTGACTGCCAGGGAATCCATAAGAAATTTGTATCTCAAGACCAAACGGTAAACCAGAATTTTTACCGAGAGGTTCTTGACAGACTTCGAAAAAATGGATCATTCGTGTGAGACCAAATATCAAGAACACCTGGGTGCTGCATCATGATAATGCACTTTGTTACATAGCGACTTCAATTAGAAAGTTTTTGGCTAGTAAAAATATCACTGTGGCTCCACAGTCCCTTTACACACCATACTTAAGTTCAGGTGACTTTTCCTTATATTGAAAATTCACTTCAAAGGACACCATATTTCAAATTAATTTATCTACAATGTTCTTATTATAACCGTTCACTTCGGATACCTCCCTAATTAATTTTAATTCTTTGTTATAGTTATCTTTGTTTAAAGGAAAATTGATTAATCTATTTACCATAAAATTTAAACTAACCATCCTATTTTGGAAGCTATGATTCGAATCATTAGGAATGTACTCGAGAAACTTCCACAGGTATTTCAAGGTATGTGAAACACTTGGAAACAACAATCATACGATCAATGATCATACGATCAACGATCATAGTTTTGTTGAGTTTATCACAGAACAGGAAAGTAGTTGGTTTGGTAGATTTTCAAATTCCTTTGGTAGCCATTTTGCCAAATTGTATGTTTGTTGGAGAATCAATGGATGATATAATTGGTCTCATTGATTTTCCTGGTTTATAAATTTTTGATAGAGCATACAATTTTGGCACTTTTGGATTATAAATATATAGTTTGCTTTTCAAAGAAGGAAACATAAGGTTTCAATATATCTCTGACTTCGTTAACCATTTTTAACAATGGATTCCTAGGTAATCCTTTATATGGCGGTCTTGAATTAATTTTTCAACGCATTCAAAATAATCGGAATTGTCCATTACTATATATAACCTTATTTTCCTTATCTGCTTTTAAATAAAAGCCATCCTTCTCTCGCAGATGCTTGGCAATCTTAGAAATATTTGGTATATTTTGAATTTTTTGTTGCAATTTTGCCTCTACAAGACTCTGACGAAAGCTTTGAAAGACTCCGGTAAGTGTTTAATACCAGTTTCAATACCGACTACCATATCCTCCAAAGCACTACAGGATGCAGCCACAGCAAAACTGAGGCCTTTATTTAAAATATCTGGTTCTTGATTGTCGAACGTTTGTGTTGCATCTTTCGACTGCTCAGTTTTGAGTTTTTTGATTTTTTTTATTTAAAGATGACATTTTTTAAATAAATTTATTATTTACTGCTGTGGACATATTCATTTGGAAAATGCACCAACATTCATGTTTTACATTAGTTAATTTAAAAGTTAATTTCTTGTAAATATTGTATGCCATTTCAAGCATACTCCTTTTGCTGGACAAATGTCTGATTTCTGAGTCAAGCCATTTCTGTTTTGCAAAATTAGTTATTTTATCACATATTTTTTCGAACAATACCGTATTTAAGACAATTGGGAAATATTTTATTAATCTGGCATGACTTGAGAAACCAAATATCTGTTCTAATAAGCATACTTTTAGTAGTGTACTTACGATACAGATTTAGTTTCGCTGATCGTGAGTCATCATAGATCAATTCTTCTATTGAAACCTTCGATGTGAAATACTAAACTCGAAGAGATTTATCCCTAAACACCACTTTACCACAAAACACCACTAAAGACTCTCTGAGAAGTTTAAAAAGTGATTTATTTGTTTCACACCCAAGGTTTCAATAGAAGAATTGAGCGCGTCGAGAAGTTTAGTAACCGATTAAACAAATCGGATGCACGAAAAGAATTATTACGGAACCCCCAAGTAACAGTAATTCTGGTTGGGTAGAGTTCTTCGTACCTTCTAACTGCAGCGCGACAATTGTAATTTACTTGTGCATAAACGCAGAACATATCCCTTAAATCAAGGTTAGGAAACTGAGTAAGTTTGGGCATTTTTAACAAATTTCTTAATACCAACTCAAGATTGAAGAAACTTGCTCCCGCTTACTTTTAATAGGAGATATAGAAAACATAAGAGATAGAAATATGACAGTTGTCATCGAGACGTAATAATTTGTACACAACATTCAAGGCACACTTTGTGAATTGTATATTTTTAAGCCACTTTGCAACTTTTCTCTATTTTAAAGGCAAAATATTCTCAGCTTTATAGAATAAAATAATATGAGCGAGTTAAATCCTCACAAAGTAGGTAGCAAGCGTCCTACTTCTAATCTAGAAGCTAGGCTCAAACTAGTACCAAATTAGGATTTGTCGGCTTGACTAAATCTTCTTATTTTGATCTCTACTATCACCAGTTGCTCTATGGCGTATAAGCGATGGGGCACCCTGTATACCTATTATATAGATGTCATATCTGTGACAGGTAAAAAACATTATTTTTAAACAGCGCCATCTGGTGGACGTGAAAGCAACGCAATCAATACTAAATATTTTTAGGTAATGGCAGCACCATTTGTTGAACGTAACAGCAACACAGGCAATACCAAACATTGCTCATGCCGGACAGCCTGCTTCTTGATAGCTTGACAGGTGCTTTCTCTTTTCTTTCTTTTCCATTTAACCAGACTGGGTCACAGCAAGCGTGGCCTGGTAGAGCTAGTGTTTAAATAAGACTATTCACCCATGAAAAGTTCTTAAATGATAATAAATGTTATCTGAAACTAAACTGAAGATATAAAAAAACTGTCAAGTCTATAAAACGAAAAGTTTTCTAAATGCTAATTTATATTACAGGAATCTTGTTCCAAAAATAACGAGAGATTGTCTAATAAATTAGGACTGCGTATTGTGCGGTCAGGGTTTTTAATTGGGTTTATAATTGGACTCGTGTTTCCTTCATTATACGTTTCTCTGGGTTCACTAGGGTGGTTAAATCATCGCAATTATTTTAACGTTATGTGACATTGAAAGCACTTTGTAATTTTAACTAAAATGAATGACTAGTGTTTAACATCCTTTCAAGTCTACTTTCAGCTAAAATTAATACAAGATTATTTACTTAAAAAACAAAAAGGGGTTATAGAATGGGTAGTCAGGAGCTTAAAATTATATGCTGCGTAGAAGACGCCGTAATTATGAACAACCTACAGAAATTACTATGCGAATTCTACATAACAGCAATGCAATATGACAATATCCACAAAAAAAAAACAGAATAGCGAAAAAAGCAAAATGTAAACTAATAGTCACAGATAAACCAATAAAGTAAGCGACGGATGTCGATTATCTAAGCATTAAAGTATCAAGTGAATACATACTCGAGAAAGTGAAATACCGCGTTAAAAAATCAAATAAAAAGTTGTTCAATAAGAGTGTCGAATCCTGGGTCAACTAAAGGCCCCCAAAAATTCTCTCAAAAATCTCTTCTGGGGTCAATGTAATCAAATAAAAATAGGAGTGTTAAAATTTTAAAATGAGGCACAATGATCAACTACAAGTGATTAATCCAGTAATTTATATTTTATCTTGAAGTACAAATAATGATATTATATTTTGAAAATAATATCATTTCAAATGCCCCCCCCCCCCTCCCCCAATAATGCGAGGGGGTTAAACCTGGCGAATAGAGTGCGCGAGGAAGCAATTCGAACTTTAACTCATTGATTTTGATCATCGCAATAACGGATGTGTGAACTGGTGCATTGTCTTGATGAAACAAAGCTTTCTTTTTAGCCAAATGCAGCCGTTTTTTCTTAATGTCATCACTCAAACGTAGTAATAAATTCGCATAATACTCGCCGTTCATTATTTTTCCATCTTCGCTTTTTTTGGAGCTGATTCTCCCCTTTCAGTCCATTGTCTTGACTGTTCCTCCGTCTCTGGTATGAAATAATGGACCCATGTTTCATCCATAATTATGAATCGACAGAAAAACTCGGCTTTATTCCTGTGAAGATGGGTCCACACCAATAAAAATGTGTGTTTGTACGTTGAATTGACTGTGCGGCGAAAATATTTAAGACGAAAAATTATCACACAGTCAATAAATATTTGTGTTGTGCGTGCTGTACATTCCGCTCCGTTTGTGTGTGCAATGGGACGTTTGTAGATTATGCTTGATTAGGTTATTCCATCAAGCGTCATAAAGTTCTATATATTTTTCATTATTTATACTTATTTTCTGTAGTTTATTCATTTATGTTTTGGTACAAATGCTTCATCCAACTTTTCTCGCTATTTTTTTTCTATTTCTATTTCTTCTTGAACATATCTGTTACTCAATAAATAATCAATTACTAAATATTAAATTTCAATATAGCCACGTCATGTAGGTATCTTTTTGAAAATTGCACTTCAACAACACGTCCACACATAAATATTGTGCGCCGCAAATTCCTTTAATGTTCGTGAGAAAACCGACAACAGATGGTTCATGTGCGTGCTGCGCGGCGAAAATATTTGTGTAATTTTGTTGCACACCACATATCGCACGACGCAAATTTTTATTGGTGTGGACTCAACTTGAAACACTCGATTGAAATATTCTCACGGCGCTATTTTTGTTCCATTGTGAGTAATCGTGGCACCCATCCGCCCATAGCTTTTGCATGTCCACATTTTCATTCAATATGCGATGTATAACACAGTTTAAAATGCCTAACCAAACCAAACCTAGCACGTCTGTTAGCTCGCGCACTTTCAGTCGACGGTCATCCAATACCATTTTGTGGATTTTTTTCACCATTTCTAGCGTGGTCACCTCATTTGGTCGACCACTGCGATGTTCGTCTTTTCAGCCAAATATTTTAGTGTTGTAAACGAATCAACAGACTCTACCAGAGTAGAATTTAGCTCCGCTTTGATATCGGTTGGACTGTAACCTGTCAAATGAAAGTATTGTATCATATAACGACGACCAATTTTTTCCATATTTACAAATTCACTCAGAGCGTTCAGTATTAATGGCTGCTGAACAAATACTAAATAACGTAGCGTCGTCAGAGAAGAAAAATATTATAAATATCATTAAAATATATATTTTTCATATTCTACATAATTTCCATTTTTGTTCAAACATTTATCATATCGCTCAACCGTTAACCATCAAAAAACTCATTTAAGTAGCGAAACAAGTGAAAATCACTGGATGCAAGGTCTGGACTGTAAGGTGGATAATCCAGTTCTTCCCGTCCAAAAGGCCTGATTAAACCTTGTGTTTATGTAGAAACAAATGGCATTGCATTGTCATGGAGTAACATCACACCGGAAGATAGTAGGCCACGCTCTAGCTTTCTCAAGGTGATACAATTCGCATCAGAATTGATTGTTGTGCCTTTCGGCATAAAATCCACTAATAAAATTCCTTCCCTGTCCCAAAAAACAGTTGATATTACGTGCTGAAATTGTCTGTTTTCATTCTGATTGGCGACGATGTATGTCGCCATTCCATTGACTGTTGCTTGAACTCAGGAGTCATGTAAGACACCCAAGTCTCATCTATGTGGTAACAATGTGATCTAACAATTCATCTCCTTCCTGACTGTGGTATATATTTAACATATTCCTATAACGTTCGCCATTCAAAATAATAGGATTTCCATCATCGTCTTCAAAAAATAAGGTCTTATTACTCCTTCAACCTAAAAACCTCACCAAACAGTGACTTTCTGAAGATGAAGAGGTAACTCGTGAATCACTTAAGGATTTTCGCCGATCCAAATGCTGCTGTTGTTTGTCCGCAAACTCATTAAACCAAATGTGCGCTTCGTACAAAAAGATTATTTTTCCCCAAAGCAAGCACGGCGATCGCCACCCCTTCCAACTGCTCTAAAGCTCAATTCGTGAATTTTCGACGCAGAAGATGATCAACTGGTTTCAGTGGTTGAATTAACTGAACTTTATGAGCCTTACAACGAATTTTGATAGATAACGGGTGTCTCAATGTTTTTCGTTTTTGTTTTGACTGTTATGCCTTCATATCAGTTCCAAATATCTTATAATATCTTTAAATGGGAATTAAAGATCACAAAATCATTGACTAAAATTAATTTTACTGTATAAACAAAGTATTTTTAAAATAGAGAAAGTGAAAAAGTTTGAAAAAATTTAAAAAACATTTTTTTCAATTAAATAAAAAAAAATAGAAGGAAAATTTCGGCCCACTCCCCTTTGCACGGGAATATATACAGAAAAAAATCCAAGTTTTTTTGAGAGAAAAAAAAACATTAAAAAGTCGGAATTCGAAAAAATTATGTTTTTTCCAAAAAACTGAAAAATTGCATAGAATTTGATTTCAGATTTTTTTCGTATTTTTTTTTCTAAAAGGTACATTTAAAAACAAAAATTAAAATAAAAAACGCCTCAATACGTGAATTTTTGAAAAAGTGATGGCTATTTATATTTTCTTATTTTATTTCAGTTATGACAGAAACAATCTTTTATTATTTATCAAACATTCCAAAACTACAAACAAATAAAGTTGTTTTCTCTATATAATTGAAACATAAAATCTAAAATTTTCCGTTTTTTTTTACTAGTGTAAAAAGTATAAGGACAATGTAAAAAAAAAATGTTTTCTGTAATGAGTATAGCCCCTGTTTTTGCTTATAAATTTTTTGCTTGAAATATTCGGGTTTTCTTTGAAAAAAAAATCTTTTTGTGGTACCTCGCAACCGAAAAAAAAATTGTCTGCGTGTTTGTAAAACCGCCTTATAAAACCTGTGTTTCATAAGCCGTCTTGCCGGCAAAATCAGTGCTTTCCACCCACTTCAGCTCCAATCGGAAAGAGGTGCTCTGCCAGTTTTCAGCATTAATTTTCCCTGAAATAAATACTAGAGGATCCATTTTGTTATAAGAAAAACACCTTTAAACCATTACTGAACCGCCCCCTAACTGGCATTTGAACGATTTTTGGTAGGGGTAAAACTTATGGGTTACTGGGTTACTATGGGTTATTATGGGTTACTATGGGTTACTACTTATGGGTTAATACATTGTATATACTCGACTCTATCCTGTGCGTGTTGAATTTTTTTTGGATGGGTAAAATCTTGTGAGTTCGCGTCACTGACATGCTGTACCTATCAGTAAGTGAAGTTAAACTGACCACGTGAAAAGTTTAATTTATATATAGTGTACATTGTTTATAGTGTGTTTTGGATAATCATTATTTTAATTGTTTAATTGTAGAACCACTGTGCAGTACAAGAGTGAGTAGTTAATAATGCTAATATTTTTCTGTAGAAAAATGAATAACAAAAACAAAGTATTTATTTTCGAATATTTCCAATATTGGTATTGGAGTTTAATTATATAATAAAATTTTAATTATTCATAACACAATTAAGTTAAAAATTTAAAAAAAAACCGTTATTCCAAAGTTTCAAGTTTTCACTTCTCTCGGCAGTCCCCATGACTTTTTTGACCTGACCAAAAAAAATGATTTTTTTCATCGGAAAACAATAATTGTATCCACTGAGTATCCCAGGTCATCGCTCGCTTGGCAAATTCCAGGTACTGGCTTTTATGCCAAGGCAGCAAATGAGGTTGAACCAATTCGGCTGTATACTCAAAATTTCCAGAACGATTAATTGTGATAATGTATATGGTTTTTACACACATTTAGCCCTGTTTCTTTGATTATTTGCGCTTGAGAAATTTCCAGTGGAAGCCAATCTCAAAATAATTCTTTTCTCTCTAGTTCACATTTTCTTTGGCCTTTGATTTTTTTTCCTCATACTGTTCTTTAAATCTTACAAAAACATTACCTACAGTTTCGGATATTCCCAATTTCTCAGCAATAGCATAACAAGTCAGCCCTGAGGAGCAAAAATCACTATTTTCACCTTTTTCGAAATCGGTAAGCAGTGTCAGAGCAAAATTAAAAGGCGATAACACTTATACACTATATATTTTTACTGATTCTTTGGGCTATACTGAGAACAAAACGGCGGTTGTAAGTAGTTTAATACTGTTTGTTCATAAATATTTACTGTGTCCTTGTAGTTTTCACATGGATTTATCATCTTAAGATTCATATTGGTATTCAACAAACACAGACTAATAATGACGAATTGGAAGAAAAATGTTTTTGCAAAACTGTTTTGAATAATAAAGTAATAAAATGTATTAAATTAAAACAAAGGAGCCCATGTTTTTATAGTTTTTTCACGCACCTTATGACCATGTCAAATATTAAATTCCATCAATTAAAATTAGTACTACGCCAAAGAAAAATATACCCAAACGAAAAATACAACCTAAAACGATTCTATCTACAGAAAAAGTTATAAGAAAATTTTATAAAATTTATAAATGCTCTAAAATCATAATTTTTTCCTGTCAGGTGGAAAATTTTTTAAACGGCTCTGGTACGCTCCTTCTATATGTCAAAACCTAGGAATTCTGGAAATCTTGTGATATATCCTCGTAAGATAGAAACATTTAAAGGCATTTTATCCAGTCGTGCTGAAAAAAATGCTGACAAATAAAACTAACAGACAAAAGGGCGTTTTCTTCTTGAGGCAACAAAACGGAAACACTTTTTAGTATTCGTTTATTAAAATTTTCCCAGCTTAAATATTGTGCATGCAAAAAAATGGTAATGTGAACATTTGTTAAGGACTTTTTAGATGACGGCTTTGCCCGTATCGTTTTTTCCATCAAAACTTCATAGCATTTCATATTTCCGTTTTTATATCCCCCGAAAACTTCAATTCCGCAAATTTAAATCTAAATGCGGAACACAAAGACCACCTTCAATATATGGAAAAATAAGCGCAGTTCTTTCGCTTGCATTATAGAAATGAAAAATACGCAAAAAAGAAAAATAATTTTCATTGAGCACTGAAAAAGTTTACGGCATATTTTCTCTATTTGTGTATGCGTATTATTTTCAACAAATAGTTTCCTTAAAACAAGTATGCAAAATGCAAACAAAATGACTTACACATTATTGTCGTTTAATGTCAAAGTTGAAATTACTAGTTTTCACTAAAATCAGTAATTTTTTACACGGCACCACGTTTTAAACGATTCACGTAACATTAACAAACAGAACCACACCTCTAAATAACTGATATACAGTTGGGCCATTCTTTAAAATTTTTAGCCATGACATTTTTGGTCTTCCCACGCTTCTTTTTCCCTGCGGAATCGATTTCAATAGTTCGTAACGTTGTTCTCTCATTACATGTCCGAAGATTTCCAATTTACGTGTTTTTATGATTGTGGAGTTCTTTCAGTGGATATTCTACGTAGAACCTCTCTATTTGTGACCTTCTCTACCCAAGATATTCGTAATTATCTTCTAAATATTCACTTGTTATTGGGTGATTTCGTGAACCACATGTATTTTGTTTATTGTAAAAAATATAAATTTATTTGTAACAATCCCTTGTACCGTCAAGCACGTGGCCACCTCACTGCTCACAATTAACCAGAATGTAAGAAGTATTTCGCCCCATTCAGTTTGCTCACTGGACATCCCACCCTAGTACTACCATTTTTCCGCTCCCTACATTTTTTTTTACTAGGAAATCTTTTAAAACAAACAAAAAAATTAAAAACAACTTTTTAATATTTTCTGACGATAGAGATACTATTTTATGGGAAAAAGGTATAATGGACCTAACACTACTGCTTGCCAAGGTAGCAAAAAAAAAAACTATTTGCGTTTCTCTTTCTCGTAAAAATAACCCTACAAACTTTTCGAACAATACGAAAGTTAACCTTATTATTAATTGAAATATTTTCCTTCCAGTATTTTCATATCATTCGCAAAGTCAAACCAAAACCCATACAAAGCTTAAATTCGTACTTGCAAAAATAAACCAATTAATATTCATTCAATATTTTCTAAAGCCAATTAAGAATACTATCTGTCTGCAAAAACACATGCTATAAAACCTTATATAAAATATAGCAAGTTTGGTAGCGCATATATTATATTGATATTCATGGGTGGTACTGTAAAGAGGTATACGTAGCAAATTTGATAACTGATTTATTAGTTTATTATATCAGTAGGTTTTAACTTAATAGTCGTAAAAAATGAATTCGTTAAATATAAAATTGAAAGGAAAGAAGAAACGCATATAGTTATTTAGTTTATTGTATAATTACCATTATTAAGTACAACTTTTTGCCAACGTAGTCGTAGGTCCGTAATGCGTTTTGATAAAAAAATTAGCATGTTTCTGTCAAAAAAAGTCAACAGGTTGTTTTTCACGCCTTTTTCGGGATAGATGGTAACCACAGGGTACAATATCCGATGAGTAAGGTTGATGGGACAAAACATCCAAATTAAAACTAAAGAATTTTTGCCAGGTCCTGATTGAAACGTGTGGTCGTGATGTGACACTGTCATGACCAACTGTCATGGCAAACATTTCCTGTTTGCTAATTCTGATTGATTTTCTTCAATTGCTGTCTTCAACAGATCTAACTGTGAACAATAGAGGTTGGTGTTGATTGTTTGGTTGCGTGGAAAACGCACAAACTATATAGGTCCCTTCCAATCCCAACAAATGCAAAACATAATTTTCTTGGGACAAAGGCCGTCTCTAGCAGTACTTGAAACCGATGACCGCTGATTCTTTTCATTGCCCGTGATTGTATGCAATCTACATTTAATCACAAGTTACCATCCGCTACAGGAATGGAGCCTCAGATTTCGCTCACTAAGTTCGTGTTGGACCCACACATCGTATCGGCACACATACCCATTTTTTCAGATGGTTAAAAAAGGGTCGATTTACCACCCTTAACTTATCTGCTAGCTGACGGAGCGTGGATCGTCAGCAATTATGACCATTATTTCCTCGAGAGACATTAGTGTTTGAAAGAGGACTTCAACGAAGCCGACCTTCCAGGTAAAAATCTCCACCCCACAACCGACCAAACCTCTTTTACACCGTGGGCCCCCAACAGAACCGTCTCCATCAATGACAGAAATGTTGTTTTTTGTTTGGACACCATTATTGTCATTTTTGAAATAAAAAAGCATAGTGTGGCGCAAATGCAAGTTATCGATCGAACTTTTCAATTTGAACTTGACTGACTAAAGACAAACCAAAGCCAATTTTAACTTAAGGAATTATTTAACTAGACTAACTTATTTTAACTAAAAGGACATTCCTATTAACTTTCCGGACAACCCAATATTTTAAATGTCGACAACAATTGAAACATACAAAATAGGCCTGGTATTTATTGAGGAAACGACAGCAGGACGTTATTTGTAAAATTATTCTCTAAAAGTTCCCAAGAAAAGCGAAAATGAAGGAAATTCCTTAAGTAAGTTCATAACTCCATATACCCTATCTAATATATTGCCTGTCATATTGTGCATGCTTCTCAAAGTCATTCATTGGACACATCACAAGGAAAATACATTTTCCTTCTTTTTCGAACGATTAAAGTATTCAAACTCGGAACGTACAACATAGCCCGGAACATATAAACATACAATAACATTAATTTATTATTTAATTATGTCATTATATACACAACTTAAATTATCAATATCATTTCTGAAATTAATGATATTTTTTTTTTTATATATATATATCATTTTTTTTTCATTTTTTAATTTGTTTTTCAAAATCTAAAATCTTTATGTTATTAAAGTTGTGGTCATTATCTATGAACACACAGAATATATAACTATAATAGTATAACAAATAAACCTAAAAATGAAAATTATATACCATTACCATACATGACAGAAATAAATAGCAAAATAAAAAAAAATCATCCAACGTTTTGAAACATCCAAAATAGTTAGGTTATAATAAAAAAACAAAAATCTAAAGATAACAAATTTATAAAATGTATGAAAGTTAAAAATATGTCAACTCGAAATTTACCAAAAAATATCATATTTTATGTAAAAAAATTTAAAAAACTCGATTATTCAATAAGATATAGCTGGTATGTGTTAAACTATAATTATTTGTAATATATATATATATATATATATATATATATATATATATATATATATATATATATATATATATATATATATATATATATATATCAATATCAAGCAGGTTTTCGACCGGGCAGATTCTGCCCTGAACAGATCCTGAATCTAAAGTTGATTCTAAGACATCAAAAACAGTACAATAAAAATCTCGTCTGTACATTTGTGGATTTCAAAAAAGCATATGATTCTATTGACCGCGAATCTTTATTCCGAATCTTGAAAGAACAAGGACTAGATCTGAAAACGCTGGCAATTATTAAAGCAACGTTAACTAACACGAGGTCAAAAGTTAAATTCATGGGTGACATCTCAGAGCCCTTCGAAATTAAAACTGGTGTGAGACAAGGGGGATGGACTCTCGCTACTCTTATTTAACTTTGTTCTAGAAAAAGTAATACAAGAGTGGCGTGAAAAAAAGTCGGCACTGAATATTGACCAGCCCATTAAACTGGGGAAAACCAACATCAAAATTGATTGTCTGGCATTTGCTGATGATCTAGCAATTTTAGCTCAAGATGTATTAACGGCACAGAAACAGATTGAAATCCTAAAAGAAACAGCAGAAAAGGTAGGACTCCAAATTTCCTTTGAAAAGACACAATACATGACCTGCAACAGACTAAGGACACCATTTCTAAAAACAAAATATGGTAACATCAGACGAGTCTCTCAATTCAAATATTTGGGTGAAATAATCATGGAAAATGGGTTGGAAAAAGCGGGCAATAAGGGTAGATGTCAAAAAATGGAAACGGCATTGAGACTTACACAAAATATTTACAACAAAAAATGCCTATCTAAAAACACAAAACTGAGACATTACAACACGGTTATTAAGCCAGAATGTCTATATGCTGCAGAAACACTAATTTTGAACAGAAAGGGGGACATCGAGGACATTGAAAAGAAGGAAAGAAAAATCATAAGAAAAATCCTAGGCCCCAAACAAATAAATAGCACAACATACCGACTTCGAGAAAACCAAGAAATCAAACAATACACAGATATACATAGCGATATGAGAAAAAGAAGACTTATGTTTTACGGACACATCAAACGGATGAATCCGAGTAGGCTAACTAGACAAATAGTCGAATTTTATGAAAATAGGAGTAGAGCTAAAGTAGAAATAAATAAATAATATAAATAGATTGCGGCAATTAAAGAGGACCTAAGATCAGCAAATATTACACAAAGTGAAATTCAGGATAGAGGCTGTTTCAGGCACAAGGTTAACGTTTGGAAGGTTGGCCAGAGAGAAAAATGTAGGAAGACTGGAATAACTTGGTCTGACAAAAGGAAAAAAGCTCATAGCGAAAGAATGAAATTAGTATGGGCTCAAAGGAAGACTAATAACAACAAACGCCTCTAATTGTACTTCGCGTGGTCCACCAGGGCCCACACGCCCATATATATATATATATATATATATATATATATATATATATATATATATATATATATATATATATATATATATATTCAATCTAATGAATTGGACTCTTCACACGAAGCGGACAACATTTAAAAGGCCAACGTCTTCACTGTTCACAGAACGAACGGACCGACACCCAGAATGATTTAGGAACATCATCTACCATCCGTGAATTAATTCTTAGTCAACAATCAGATGAAGCTACAGTCTAGCGAAACGCGTTATGTTTTAGAGAAAAAATATAAGTAGAAATTAGACAACTTTGTTTTATTTAAACAATTTAGTTTGAATTTCCATCAAGACAATGCCGCAATCATCCTCAGGATATGATAAAGGGTAACAAAGGTAATAAATGTAATTCAGGTAATAAATGTAATAGATGTAATAAATGCGTAGATGTAATAGGTAATCAGGTAATAAATGTAATAGATGTAATAATAACGAAAATAAAAGTGATGAGGTAATATAGGCAATACATGTAATAAAGGTATATAGTAAAGGTCAATAATGGAGATACAACATAATAACCTAAGATCCAGATAAATGTCCAGATAAATTAAATATTGACAAGTCGACCGTTTTTGACTCTCTGAAAAAACATCGGCCGATACAACGTTTAGGTCCTTCACGAACCTAGTGAGAGAAATCCGCCGGACCGAATTTCTTCGTGCGACCTATTGCTGAAACAAAATACTGAGATTCCATTTCTGACGCGGATGGTGTCTAGTGATGACCGTGTATAACAAAGTGTAACCCACAAAAAACCATGGGGGTTGCCAGGGTCAGTGGTTTTAAGCACGACAATGGGATGTTTTCAATTAGGTTGTTTTGCCCCAACCACCATTTTCGCCGAATATTGCACCTTCGGACACATATCTATTCCGCCCCTTCCAAAACTGGTTAAATTGAAAATCTTTTAAAACGGCTGAAGAGGTGAAAAAGAACCTGTTGACATTTTTTGGGAATAAAGATGTTAATTTTTGACAAAAAGGCATTATGGACCTACTACTATGTTGGCAAAAAGTTGTAAATAATAATGATAATTACATAATAGGCTAAATAAACATTCACATAAACTATTTGCGTTTCTCTTTCTATTAAAAAAACCCCCACGAACTTTACGAACAACCCGATATTTCCAAATTGCGCCTTAGAAAAATACTACCACTGAAAATCGGTTGTAAATTGTATAAGTAGATTCATTGTAATTATCCCAGCTAAATATATTCCTTTGATGTTTAGACCTGAATGATCAAGACATTTATTTCTGACAAAGCATGTAAAATTTTCGACAAAAAGAGGCACCAAACTGCTATACGCGCTTGCATGCAGATCCGTGACTTTTATAGCCATAACGCTATCTAAAATAAATATCTAAATGTGGGTCGTTAAATATAAACTTACTTTATAAGAAAAGGAATACATCATTAACAACAACAAATCATTTTAATCAACAAGTAACCAACCACACAGCTATATTTTACCTAAAAGACCACAGTCAAGTGTAGTGGACACAGTCGATTGAGATATTTACAGTCTATCGAGATATCAGCAAGTTTGCGAGCCTTTACTCGGCGATTTTGTCGGCAGTAGCGATTTGGTCCACACATTGATCCCACAGTATTCCATTCATCATAGCTATAGCTTTTCTCCCCTGCGCGTTTCTGTATTTTATTGCCTTATCAATGCCCCATATTGTTATTCTCACTCCTAGGTATTTGTATTATTCGAATTGTTTAACGTCACTCCCATTTTAAGAGTTATATGATCTGATGATCCTCCAATTCACATACATGCAATTTTATTGGCGTTTACTTCCAGGCCCCATTTGGTATGCTCTTCCACTAGTTTTCTGGTCATCTAACTTAAATCTTCATAATATCGTGCCATTACGATCTGGTCGTCTGCAAAGCATAGCCTATATAACATGGTATCATTGTTCAAAGGGATCCTCATGCCATTACATTTACTTTTCCATGTATTAAGTGCCTGTTCTAAATTAATCTTAAACAGTGTTGGTGAAAGTGTTATTATTATATAATCGTTGAACTGCTTTAATAAGCCCATTTACAATATGTGTCTGTTCTAACGTTGACCAATAAAATATACCAAATAGATCTGGTATAAGAAATACCAGATCTATTTCTTGATTTAAGGAGGTTTTTTTGTTCAATAACTTGTGTAATACATTAAATATGGTCTATGGTTGATCTGCTAGCTCTAAAGCCAGCCTGTTCTGCCGTATCGAAGTCTTTTATTCGGTTACGAACATACTTGTTAGAATATGTCCATAAATTCTGCTAATTGTGCTGGTTACTGCAATTCCTCTATAATTTCCACATCGGATAGCTTTCTCATGTGTTTACAAAGTGTTTCTTTTCCAGTTTTTATTAATTCGGCGGGGATACCGCCAGGACGGGAGAATTTCTATTTTTAAGGGTCTTACATCTGTCCACAATCTTTTTTTGACTTTTGTGACATTCTTTTCATTCTTTTTGTTACATTCTTTTCGCCGTCGTGTCCATGTGCCCTTATGGACCAACCGCCACTGGTTCCCGATATCATGTTGTTTTATGGTAGGTGATATTATTTCTTTTTTCTTAATACTTCTGAGATTTTTTATGCATTTTCAGTTTTCCGTACTCTTTCTTCCTCCGATATTGGTATTTATTTTAAGACAGTTCTTAAAATCAAATAAAAAAAGAAAATCAAAAAAAATCCACGATAAACGAGTGTTGAAATGAAATAATCTGTTAGGCTTTAAAATTATTTCATCAACACTGAACAATAATATGATTTTAAAATATTCATTACAAATAGAGAAAACATTTTCTAAAGCTAAAATGAATATCGACTTTTCCAATTTCCAAAACGTTAATTTCTCACGAATAAAACTAAACGTACATAAAAGGCGTTTTCCATTTTGTGTTGCGTTAGGATCCGCCCTCCACTTTCTTTTTCACGCGCTTTTAATGCCCTTAAGATTTTTACATTGTTCCGATGTAATGGATATTGCTGCAGTGGCGTTGTATTGCTTTTTCCATTGATGATACATTCTTTAAGTACGTAAAGTACGCTGGCTTTCAAAAAGTTTTAGTTTGACGAGATTTGCCTCACTTTTTGAGACAGTTTTAGAGTTTTTGAATACTACAGAGCCAATTTTAAAAGACAATTTAATTAAGTGGAAACCGGACATTGCTTATTTAACAGATTTGTTTAGTAAATTTAATGAGATTAACTTTGCAAGGTGATGTTACAGGTGACTGCAGTTAAGAAATGAAATATGAAAAAGGTCTAAATTTGATAAAAACAAAGTCCATCATTTCAGCTTTTCTTGTCAGAATTAAACTAATGAAGCAAAATATTGGACGGCGCGAATTTTCTTCAATTTTCCCCGAGTTTCCCAATTTGTCACAAGTTTGCCACTGCCAGGATGCTGATGTTTCAACCTACGTTCAACATTTAAATGTAAACACAGCCTTTGAAAGTAGTTTTGAGGATATTTTGACTATGGAAATACCACAGTCAGTCAATCCATACGGTAAGATTGAAGAAACTTATGAATATTACAAAAAGAACTGAGCGGATTAAGCACTAACGAAGAACTTAAGGTGCAGTTCAGAAAGAGATATGAGTAAGTTTGGCTTCAGATTGATATACCTGTTACTTTTCCTGTATTATAGGTATCGTGGGAAAGGGTTTCAGCACAATCGCCAATATTTTTATAAAAAATAAGAAACAGTTTCAAATCACTAACCGAAGAGATTTAATGTTAAAGCTAAGTAAATTGAAGCCAAATATTGAAAACTTGCTATTAAAACATTAAGCTCGTCCCTCCCATTAAAAGCATTTATTTTTTATGTGTAGTTATTTTATGGACAAATTTTACTAGATTTGCATTTTGTGTCGTTTTAATTAATAAATGTTCAAAAACTTTACGTGTTTTTCACTTTATAGTAAAACCTATCAAAATGAGTAGCACTGTGTCAGCTGTCAAGCTGTCAAACACATTTAAAGGTAATGAATTTGTAAAAATTCAATATTAAAAAGGTAGGGGGTCTACCCAAAAAAGAAAGAATTGGTATGTGGTCTGCGAGACAAAAAAAGTTAGGGAATATCTGGTCTATACCAGCAAATGTATTAGTAACGCCATCTTTTAGCAAAATCGACATTATTAACCTAAACACCTATTATCTAAAGCATATAAATATAAATTAATATATACGTTGAACCGCCGAGAGATTACCCGTGCGTCATATAATGATGCCATTAATTTCCTATACACAGACATTGTCTCAATATGTTCTTTTTCTTTATCGAACGAGAAAGAAGGAGATAAAAAATCAATACGTATGTCTTCGGGTAAGAGCGCTGCTTTGGGATACCTTTACAGTAGAGTAGAAAGAGAAAGTAACAAATAATTAAAAGGTTTTGTTCGTACCGGTGATTTAAAAGTTCTTCTATTAGTTCAGCGGTCCTATTTTGGTTATCATTTGAGTTGTTTCGTTATTATGTTTTGGTAAAATTTTGTGCTGTAAAGTTCAGTTTTATTGTAATGTTTTAAGTTAAGTTGTTGTAAGTCTATTGTATTGTTTTAAGTTCTTATAATAACTACTGTTATTGATTACTTTGTTATCGGTAAGTATTTGTAAAAATTCCTAACGTTGTATTTCCTTCAATAATTCTAACCTAACTAAAGACATTTTATTAGAAATGTTTAATAAAAACAAAATTTTTATGGGCTAATTCTAAAAACATACTGAAGTATAAAGAGCCGTTACAAAATAATAACGGAAATATAGAAGTGCGAACTTTTAAGGTATCTATATTTAACTAAATATTTCGTATGATTGAGACAATGTCGGGAAAAAACACTAAACTCGAAAGCCAAACAATTTGTGCCCAATATTTATGAGTATTTGGAAATGGCAAAAAAGAATGGAGGACCCTTAGAGTCTCTATCCTCCATTCAAGAGGTAAGGAAGAGTTAATTTGATAACGTTTTACTTATTTTGCATTATCACATTGTAATGTAAGAGTTGTAGCAGCATTAAAAATCACATGGAAAATAGTGTATTCTGTTAAGAAAAGAAAATAACATAATTGAGTTATTTCTGCTCCTGGAACAAGCAGACCTCGTGCGAAGGCTAAGAACAACATGCTTATCTGAAGGAAATAACATTGTAGTTTGAAATATCTTGTACAATATGTACGAAGAAAGTAAATCATTTAAATATAATGAATACATATTAATTGTTTCCAAGTTGTACCATATATGTTTTTTAATTTTTCACATTCACAAACATTTTGGCTTTACAATTTCTTAGAAAACTGTAACATCTTAAGCTGACACCTATCTTCACCTCTAGCACAAATATTTGGCATATCCTCAAATCAAAATATTCCATTACCTTCAAAACCATTCACAAAACACCATGTTAAAAGTGTCCGTAAGTCAGAAAGATTTGATGGGAAACGTTTTATAGTCATTCATGCCAGCTCTTTGAAAGGATTTGTTCAGGGTGCACGTTTCGTGTTCGCCTAAAAATCTTTGACCTTAGATTGTCATGGTGAAATAAATATCTTTTTCAAAAATGGATGACGACACAGATAATCCCAAATTTAGAAGAACCATCTTTAATAGTAATGGTAAATGCACCGTACCAAAGTGTACTTCAAGAAAAACAGCCCTGCAGTTCCTCAACCAAGGTTGAAATAACTGCTTGGTTAAACGCCAATAATATTAAATGTGATGAAAAACTCACAAAACCAGAAGTATATATATATATAATATAGATATATATATATATATATATATATATAATATATATATATATATATATATATATAAATATATATATATATATATATACTATTATATATATATATATATTTTATTTATTTATTTTAACTTTATGGTCTGCATAGGACCACTCTAGTCAAGTTATGGTTCAGGTCCTTTTTTCTCTTCTCAGCCCAATACTTCTTCATCCACTCTGATCGTAATTTCCTTTCCTCCTCCGGAATCACTCTTCCTGTCCTCTGTCTGTTGATCCTTGCCTGTAGTGCTGTGTGTTTTGTCCTGCAATATCTTAAGTGCATCTGACTTGCACCTTAAATCTTCCATTGTGATGTGCAACTCTCTCATGTCTTCCTTAAGTTCTGTGATCCATCTAATATTGCTCTTACTATTCCAAAATTTCTCTATTATTCTCCTACTGATTCTACTTTCCGGTGTCCTTACTAGATGCCCCAAGAAAGATATTCGCTTCTTTCTCATAGTGCTCGTCACTGGTTCTATTTCCTTATAGACGGTTTCATTGGAAGCCAGTCTCCAGACTCCATTTACTTGATAATTTTTATTCAAACAAGTTCTCACCTATTCTCCTCTCTGTCTTAGTATTCCCATCTATTGCAACGGTGTTTGTTGTTTTGAATATTGTTTCACATGCATATGTAATTTGAGGTTGAGTGACCGTTTTGTAGTGTTTTAATTTGGTTGCTATTGAGAGACATCTTTTGTTGTATGTGTTCTTGGTCACATGCTGTGCTCTAACCAGTCTATCTATTCTACTTTGCCATGCTGGTTTTTCATTCAAATTGTATGTGATTATTTCACCTAAATATTTAAATCTTTCCACAATTTTTATCTCTTGGCTACCCAGTTCAATTTTGTTTACTAATGGAAGTTGAGTTGACATGATTTCTGTTTTTTTCAAATGAAATTTTCAAACCAATATTCTGAGCTATTTCCTGTAAAGATTTTATTTGTTGTTTTGTTTCCTGAATGTTATTGGCCAGAAGAGCTAGGTCATCAGCAAACCCTAGACAATTCAAATGTATGTTGTCCTTTTTTGGTTCCAATTTTTATATTTTTTTGGTTGTTCTTGTACCATTCTCTCATTATATACTCCAGTGCACAGTTAAAAAAGAAGAGGTGATAATCCGTCACCCTGTCTCAAACCAGTTTTTACCAAGAATGTTCAGAAAGTTCTCCCCTGAATTTAATTTTAGAAATTGTATTAGTTAGAGTAAGTTCTATCAATTTGATCAGTTTTGGGTGAAGTCCAAAATGTCTTAAAATTTTTAATAATGATGGTCTGTGGATGGAGTCGTATGCTTTCCTGAAATCTATAAACGTTATCCAAAGGGGGTTGTATTTCGTTTTCTAATAAATATATATATATTAAATATAATATATATATATATATATATATAAATATAATATATATATATATATAATATATATATTTGGGCTAATGCAAAAACATATTATAATAAACATA
>JARFXV010000335.1:0-156774 GCA_031761425.1 Cosmopolites sordidus
GCAAGTTATTCAGAATTGTAGTGAAAAAGAATTAAAAATCGGTTTAAAGGCGATATTTTATTAGAGGTTTTATTGAGAACCAAACAATCTTGATTTACAGTGCGGTGATATATTTTTTCTTCGATTTTTATTCTTGGAGGTGAAGTTATGCGTTTAGTAAATAATTGTAAATTATTACATGTATTAAAACTTGTATTTTGCCTTGCTCTTTAATTTCAGCCTTATGTATGTCATTTCTAGAATCTCAATTATTTTTTACGACTCTTTAATAACATATTAATATTAAAATTGCTGTGAAATGTTTTTTTACACATTTTAAATTGAAATGAAAACATTTCTAAAGAAAAGGAAAACCTAATTTTAAATGTTTTTAATTTTTAATTAAATAATAGATTTAGAAGTGTTAGACACCCTCAGCTTTATAGGAAAGAGAGGACAGTTCACAAAGGAAAAACATAAACAAACAATATTATAACATTGTGTGGTCTTCCCACAGCCTTTTAGTAAATCAAAAATTGTTTTTGTTAATGAATGATATAACTGCTTTAATGTTTGTTGTGGAATTTCTTCCCATGAAGGCTGAATACCAATTTTCAGCCTGATATATAACGGAATTAAACTGACAAATCGTGATAAAGCCTCTAGAGCAGGGGTCTCCAAACTCTCCATCCATAGGGCCATACTGATTACTCCAGTAAGTTCCAAGGGCCAAAACCGTCTTAATTTTCCTACCATTATCTATAATTTCTAAATTAGTAGCAGAGTACGCGCGCTAAACGAGCATACGCTTGCTAAATTCGCAAGTTCAATTACTATTTTTTATTGTTATGACCGTGACACATGACGAAATATGATAGTCAAAAGCGGATATCCATAGTGGTAGTACCCTCTATCTCTACAGATGGCGTTAGTAGTACTTTCGAAAGCACAGTAACAATTATTCGTGAATATTCGTGAATTATTCGTGAATAACCTCGTTGGTTCGAGAAAGTTCTGGTGTATTCCACTCACTTCGAGATGACAGTAATTGGAGTATTAAAAGGCTAGCAGTGGGACCGCGAGTCAGTCTGCCTAGGGAAGGCGGAGGAAGCGAAACTGTCTGTTGTGGAATAAAGTAGTGCGGAACCCCATTTAAAAGACACATTTGAACCGATCAACGTTCATACGTAATAGTATTTTGATTTGACTTGTTTTTGTGTGTGATTTACTAGTATGGAAAAGAAGCGAAAAATTGACAGTGAATGCAGATCATTCAAAGATCAATGAAACTTTCAATAGTTTGTGATTGAGTTCAGTAATAAGGCGCAATGTTTGATTTGTAATGAAACCATAGCCGTTCTCAAAGAATATAACATTAAACGTCATTATGAAAGAAAACATTTTCAAAATTACTCAATATATACAGGAAGTTTGCGGACAGAAAAATTTTAAGTTTTGAAGCGCAGATTGAAATCACTGCAATCTTTGTTTACGAAAGTCAATACTGAACAAGAGGCTGCTACTGAACTCGTGCCAGCTTTCGTGTGGCTCTTGAAATTGCAAAACGTGAAAAACCATTCACCACCATTCATGGAGAAATAATCAAAGAATGCGTAATTGCAGTATCCGTAGAAATCTGCCCCGAAAAGGTAAATTTATTTAAAACTGTCAGTTTTTCAACAAACACCGTGGCTCGGAGTGTACAAGACATCGCAGAAAATATGTCATCTCAACTGTCTGACAAAAATGAACATCTTGAGTGGTTTTCTCTGGCCTTGGATGAGTCAAAGGATGTGTCAGATGCTGCTCAGGTGTTGATTTTGTTTCGAGGAGTAGATAAAAGCTATGAAGTATATGAAGAACTTCTTGATATTGATAGTTTTCACGGCACGACTACTGTTGAAGATATTTCTAAGGGAGTTGAAAAGGCCTTTAATAAGAAGAACTTCAAATAAAAATCTTAAAATCTATTACAACTGATGGAGGCAAAAACATGTGTGGTAAAAATAAAGGAGTGGTTGCACTTGTGTCAAAGGCTGTAGCAAATAATGATGGTTCAAAACCTTTAGTTTTACATCGTATCATTCATCAACAGTCCTTGAGCGGAAAATGTTTAGATATGTCTAAAGTTTTAAAACCAGTCATATCAGTTGTTAATTTCATCAGATCCACTGTGCTGAATTACCGACAGTTCCTCGAGTTTATTGAAGAGATTGGAGGAAACGACTTACCATATCATACTGCCGTACGCTGGCTTAGTTGCGGAAATGTCCTTCAGCGCTTTTTTGAACTTCAAGCAGAGATCGAAATTTTTTTGAATGAAAAGCATCGCCCTCTTACCGAATTACAATTACCCTGATTTATACGACAAATCGTTGATAACCGGCAGAAAATAATACTGTTTCAATCACAATTACGTAAAAAATGTTTCACAAATTTTAAAACGTGAAATATTCAGCCACACTAGTGAGACTGATCGAAGCTTTTAGTGCTTTGAAGATAAATTTTGATATTCGTTTCTCAGACTTTGATGTCATTGCGAACGAAATTAAGATTTTTCAAAATCCTTTTGATACTGACATTGAAACCTTAGCATCGGAGCTTCAAATGGAAATTATTGATTTACAGTACAGTGATATAATTAAGAACAAATATCAAAACTCATCTTTGTCGAAATGTTATAAGAGTCTTCCACTGGTACAATTTGATAATTTGTATAAATTAGCTTGTGGGCGGTTTTCTGTTTTTGCTACTAACTACTTGAATGAGAAAACATTCTCCAATATGAAGTATACAAAGTTAAATCGCGGGATGTTCACTAGTTTATAATTTAGTGGGATTAAATTAAATTATTTGTTAGTTATTATGCCTAAGTTAAATTTTCTGTGTATTATACTTGTCATTAAGCTTTACCTAGCAAGTAAATAAAACCGAGTTATAATTCCGAATATATTTATCCAACTTATCACACCAACAATAACAATATTAAGCAATTAGCTGTCGTGGGCCGGATTGATGATACTGGCGGGCCGGATTTGGGCCACGTACCGTAGTAAGGAGACGTTTGCTCTAGAGGATTAAGAAACCTTAAATTTAAAAAAGGGTGTCTAATATTTTTATGTCCAAAGAAAAATGTTTATTAATCGTTTTATATTTTGATCAATTACACAAGGTCAATTACACTTTTTCCCTTTTCCAATATTTTAACTTGTCGAAACAGATAAGATGCCACTAAAGTAGAATTATACTTTGACATTCAGTGTATATCATTCGTAGGGTAGACAAAAATTTTTCAGAAATGTATACCAGAATTTCTACGAAAATTAAATCAGAGTTAATTTTGTTTCAATTTTAATCGTTTTGTTGTTTGGAAATGAAGTGTTTTTTCTTCAAAATTTTAGATGTAGCTCTATACATATAAACATGAAGTCCAAAATAGGATGTTATTCATTTTTATTTTTGATTTATTATTGTAGCAAATATTGTTTTGCTCGAGAAGGTAACCTTTTTCGGATCGTACGGTTTGAAAACCTTTTTTCACTTGATTTATTTTTATTTTTGTACCTTCTCCCACCGCTAATCACTAAACAGTCTGCCACAAACGAGTTTTTATTTGAATTAGAACAAGGTAGAAATGATAAAACGTTTTATTTAGAATGTGAAGCTCAAGGACTATCCGCTCCGAAGTAAGTGACATAAAACCTGAACGAAACTTCTTAAAATATAAGCCTTAATACAATTTTTAGATACTATTGGATTAAAAATGGAAAGAAGTTTGACTGGCAAACATACGATGGTCATATTTTCCAACAAACTGGCCGTGTTACTCTTTCATTCACCCAACCCACTGATGTTGACATTGGTCAGTACCAGTGTTTCGCCGAAAATCAATACGGAATTGCTACATCTAGTTCGGTGTTTTTAAGAAAAACTAAATTGAACTATTTTAAGAGAACACCTTTAACTCCATTGATAGGACATGAAGGTGAACCATTTAACCTTAATTGTCATGCACCAGATGCTTGGCCTAAACCAGAGATTCACTGGATCATGATCTACACAAATGGAAACTTCATTCAAAACGATCAGTTCATCAAAACATCAATTTCAATTCAAACATCATTTCAGTTTCATCAAAACGATCAATTCGTCTCGTTTGACTGTTGATCCTGAAGGAAATTTGTGGTTTTCTAATTTGACTTTGACAGACGGCACTGCCAATTTTATGTATGCTTGTGTCGCAAGAATTCCAAACACGAATGAGCTCAAATACGGAAACAGAATTCTTCTGAATGTTGTACTAGCTGGAGTTTCTGGCGCCCAAAATCGAGTCCTTCCAAAACTACAGTATATGTCGAGAAAAAATTAAGTTGCTTAGCGTGGAAAACTGGTCGAACTTTTCCGTATTTTTGGCAGCACGTAAGTATATGTTTCAAAAACATTTTATTGGAGTGGACATTTATTTAGCCCCTTTGAGCGATTTTCGGTAAGGCCAAAGCTTATGGGTTCGCGTCATCGACATGCTACTGACGTATTGCGCCAGACTGGCGACGCCAATTGTGTTTTAAATTAAATTTTGTTTTAGATAATCATTATTTTAATTGTATAGTTGTTGAATCACTGTGCAGAACAAGAGTGAGTACTGAATATGCTAATAATTTTATGTAGAAAAACGAATAACAAAAACTAGAAACAAAGAATATTTCAAATATTGGTATCAATACTGGCGTTGAAAACTTTAATATTATTTATTTTTCTAATATTTAATCTCTGCAATACATCGTGCAATGAATATTTCATAGTGGCTTAGGAGTTATCTTACTAGCGTGGTAAAACAGATTTCTAGTTGTTCGATAGTATTTTTGTTCGGATTTTAAAATTAAAAATTCTATAAAATAATGTCCATTTTCTATATTTATTTAGATCCTCGATTTTACGTGAAAAAAAATTATACATTTAAAGAATAAATAATTTAAAAATTAAAAAAACCCAGTTATTCCAAAGCTTCAAGTCTTCAATTCTATCGGCAGTCCCCAAAGCGGCCTGCATTTTTTTAATTTACTTGGTTCTCCCATAGACCGCGGCCAACGAATAAAGCTACACTGGGTAATTATGGAAGATCGTTGATAATAAAAGTGGTAGATTTTGATGATAAAGGAACTTATACTTGTGAAGCTAGTAATGGCGTTGGAGAACGATAGTCGTATTTCATTCATTTAAAAGTTTTAGCAAAAGTCCTTATTTTGCACTTCAGAAATTTTACACAATTTTTATTCGTTTTTCTATAGCGGAGCCATACTTTATTGTGAAGCCGGAGGTAATCACTGGTGACGAAGAGGCAACTGCCGAATTTAGGTGTGAAGCTGGTGGTATTCCTGAACCAGATATTAGATGAATTTATAACGGGCAATCTCTTGAAATAGCCTCTCCAAATAACTAACGTAAAGTAGTACCAGGTCGGCTTATTATCGAACATTTGATTAAGAACGACACTGGAAATTATGGCTGCAATGCCACAAACTCATTAGGTTATGTCTACAAAGAGGTATACGTCAATGTACAGGTTTTATCGCCTGAAATAACTGAAGGACCGAGAGATATATATGTCGTTGCTAGCCAAAGCGTTAATATGACTTGTAAAGTTATGTTATGTATGACCATAAAATGGATTCGCAATGGCAAGAAATTATCAGGAGGTAAATTCAAAGTTCTAGAAGGCGGCGGTTTGCTCATTTCCGACGTTCAGTTTGATGATGGAGGCAGTCATACCTGTTACGCAGAGAATAAAGTTAGTAAAGCCAATGCCAGAGCCAGATTATATGTTAAAGGTATTTGTTCTGTTTTCAGTATAGCTACAATAAATAAATATTTATTTGGCGTGGGATTAATCCACAAATTCGTTTGAATAATTGCTTTTCCAACAAGAGTATCAGAACTTTAAAATTATACTTCGGTAATTTTTATTTTGCCTTGAAGAACAAATAATGGCATAATGTTTTGAAGATAACTTTATTCAAATATTCCTCTCGGCTTTGTCTCGTGGAGTACATTCTGGAGACCCAATTTTCAATTTCTCTTTTTACATTTCAAGTGACATATCTTCAATGAATTCTTCATTATGAATGTGAATCTTCATATGAAAAGTGAAAAAAGTCATCTAACCCTGGTTGCTATTAGATCCATAAAGCAAACCTTAATAGTAGGAGCAATGTATTGTCCACCTCGACATAATCTTCAGATGGACGACTACATATTCCATCTAGAGCATCCTGGCGAGAGGTTCATACTTGGTGAAGATCTCAACGCCAAACACGTGGATTGGGGGTCCAGACTGACCACTATCAAAGGGTGTGAATTAAGAAAAGTCAAAAGCAAAAGAGGCTGTAATAGCCATTTTACTGGTAAACCTACATACTGGCGGACCCACTCTAATAAAGTCTTTATTACAAGGAAAGTATCAGCAAACTTTGTTAAAATAGAAGAAAACTTTGACTTAGATTCTGATCATTCAGCAGTGATCAGATTCTGATCATTCAGTTAACACTGAGTGAACGAATTATCGAAAAGGAAACTCGACCCATATTACTCAATAAAAATACGGAGTGGCTAAGCTTTAAAATAGAACTACAAAAAAACATTAACTTCAATATGGAATTAAAACAATAGTTCAATTAGAAGAAGAAGCTGAGAAATTCACAATTATAATACAAACAGCTGCCTATAACAACCGAACAAAACTTACTCATGTAACTAAAGAAGTTAACTATCCTATAGATAGAGAAATTGTTAAAGAAAAGCCAGAAGAAATTGGCATCAATCGAGAGATCCAGCTGACAAAAATATTTTAAATCACATAACCCAAACACTTAGCAGGGAAATAAAAAAAAATCAAAGAAGAATCGGTCAGTATATACCTACAAAATCTAGCGGCGGATGAGAAAACGGACTACGCGTTATGGAAAGCAATAAATAAGATCAAAAGACCTGTAATCTCAACCCTACTGATCAGAAATGAGATGGGGCCATGGGCAGGTGACAATAAACAAACAGCGGAAGTATTTGCAGAGCATCTGATGGATATATTTACTCCTAACAAAATCAAAGAAGGTACTAGACAGGAAGGAATAGACAATCTAAGAAAATATACCAACCTAAGAAAATATTACTTCAGTTACTCCAAAAGAAATAAGGAAAGAAATAAAGACTAATTTAAATTATAAAAAAGCACATGGGTTTGATTGATCATAGATGAAATACCAAAACAGTTGCCCAGAAAATGTATACTTCTGCTCACATGCCTGATCAATGGAGCCTTCCGACTGAGACATATTCCCGCAAGCTGGAAAGTAACGGAGATAATCGTGATATCAAAGCCAGGAAACCACCCAACGATATCAAATTCTATAGGCCTACTTCATTGTTGCCAATTATCTCAAAGTTATTTGAAACGTCGCAGTTAAAACGGTTGAAACCACACATAGAAGGCAGTAAGTTGATACTAGATTATCAATTTGGTGTCAGATCTAAACATTTAACCATTGATCAAGTTCACCGCGTCACTGAGAAAATACAACGTGCACTAGAAGAATAACCGATATGCTCAGAAGTCTTCCTAGACGTGGTTCAGGCCTTTGATAAAGTGTGGCACGAAGGCTTAATATACAAGTTAAACAGAAAGCTGCCTGAAAGCATATGTAGAGATACTGACATCATATCTCTACATATGTGTCCTCTGGAGGGGATACCGCTTAATGCCAAACATCCGCGAAGAAGAACGAAAGCACGCTAGACTGATGGCATCGTTAAGTATATTGGACCCAAGTGGCAGAGAAAAGCCCAGGACCATAAAAGATGGAAGCAAGCATATGGATCGACACGGGTTGATGATGGTGATGATGATGATGATGATGATAACTACAATCAGCAAGCAATGAAATTGTAAATTGGACCAAAAAATGGAAAATCGAGCTCAATGATCAGAAAATAACAGAGCAGCTCCCTCTAGATATAAATGGTACAACCGTTCCGTATGGGCTGAATGCCAAATACTTCGGTATGACTCTTGATGCCAAACAAAGGTGGAAAAAGCATGTACAAAAGAAAAAACTGAGCTTGATCTCAAATCTAGAAATTACTATTGGCTTATAGAAAGAAATTCCAAGATGACCATAAATAATAAGATACTGATTTATAATCAAATCCTAAAACCAGTGTGTCTGTATGGTATTCAGTTGTAAGGATGTGCCAGCGATAGTAATATTAAAACAATACAAATATTCCAAAACAAGGTGTTGCAAAATATAGTTAATGCACCGTGGTATATTCGTAACTCCGATCTTCATCGATATCTTGGAATTCCATCAGTCAAGGAAAAAATCAGGAGGTTTGAAGGTAAGCTCGAAGTCAGGCTACGCCTTCATGTTAATGCAGAAGCTCTTCAAATGCTGTATAACCAAAATCATGCCCTAAGACTGAAGAGAACTAAACCTCGTGACCTCGTGTAGTATGTTGTGCAGCAGAGCATAGTGCGCGAGTAGAGTATCATAATTATTAGAACAATCTAAGGGACATCGTTGAATTAACTTTAGTTGATAAGGGTTTGAGTTAAGATTTGTTAAAGAAAAATTAGAATCAGTAAATAAATACTTGTAGTTAAAATAAAAAAAAAATGGTAAGGGTCGCCTTCCAACTGCTCTAGAGTCCAATTCGTGTAAAATGTTTATTCCCATGGAGAATACAACAGTCTATGAGTGAGATTTACATTTCAAACAGTCTATAAACAGCGGCATTTATATTTCAAAAGTTTTGACACTTTAGAAAACTTTTTTTTGTTTTTGTTTAAAATTACAAGGTCATGAACTCTATTTCGAGTTTCTTGACTTTGTTTTTATTTGGTATGATGTCATCGATTAGTTCGTTTTTAATTCCCACAACTTTAACTAAAAGTATTTTTAAATATTTTTTTCATCAATAAATTTGATCAACTCACCACTTTAAGTGCTAAAAATTATCAATATCAAGTGTCAAAAGCAAACGAATTTTTCTAAAAAAGCAAATGTATTTTTTAATATTTTATAATTTTTTGCAGCTATATAAGTTATGCAGAAACTGATTTGTTTTTTCAGCACACACAAATATAACGAACGGCCCTACAGATAACGAAGTTGAATGTGGAACATCAGCAACTTTTACATGTAATGCGGTGGCACACGAATCACTCGAACTTGAAATAGTATGGGTGAAAAATGGACAACCGATCGATTTCGAAGCCGAAACATGATTTATTAAATCGTCCGATTATTCCCTCACGATAACGAAAACGATTAAATTGGATTCCGGTACATACACTTGCATTGCGGGAACTGAACTGAACGAAGCTTCTGCAACTGCACAACTTATTGTTCAAGTAGTCCCTAATGCCCCTGGGGATATACAGGTGGTATGTCGCCAATTCGATGCAACAATTCGTTGGTCTACAAAAGGCGACAACAGGCCTCCTATTTTATATTATATCATACAGTATAACACGAGTTTTACACCTAATTCATGGGAAAGCGCTTATGACAAGGTTCCTGGAGAAGATACCATTTTTTTCTTTACCTTTAAACCCTTAGACTAATTGTACATTTAGAGTCATACCGGTTAACAAAATTGGAAGATCGTTACCTTCACCGCCTTCTGAAGCTTGTTCCACTCTAGCAGACATACCACATAAGAATCCTAATAACGTTGTAGGTGAAGGGGATAGACCTGATAATCTTGTTATTTCTTGGACTCGAATGCCTCAAGTTGAACATAACGCTCCTGGTTTTAAGTACAGGGTCTATTACAAAAGAGATATTGATGGCGAAGATTTTGATCGACCCATGGAGATCACTGACTGTTGACAGACTCGAACTTCATAATCAGCCTTCCTTCCAACGATATAAAATCAAAGTACTCGCTGTTAATGATGAAGGAGAAGTCAATGTTTCTCCACTAGTTGTTACAGGTTTCTCTGGGGAAAGCGAACCAGAACTAGCACCCCAAAACTTTACTGTTATTAATGTACAAAATTCAACAGATGTCCTTTTCACCTGGAGTCCAGTACCTTTAAATTTTGTTAAAGGTTTTGTTGTCTTATTTCAAAGTACACTTTGCAATAACATATTTAATTTTTAGGACATTTCAAAAGTTACAAAATTCAAACTTGGAGCGATCAATTTTCTATCAGAAATAAAATTGTTGTTCACGGCGATTCATGTATAGCCCTTGAAAATAATTTTGTTCCTAATACAAAGAACTATGCTCAAGTATACGTGTACAACGGCAAATATAACGGGCCTCCAAGTGAAACGATCGATTTCTTTTCACCAGAAGGTAGTTTTCTATATTTATAATTTGAATTAAATTTTATCATCTTACAATGTTAGGTATGCCTTAAGAAATTGACTCATTAGAAACTTTGCCTCTGGGATCTTCCGCTTTGCTCTTAAAATGGTGGAAGCCTGAGAAAGCTAACAGCAATCTTACTGGATATAATATGTATTACGCTGAAGTTGACAATTCTACGAAAATAGAAAGACTAACTCCTAGGAGTCCTCAAATTGTAGATCCAAATATAGTTACAACAAAACTTTAGTTTAGATATATTTTTATAACTTGATGTCAAGGAGCAGATTCTCCAAGTATCAGTAAGTGACAGCTTCACAAATATTTATGGCTTTGTTTCAGGATGAAATGCTGCTGACACAAAGTATCGTATCTGTATTAGTGCTAAAAGTCGGGCTGGAATTTCCAAAATGAATTGCATAGAAGCAAACACTAAACCTAAAGGACACAAACCAGATCAACCTACATTTGACTGGTAACCAGTAACAAACGGCAAAAATGCCTCAGTACGGGTGCATTGGATAGGTGGTGGAAAACCTGGTTCCCATTTTTATGTTAAATACAAGAAACGAAGGGAAACACAATATTTACATACTCCACCTGAGAAAAATGTCCAAGAAAAGTTTTTCAAGATGGTAATTGATCTTATTCTCATAAGGGGCATTTCACATGAAGCGAACAACGAAAAAAAAAAATGAATTTCAGGTTCTGAAATTTGTTCATATTGGGCATATTTACTTATAGGGGATATGAGCGTGTACACATAATATTTTTTTTATTTAAGGTTTAGTTGTTAAGATACGGGATTCTATAGAATTCACCTGATTGACGGAAGAGTTTCTTTGGAATTTAATTTTCATATTGCAGTAAATTATAATAAATATAGTGTTTTGTATAGGAAATTTAAGTTCTTTTTGATTTCCAAATTTGAATTTTTTCTAGTGTTAAACCGGAAATAACTAATTCAAATATTTTTTTAATAACTTTGGCCATTTTAATTTTTTTAACTGCAAAATACAAAGCTTAACATTTATACATTTTGCCGTAAAAATTGCAAAATGGGATCTAAATAAGTTTAGGAGATAAATCAATTAGAGTACGTACATGTTATACTGGGCGCGTACTAAAGTTGGCTGGCTTGTACAAAAAAGGACATACCTACACAGTAAAATTGCTGTGACGGCACCTATTTATGCGTAAAGACATACATATTCTAAATTAGTTGTACAATGACTGAATGATATAATATTGTATCAAAAGAAAAATAAGTAATGTCCGAACGATTGTGGCGTGTTCATATATTTTTTCTTTTATTTGGGTTTTTCGCCACTATCTAAAACTCAAAAAATATCAAAAATACCTATTCTTATTTAAAGAAAGAATCACTGGGTAAAAACAAAAAACCAAACGGAGACAAATTTCTCAGTGATTCTTTTTTGTAATAAATTTTCCTAACGAACAAAATTTTAAAGATATAAAAATGATATAAAAGGATATAAAAATGTTACAAAACATTTTACAAACTTTTAATGTTAACGTTTCGGAGGGTACTCTCCCGTTTTCAAAACTAAACTAAAAAATAAATTATATTAATTTGTAATATATAAAGTAACGAGTGAAAGTAAATATATTTTTTTGTATATGTCAACGATACTTACATTGACAACAATAGATTTTCATGACAGTGACATACTACCAAAAAATATATATAGGTAATGTTTACTGTGTGATTGTTTATTGTACTGATTGTGTATTCAAATATTTCAATGTGTTTAATTGTATTCTTTAGAATCGGGAACCATATTGAATTTAAATCTACCGAAGGCATAGCAATACAATTATTTTTATTTAAATTAATTATAGCGGTTTCTTTTAATCTTCTGTATTTTGTTACCGATTCTTTTAATGCCGTTTTGGAATTATTCCAATTGATTTTATGACCCGATTCCCATGCGTGTTGACAAATTCTAGATTTATTAAAATCGCACTTTCTAAGAAGGTTTTTATGCTCTTTTACTCTAACATATAACGGTCTAGATGTCTCACCTATATAGAATTTGCCACATTCGCAGGAAATTTTATAAACCGCATTTCTGGTATTTTGTTGTATATTGTTTGATTTAGTCTTTGTTAATAGAGATCTAAGAATATTTCGTGTTTTAAATGTCGTTCTTATGTTGTATTTATTTCCTACTCTTTTAATTGCGTCAGAAATACGGCGGATATAAGGAATTGTGAGGTTAATTATTTGAGAGTTATTATTATTGTTATTAATAACTTGTCTGTTTTGTTTAGTATCAAAATTTTTAAGCCATTTATCTATAAATTTTTTTGGGTATTTGTTTTTTATTAAAATATCTTTTATGTGATTTGTTTCTTTTTGTAGTGTATCACTGTTTTGCTCTGTCATATAAACTTTTAATTACTCCTATTTTGACCGATTTTGAGTGATTTGAAAAGAAATTGAAATACCTATATGTGTTTGTCGATTTTCTGTAAACTGTAGTTTTTAATGTGTTGTTTTGTTTTATTATTAAACTGTCGAGAAATGGCAATTTATTCTCCTTCTCCATCTCTAAAGTAAACTTAATTGTAGGCTCTCGAGAATTTATATCTTATAAAATCATTTTCTAATTGAAAATATGTGGTTTTTAAGCTCAGAGTTAATAATTCCAAAATTGTATTTATGTTTAGTTTAGTGCGGTCTTTTAATGTTGTGTCATGTTCTAATCTCTTTCTAACTATTAAATGTGATTTATCAACTGGTACATTAGTAAATAAACTCACCACGTCAAAACTAAGCATTCAATTTTGGTTTGTAATTTTAATGTTCGAAAATTTATCTAAAAAATTTGAAGTATTTTTAATATATAAATTTGTTCTACCCGAAAGTGGATTTAAAATGTTTAATAAAAATTTTGCTAGTTTAAAACATGGGGACTCTATACTACTAACTATAGGGCGAAGTGGTATATTAGTTTTGTGTATTTTTGGTAGACCATAGAAATGAGGTGGTTTACTATAATGTGGTGTAAGTTGTGATTTTTCTAGATATGTAAATTCACGTTTGTGTTTATATAATGTATTGTAAATTTGTCTCTCTATTTTTAATGTTGGATCTGTAGGTATTTTAGTGTAATTAAAGTTTTAATTTTGTTATTATATTCTGTAGTGTCCAGAATAACTGTGGCGTTACCTTTGTCTGATGGTAATATTTTAATAGATGTGTCTTTTTTTAATCTATAGCTAACCTTTCCTCACGGTATAAATTTGATTTTATTTTAAATTGTTTTTCTAAGATAAGTTTTAACCTAATTTTGTATTCATTTACACTTTCCAAAGGTAATCATTGAGCAACAGACTCTACTGCGGAAATAAGGTCTAATTTAGGAACATCTTTCGATGTAACACTAAAATTTAGTCCTTTAGAAAGTACATACTTTTCAGAATCAGTTAATATTTTATTTGAAAGGTTAACTACAGTTTTATTAATGAAATTTTTGTCTGTATGTGTATTAATGTGTTTTGTATGTGTTCCATGTTTTTCAATAATTAAATTTTTAAATTTCTTAATGTGAGTATTTTTTTGGATATTGAAGTGATATATGTAACTGGAATAGGCGCTATTATAAATATGATTAAAATCTACTTCAGTTACTTTTTCGTATATTTGTTGTAATGTATTACTAATGTCAGTCTTTAATTGTTGTTTAGTGTATATGTGATGTTGGATGCAATCTCTTAAAAGTGCTAAACTAGCCCTATATAAAATATATATGCTTCTGTTTGTGTTATAAGGTGTACGTAAACGTAAACCTTTTGGTATTATGTCACAATCTTTACATTTGTAAAGAAATGTTAAACTGTTTTCAGAATGTTGTAGTTTAATATATTTACTTTCTAAATATCTAAATAAAAAACATATCTCAGGCCCATACCTGCAATCTAAGTAATGTCTGAATGATTGTGGCGTGTTCATATATTTTTTTCCTTTATTTGGGGTTTTCGCCACTATCTAAAACTCAAAAAATATCAAACCATATTGAATTTAAATCTACCGAAGGCATAGCAATACAATTATTTTTATTTAAATTAATTATAGCGGTTTCTTTTAATCTTCCGTATTTTGTTACCGATTCTTTTAATTATTTATTAATTATATTTTTTGAGTTTTAGATAGTGGCGAAAAACCCAAATAAAGGAAAAAAATAAAACAAAAATAGTTTATTTGAATTTTTTTTTAAATTTTACTGTTGCAATCAACACTGGTTCGTTTTATAACCATGCCTTTTTTTACGTTTTTGTCCCTGGAATAGTTATTGATGATTGAAATCGTGGTTGCAGAAAAAATGCTTTGGCGTTCATATCATCTTTGGAGCATCAGTAAACGACTGTTTGAGTTAAATTTGAATTCGCCCATTCATACAATTGCATTGGCGTAATAATTGATCTACTTGGAGGTAACTGCAAGCTTGCACGTGTCACTAAACGTTTTATGTTACCTCCAAGACCATCACATGATCCCTTACCGTGAGAGTTTGCGTGAAAATAAAACTCTGCATCTGTTTTAAAATCTAGTTTATAATGAAATAAGTTTGAAAAATTGAATTTAATCTTAAAATGTTGTGAGGTACCATCTGTGATATAGTTAATTTTCGATACAACTACTGCTTTTTTTTTAAAGATGCTCGTGTATTTTTTGGAAAGCACAGAATGTAGCTGTGTCATGCTTCAAATCGTCTGAAATCATTACTATGCTACCGTGTTTTATTTCACTTTCATTTTTATAATAAAAGAGCTATGTTAGTAGTACTGTCCGCCCATTATTCCAGTGAAAAGATTGAGCTGCGTGTTGGACAACAAAACTAATTTTCTGCGAAATCGCATTGTACTATGATTTCACCTGCTGTGATGTTCGCCTTAAGTGTTTTAAAATAAAGTGTTTGTTCTTTATTTTTGTTATTGAAATATAATCAACGTTTTAATGTGTTTTTACATCTCCAACCGGCTTTAACAAGCTACAGGTATCACGCTCAAAGTGACATGTACGTACTCTAATTGATTCATCTCTCAAACTAATTTAGATCCCATTTTACAATTTTTATTGTAAAATTTGTAAATGTCAAGCTTTATTTTGCAGTAAAAAAAATAAAATTAAGATGGTCGAAGTTATTAAAGAAAATATTTGAAATATTTACTTCGGGTTTAACACTAGAAAAAAAATCAAATATGGAATTTGATTTGAAAATCAAAAAGAACAATAAATTTTCTATACAAAACACTACATTTATTATTATATTATAATTTACTTCAATATGAAAATAAAATTCCAAAGAAATCCTTCCGTCAATCATAGAATTCCATATCCTAACAACTAAACCTCCAATAAAAAAAATATTATGTGTACACGTTCATATCCCCTAGATGTATAAATATGCCCAATATGAACACATTTCAGAATCTGAAATTAATTTTTTTTTTTATTGTCCGCTTCACGTGAAATGCCCCCTAAGCCAATTGCTAATTTTTATTTTTTTTTGTTGTAGTTCCTGTATTGGAAAAAGAAAAATTATACGAATTTGTAGTTGCTTCGGTTGATGGAGGCTATGAAACTGACAGTGAACCTCAAGAAGTATACGCTAGTGGTATGACGGCAAAAGAAGCAGTAACAACTGCATTTAGGTTTATTGGAATGTTGTTGGCCACCATTTCCATGTTCTTTTTCTTGATCATAGTCTTCATTGTCAAAAGAAACCGATGCGGTGAATATGCTGTTTATGAACGTGAACAAGCCAATGGACTACCTGATTATCCAGATGAAGTGAGTTCCTATGAATTCGCAAGGTATGTGAAAAAATTGACGTTTATTTGATGAACGTAGAGTAGAGCGGGGCTAGTTGAGCATCTTTTCGCTTGATCTCCCATAACTTTAAGAATATGCATCGGATTTAATTGATTTTTACTCTGTTAGGTTCGTAGTTTACTCTTCTCCAAAACATCTAGCGGTGTAAAAACGATCCGAGTACAAATTAAAAATTATTGTCAGAAATTCGAGAACGCTCCAAGTTGCACAACGTGCCCCACTAGTGGGCTAGTTGAGCATGGGTATGGCGCTAGTTGAGTAATGGCTAAAATGGACTTGACTGTATAAAATGATTTATTTTTTTGATTTATGTTTACTAAATAATTTTAATCAACAAGCAAATGTTCTTTTTTTTATTTGGGTTTTTCGCCACGATCTAAAACTCAAAAAATATCAAAAATATCTGTTCTTATGTAAATAAAGAATCACTGGGTAAAAACAAAAAACCAAACGGAGGCAAATTTCTCAGTGATTCTTTTTTGTATATTCATATAATATATTTTATATTCTTTTGACCTTAAACAATTTTAATAAAAATAATTTTTAACCTTACAATTTCTTATATCTGTGGTATTTCTGACACAATTAAAAGAGTAGGAAATAAATACAACATAAGAACGACATTTAAAACAAAAAATACTCTTAGATCTCTATTAATAAAAACTAAACCAAACAACACACAACAAAATACCAAAAATGTGGTTTATAAAATTCCCGGCGAATGTGGCAAATTCTATATAGCTGAGATATCTAGACCGTTAGATGTTAAATCAATTGAAATAATTCCAAAACGGTATTAAAACAATCGGTAACTAAATACAGAAGATAAAAAGAAACCTTTATGATTAATTTAAATAAATATAAATATATTGCTATGCCTTCGGTAGATTTAAATTCAATTGGTTCCCGATTCTAAAGAAATCAATTAAAACATTTAAGAATTTCAATAAACAATCACAATCACACGGTAAACCTCACCTATATATTAATATATATATATATATATATATATATATATATATATATATATATATATATATATATATATATATATATATAAATTATATTAAAAAAAAGTAAAAAAAATAATTAAAAAGAAATTCAAAAACTAATTGTCAATGTAAGTATCATTGACATAAACAAAAAATATATTTACTTTCTATCTCTTCATAATTTATAGAAATTAATATACTTTATTTTTAGATTCGTCTTGAAAACGGGAGGAGAATACTTCCCGAAACGTTAACGCTAAAAGTTTGTATATTTTTTAGATCATTTTCATATTTTTAAAATTTTGTTCGTTAGGCATATTTATTACAAAAAGAATCACTGAGAAATTTGTCTCCGTTTGATTTTTTGTTTTTACACCGTGATTCTTTATTTACATAAGAACAGATATTTTTTGAGTTTTAGATCGTGGCGAATGAAACCCAAATAAAGAAAAAAATATATTAACACGCCACAATCATTCAGACATTTCTCATATTGTTATTATATCTCTGGAACAATAAAATTAAAATCAAACAAAATGAAATATTTCCAATCTTTGGATTATTATTACACTTTTTATATTTAAAATTATATATTTAAGAATAATTATAAAGCAAATAAATACTAAAGTAAAGTAGTAACTAATTATTAAATGAAGAATATTGCTAGATAATAAATAATCACAAATTATTAATCATCTTTATCTCTATCACAATTAATACAAACATATCTCTTTAAAGCCATCCTGTTAATATTAAATTGTTTGGCTGCAGCATTTACACTCATTTTTTCCTCCTTATGATCATTTTAATCAGTAAACTTTGTGTAGAATCATCACATGTACAAATTAAATGATGGTTATTAATTTATTAAAGAAAAATTTGATTTTCTACAATGAACATCTAGTGGAGTGCGTTGCTCAACTAGCCCCAATTGAGGCAACAAATTAAAAATTAGGTTATAAAAAAAACAAGAGTTAAAAATAAATAACCATCTATAATCGAAAGAACAATAATTAAGTAATCTTTAAATACTTACGTGGTCCTTATTAATAGTTTTTATTTAGTTAGAGATAGAGTAGTAGATATTAGTTAGTTTTGATACGAGTATAGTAGAAAAATTATGACTGTAAAAGTTTTTTTACCACGAAAAAAAACAAAGCGAACTCTTATTTTATCGGAGCACCGGACAGCAATTGACAGTCGCGTTATGTATTCTCCTTCTATAACCCCTTCTTTTCACCACAATACTTATTTTTACAGTGAAGACAACAATTCGCATGAAAATGCATCTATTAGCACTGAACCAAACATAGGCCCAGATGGTGATACTTTTTCGGAACTTTCTTAATTATTTAGTCAATTTAATCGGACTGATTCAAGTTTTGAATGAAGCAATAGAAAATTTTAAAGAAAACATTTAAGTTACTGAAATTATTATACAATAGATACATGTCCAGTATTATTTTCTGCTATTAACAGAAGCTAGTCATTTAAAATGAACAATATGTTAGTGTAGAAGAGTTCCTATTAAAATATTTATTTTGTTTTTTATGTCCAAGAAGTTAAAGTATTTGTTTTTATCGCTGTAAATTTGTTTTATATTTTTTTTTCTAATTTTGATTTTCTGTAGAAGGTATGAATGAAGATGGTACCTTTATAAGTCAGTATGACAGAAAGAAAGACCAAGGGGAAACATCACAACGGTTTCCCATATCTGTTTAATATGTAAATGTTTATAAAGTGTGTTGTGTGTATAAAGTTTTATTTTTAGTTTTTCTGGTATTTCTTTTTATTTGTTAGATTGGTATATTAATCCTAGTTTTCTTTTTTGATGTTTATATATATATACTTTATGTTTATACAAATGTCTAATTGTTAATGCAGCCTTTCAAAAAGGATTTTTTAATTTAAATAAAAAAAAAAAAAAATATATATATATATATATAAATATAAATATATAACAAAATATATATATATATATATATATATATATATATATATATATATATATATATATATATATATATATATATTTTGTTTTATTTAATTTGAAAGTTGGTTAATTGCTATTTGTCTTAAAACTGTCTTAAAATAGTTGCACATATACCTACCTTCCAGTTTTTTTTGTATCTACGCTTTTAAAATTCTCAGCATCAGCTTTTAAGATGCTCATACTCAGTTAAGTTAAACTCTTTTAAGGTGATTTTATATATCTTTAATCTTGAAATGCACAAAGTGATCTAACATATTCCGGAGTAGCTGACGATCATAACAGTGGCGGCTCATGGGTTTTTAAAGTGAGGGGGCGTAGAAGAAAATAGTGCTGAAAATTTTTTGCTTCCCTTTTTCCTTTTTACTTTTCGTGCTATTGAAACCTTATACCGGAGGTGAACCTGGAAAACAACCAACAAACACAAAATTTTGTATTGTTACTACTTACAAGGACATTGGAATATGGGTTGTTGCTTGTTGTGCAGATAAAGGAATGAATAAGTAGGTACTTGCCGTTTCCCGAAGAATAAACCATTCAAACAGTTTCTTGTAACTGCAAATCAATGGAGGAAAATCGAAAAAGTGAAACGTTAAAAAATATCAAAGTTTTATGACAAAAAAGGGGTCATTGTACACATTTTTGTCCGTGAATAACACATCGCCGTTTCCTGGTTCTTAATGTGAAATTACACCGGCCTGTTTTTGTCAAAAATAAATTTTTCAATAACTTGTTCATTGAAGTCCGGAATTAGTTCGACCATAGCACTCTCATTATTTAGCATACCCAAAGCAATTAGTCCATCTTCCGCCAGTGAATTTCTTAAATATGTTTTAATCAAGTTCAAAATCGAAATGCACCTTTCGGCTTCGGGTGTGATCATCGGCATAGTCACTAGTATTCTCAATGCCTTAGCGATTTCTTAAAAGCTGTATCCAGTCCCATATTTAAAATAAAATGTAATGTCTTTAAACAGCCTTTAATGTCTTCATTTTGACAAATCTCGGGAACAAAAACTTTCCAATTCGGTTTTCAAATCTTCTTTTTCTGTCGTCGGAAAACTTTCACATGTAGTTTACTGTCAATTTTTGGCGTACAACTTGCCTTATTTTTACATTTTTTTTTAACTTGACTCAAATTCAACACGGGCGTGGGACGACCATTAGTTTTAAATTCAACTTTCTCATCCAAACTTAAATTAGTTATTATTAACTGTTTTAAATCAGACATCTTCATGTTTGCAATTAAAAGTTGATTATTTTTATTTAAAAAGTACTACTCAGTGTGTACACGCGTAGCAAATCCCAAATCCCAAAAACAAGTATTCGCGAGGCGAACAAGATAGGCGACGCGGGACATCAAACGCTTCGTACTCGTCAATCAATTCTGCCTGACCTTTAGAGAAAGTCGCATCACTTAGAGAAAGTTACAAAATATCTTAAGTTTTTAAATTTAAATATCCGTCCCAGGCTGGAAATCGGTTAGTTTAAATGCTGCTTTATTAATAATTATTGAAGAGAAATGCGTAAACTAGTAAAATGCTAAATAGAGAAAATGTTCTATATAGATAATATAATTCTTATCTCTTATGCATTCGCCACAACGCAAGGGCGTTGAGGCGCCGTCCCTACAATATTTATCACAGTGAACATTTTTTCAGAGCAAAACACCATATTTTATTTCCGTTCAGTTTCTTTCTATTAACTCATTTTGAGATATTATTAAAAATTAAAATCTCCAAATGTAGAAGAACGTGGTGTGTCGACACATCACACCAAATAATGCGGATAAAAATTCCATCCTCTCGCCACAATTTTTATATCGTTGGTCGGACATTTACCTGCAGCAACCATATGCCACGTCATCTTTTCTCGTCGTTAGCGTTAGATGTTTTGTTGGCTGCCAGAATTCGGGGCGTATCGGTAATTAGTTTTAAATGCTGATTTGACGGGTACGAAGCTTATTTTTAATTTAATACTTTTTTATAGTTTTTGTAGGTTTGTCCATCCCGTGCATGTACCAGAAACAGAAACAAATGTTTTTTTTGTATATCAAATGAATAGAAAAAGAGTGACGAGTGCAGCACTTTTGGTCCTCCCGCCCGAGACGCCCGAAAAAAAATTACTGAGCCGCTATTCTATAAAAAAAATATTAATAATTTTCTAATCTTCAAAGATCAAATAAAATGATGCTAAAATTTTAAAATGATACAATTATTTTATCGCCTTTAAAAACACTTCTGAAAAATGACTTATTTTGAAGCGTCTAGAGGGATTTGCCCCCTTAAGTACGCGAATTGGAAGTTTGTATGTGCCGTCTTTTTGGCACGTAGGTTTGATCGAAGAGGATGGTCATTATGGCGCAATGGCAGGCAATAAAGTCGTCGGAGCTAACTTATCCATTAGCAAGAATGGCCCTTTCAGCCATTTGCCGGGTGCACTTAGAAAGCTAATCTGCCGATAGTTGCGAGGATTAACTGTACTTTTCCCTTTTTTGGGAATCACATTAATTTGTGCGTGCTTTCAAGAAAACGAAGACGATTACATTGAAGATGTTCGTCAATTGGGCTATTAGTTTGTTGGGGAGTTGTTTCAGCTGCGTCGGAGAGACGCGGTCTTTACCTGGGGCTTTTCTGACAGTGAGTCTTCGGATGATATTTAGCTGATCACGTAGCTTGGATTAGGGGTTGTTTTAAATGTGAATATTTCATTTTTGAGTTTGTTTTCTTTGTTCCTCTTTTCAACTGAAATGCAATCGAGGTCATTTGTGATCTGTCGGTTGCAGCAAAGAGCTCCACTTTTTCCTGCTTGGTAGCGGCGTAATTTACACTAACCTTCAAATGAGAAATCGGTGTTTTTACTGTACCTACGAGGGATCTAGCCATTTTCCTTAGCGATTTAATATTTTTTGACTTTAATTATTTGTATACAAGTACTTTAACACACTTGTTTACAAAAAACAGTACGAAAAAATGGCTGATACTTACGCATGCGCACACAAAAAAAAATATTTTGAAAAGGCCTATTGCAACTGAACAGTAGCAACGATTTGCTGCATAAGCGACCCTATCAAGGCCGAACATCCTGCATCCAACATCAAGTGGGCTGGTGGAATCATTACCGCGGGCTACCGTGCCACTGGCTTTGTTATGGTTGGCTTTTTTGGAGGCCAGTTTGCCATTACTTTGGTTTATTGGGGTGTGGTCTACAGCAATTCACGCATTTTGCCTCTGTTGATCTCGATTTCTTGCAATCACTGGAGAGATAATCCCCCGCACCCTTCATGCATTTCGGCAGTGCATGGCACTCCGTGGCCAAATATCTGACAGTTGGAGCACTCTGAGGCTTCTCCGTTGAATTTGATTCGATTTTAATTATCTAGTGCACCAGATATTTAAGACTATATATTGCTTTCTCCTCTCGGGGCACAATGAAATATACCACAGCTAGTGGTACGATCTTTTTCGTGTTCTACGTTTGAATCTCAATTATATGGAAGCCCAAATTCATGAAATATTCTCTTAATTCCTGTTCAGAAACTGACTCTATAAAGTTCCTGATTAATGCTTATAATTGTTTTTCGCCCTTGGTGCAAAACGATTGGTATGACATTTTATCCTTTTCAAGGATTGCACAGAGCTTCCAGTAGTCATCAGTCGTTTTGTTGTGTATTTTAACCCTTTCTGGCCGGTCCGTAGACTTGTCTGCGATGGTTGTAGGTATCGATGGCGGTGATCACCTTCATGTAGATACGCTTGTCTCCTATCACTACCAGCGGTACTTACTCCTTCTCATCCACCGGTTTATGTTCTTGTTTGGTCTCGAATTCTTTATTTTCTTTTTGGACTTCGGTTTGGTTCTACTCTCCGGTGGTCTTTTTACCCGGTGTTAGTCGTTGGCTTTTTACCTATCTGAGCATTTCCATTGCTTCTTTCGGCGAAATCTTCTTTTCGAGGTGTGAGTCACCTTATCGGACTCGGATGTTTCCGGTCCGATGGAAATGACCTCTTCTTCACTTATTTCTTCATACGATATCTTTATTATCGCGTTTATCGTGCTTCCTGGAATATTTTCTGATTATTTTATTTTGTTGGTACGGGCCAATATTTTTATTTTCGTCAGAAGCATTGGTGCAGGCAATATTTCCTGCATCCTGTATATCGATTTTCTGACTCAAGGTCATTAATTGATGTCGTGGGTCAGTTTTCAAGGTTTTCTTTATTAAATTTAATTTATTTAATTTGGAGAAATTAAATAAATCTATTGGTATGCCACTCAAGTAGCGCCTTTGGTATCGTGGTCCTTATGTTACGTAGACTGCGCGGTAATCATTAAACACGGTCCAGGGAGGTTTTTTCATCTCTCGGAGCAAATCTCTACGAATACTTTCAGAGACCCCTTTGATAATTGCTGTGGTGTGATAGTCAAAGTCCTGGTAATCAAAGAATGGTTTGGTTTGGTTTGGTTTCATTTCATTTCATTTGATTTCATTTGGTTTTGGTTATGGTTTCGGCAGGGGATGATAATGCCCTAGAGGTGGAACGTAGTGTTAAATGTTGCTTGTAGGCTGAACATAGTGTTTGAAAACAAACCTCTACTTAATGTGATAAAAAAAATCTGATTAGGGCGTTCATGACATGTGGAAGTGAAACTTGCACACTCATAAACAGTGTAAAACAATTGCGTCGCCCACAAAAGAATGCAAAGGTGTTTGTTAAACATTACAAAGCGAGACAGAAAGATCTGCACATGGATCCGAGAACAAACGTAAGTGTGTGATATCATTGGAAGAAAAACTGAACTGAAATGGAGATGGGTAGGAATCCTGGGATGTATATTGCTTGGTCATAAACATACACAAAGAAGAGCTGGACTGATAACATCATTAAATATATTGGACCCAAATGACAGAAGAAGAGAGAAGCTCAAGACCCCACGAGTTAAAATCATGCTAAAGAGGTCTTCATCCAGCAGTGGATAGACTGGAGTAATTTTTGGAGAATATAACCCCGACATATGTATAAAAAGAGTTGAATTTCATTTTAAACATTTCTTTCTCGTTATTTTCTGCAGTAAATACTGAATTGTTGAATTTAAACGTGGTCTTATATCCACTGAACATGATGAACGCTTGAGATGCCCAAAAACTTCTGCAACGGAAAAAATCGTCAAAAAAATCCACACTGTCATTTTGAATTATTATCGATTGAAGACTTGCTGAAAAAATTAAACTGCATTTTACCGGATGCTTTCTGTATAACAACATTTTTCGCTCGGTCGTGTTTATTAATAATCCATCTTAAACCCATTCGTATAAATACCACTCAAGAGTTTTTAGACTTATTTACGATGCGATTTTACTGAGTTTCTTCAACGTTTTATAATAGTAGATGAAATATAAATTCACCGTTACACGCCAGAGCCAAAGGGAACCGTCCAAACAGTGAATGGGAGCATGAAATTTCCATGTTCAAGAAAAGTTATGGCTACGATTTTCTGAGATACTTATAGACTATTTTGCAAAAGCAGAATTATTGTTTATTAGCGGATTTATTGCCACGGTCGTAGAGGCCGCGAGTTCAGAAGTAACCTAACTAACATTTTTAACAAAATTTAATAACAAATTTAAATTATATATAAGTACTTAAAATCAATTAAAGTTAGACACATCTAAAGGCCATATAGAAATTCAAATAAATGATTTAGATTTAAACGCATTCATAAGAAAAGAATGCCTATCAATTTTAGAACGCATCCATTGGTTGTTTAATTTTTTGTTGTGGTACTTTGGTGGCGCGGGCGAGCTAGTGATGCTCGAGGAATTCCCGCATTTTGTAAATCAAGAAAGTACTTTTTTTCGTGGCGCTGGCGGGTTAGCGACGCACGATGTTAGGGGAATCCCGGATTTCTATTTTTTAAGTACGGAAGATTTTGCTACGCATTCTTTGTTTAATTGTTATGAAAATTAGTCATTTGTATCTTTGATTTTTTGTAGTTTTTGTTTTATTGAATTTGCAAATAAAGGCAAAGTAAAGTTAATTGTGAAAGTTAGATATCAACATGTCTAGTTTTAGAAAATATCTAAGTGAGAGCTAAAAACAAAATAGGAAAAGGGAGTCTGAAGAAAAAAATAATAAATTACTTAAAATTAGTCAGTACTTTAAGAATGATGACTTTGTTGATGAAAAAGCGAGTTTCTGTTTTGTTTTTATTGAATCTGCAAATACAGACAAAGTAAACTTAATTGTGAAAGTTAGATATCAACGTGTCTAGTTCTATAAAATATCTAAGTGGGAGCGAAAAACGGAAGAGAAAGAGGGAGTCTGAAGAAAAAAATTAAAAGTTACCTAAAATTAGTCAGTACTTTAAGAATGATGACTTTATTGATAAAAAAGCGAGTGAACAGTGCTCCAAAAGTGAAGAATTGGACGTAGCTAAAAGTAACAATATAGCAGATGAAGCACCGGACACCAGTGTATATCCAGATCCAGAACAATTTCAAGGTACAAGCAAAAATCAAAGTTAATCCTATTTTAGTGTGAGCAATATTGCATCTTCAACATATATTACTGATAAGGGCAATTTTAAACAACTAAATGATCAAGTGAAACGGTTCGTGATCGAAAACGGACATTGTAAACCTAAAGGTCCTTTCTTAAAAGACTGACAATAGATATTTCCTAGATAACCATTATTATATTGTTTCCAAGTCTGACGTGAAACTTGAACGTACATGGCTATCCTATTCCTTAATACTTCAAAAGGCGTATTGTGAGCCATGTTGGTTATTCGCAAATCGGGCATCCAAAAAAAAAATATAAATTGTTTGGATGGAAGGCTATGACGACTGGAAACATATTATACGCGCCATAGAAAGACACGAGACATCGAAAATTCACCTGGATTCTTGTCTTACGTATCAACATGAAACACTAGATGAAGGGCAACAGACTATGACCAAGAAAGAAAAATCTTTTTGGCGCCATGTACTCTCTAGACTCCTTGATGTTACTTTAACACTTTCAACGTGTAATTTAGCAGTTCGTGGCCACAGAGAAAAGGTAGATAGCAGTGATCCAAGTTTCGGAGGAAACTTTTTGAGTATTGTTGAGTTATTAGTAATATGATCCCATTTTACAAGAATTGTTAAGTAAACCAAAGGTTTACAGATAAAATTTCAGATAAAATACTTAAGTCCAAAAATACAAAATTAGCTCATTTCTGTTCTGATTCTAAAAATAGAAAATGCACTCATAAATTAAATAAATGCCGCACCATTTTACTTTATGATATTCGATACGACTCCAGATATTTAAAAAAGAGATCAAATGTGTGAACTTTATCGTTATTGTATGATCGAGAGAGACTAAAATGGAATCCCAAAGGCGCTCGTCGTTAAAAAGTCATTTTTAGGATTTCATAAAGTTAAGGACCAAGGTGCATATATATATATATATATATATATATATATATATATATATATATATATATATATATATATATATATATATATATATATATATATATATATATATCTGAATCGTTTGCCAGGCAACTTCTCGGTCCTCCTTCAAAAACGGTTTCGGTTTTTTCGGTTTTTCCTTCAGAAACGAAATAGAAAAGTGTTCGTGTATTAGAGAACTTACTAATTTATTAATAATAAAGAATCATTTTATGTCGTGCAGTTTTCCTGAGGTATGTACTACATTAATTTTGTTTGTTACTATTCCTGTGACTACAACTAGTGCTGAAAGATCATTTTCAAAACTAAAATTAATAAAAACCTATTTAAGAAAATCTATGGGACAGGGCTACGTAACTTGACTATTGACTGACTGTATATTATAACTCTATATTGAAAATTCTATGACCCGATCTTTGAACTTTGATAATGTTATTGATACTTTTGCGGAACAGAAAGCTCGGAGAAAAGAATTTTATTAATAAATATCTTGTTAATATTAAATTGTTATTTCATAAAAAATATGTAATACCTATGCTTTTGAAAATAAAATTTATTAGATATTGAAGTAAATTGTGCATACTATTAGTGATACTGTTGGGTAACTTAAGTGATTTATTAAAATCAAATTACAACCTGACGATTTTTACTGGGAGGGCCCCATCCAATGAATTTGCCACGGGCCTCAGATGATATATATTTACGCCACCGAGTATTAGGCTTTACTACTGGATCAATTAAAAGTGCTATTCAGGTTAACCGAATATAACTTCAAATATCAAGAGCTAAAGCTGAGATAAGGCGTTATTTTACAGAGTTGGACAAATTAAATTGTACTGGGGATATTAAAAAGCAGGAGAAGAAAATTCAAAATATTTTTTGTCTTTAAACTTAGAACTGATTTGTTCTGAGAACTTTCAATTTACGGAATAATATTACAATATTTTTGTCTATAATTTTTGATATTTTAGAACGCTTTTTTTAGAATGTTGCCTCGTCCTCCCGCCAAATCGCCTCAATAATCAGATGTGATTTAAGCAGCCCGACTGGTCCAGGAACTACTTTATCCGAAGAAACACTTGAATTAGTTCAAGAGGCTCAATCGGGAAATAAATCCTGTGGTATCTGTTTGGATGTAATACTGAAAAAAACCTGAACTGAAGTAATGGCTGTAATACTGAAGAAAACTGAAAAACTTCAGGAACAGTTTTTTGGAATTTTGCCTAATTGTAATCATTGCTATTGTTTCGCGTGTATAAAGAAATAGCTGGGAAGCAAAATGTTTAGTTTACAAAAGGTGTGTCCAGAATGCAGAATGCCTTCAGGTATGTATTTGCTTGATATCATGTTATCGACTATAAACAAAATATTGTTATTTTTGTTTATGTTACCTATTTTAAGCAATTTTGACGACTTCTTTTAAATTTTTAATCAAAATAATCAAATCTTAAGATACATTTTTACATACAAAAAATTATTAAAACAGCCTTAAAGTTGGTCCCTTTACAAAAACATAGAAAACATCCGTGGTGGGATGAAATTTGCCAGCAAGCAGTATTAAGCTGAAGTAAAGCATTCAAAGATTGGAACAGTCAAAAAAACAGCAATAAACTGTATCATCTTTTTGGAAGTAAGAAAAGAAACATCGAAGCTAATTAGATTCGTCCAGATACAATTAAGGAAATAACCAAAATTCTACACGAAGTTTGGTGAACCGAACGGGTTCCGGAAGATTGGAAAGATGCTCTAATCCATCCACTACACAAGAAAGGAGATAGAACTAATGTAAACAACTACATACTATCTCTTCTTCCAGTTTGTTACAAGATTCTAACTCAATGTCTACTAGACAGAGCACAGGGACAATTAGAACCTAAAATTGGTGAATATTAAGCAGGTTCTCGACCGGGCAGATCCTGCCCTGAACAGATCCTGAATCTAAAGTTGATCCTAAGACATCAAAAACTGTACAATAAAAATCTCGTCTGTACATTTGTAGACTTCAAAAAAGCTGATGATTCTATTGACCGCGAATCTTTATTCCAAATCTTGAAAGACCAAAGACCAGATCCGAAAATACTGGCAATTATTAAAGCAACATTAACTAACACAAGGTCAAAGATTAAATTCATGGGTGACATCTCAGAGCCCTTCGAAATTAAAACTGTAGTGAGACAAGGGGATGGACTCTCGCCACTCTTATTTAACTGTGTTCTAGAAAAAGTAATACAGCAGTTGCGCAAAAAAAAGTCGGCCCTGAATATTGACCAGCCCATGAAACTGGGGAGAACCAACATCAAAATTGAATGTCTGGCGTTTGCTGATGATCTAGCAATTTTGGCTCAAGATATATTAACAGCAGAAAAACATATTTAAATTCTAAAAGAAACAGCAGAAAAGATAGGACCCCAAATTTTCTTTGAAAAGACACAATACATGACCTGATCTCTCAATTCAAATATTTGATTGAAATAATCATAGAAAATGGATTTGAAAAAGCGGCAAATAAGGGTAGATGTCAAAAGATGGAAACGGCATTGAGACTTACACAAAATATTTACAACAAAAAATGCCTATCTAAAAACACAAAACTGAGACATTACAACCCAGTTATTAAGCCAGAATGTCTATATGGGGCAGAAACGCTCATTTTGCTATTCCCCAAACAAATAAATAGCACAACACACCGTTCGAGAAAATCAAGAAATCAAACAATACACAGATATACATAGCGATATGAGAAAAAGAAGACTTAAGTTTTACGGACACATAAAACGGATGAATCCTAGAAGGTTAACCAGACAAATAGTCGAATTTTATAAAAATAGGAGTAGAGCTAAAGTGGAAATAATTAAAAGGATAGCTGCAATTAAAGAGGACCTTAGATCAGCAAATATTACACAAAGAGAAATTCAGGATAGAGGCTGTTTTAGACACAAGGTTGACGTTTGGAAGGTTGGCCAGAGAGAAAAATGTAGGAAGACTAGAACAACTTGGTCTGAGGAAAGGAAAAAAGCTTATAGCGAAAGAATGAAATTAGTATGGGCGAAAAGGAAGGCTAACAACAACAAACGCCTCTAATTGTACTTCGCGTGGTCCACCAGGGTTCATACGTGAATAATAAAAATAATATATATATATATATATATATATATATATATATATATATATATATATATATATATATATATATATATATATATATTTATGTCTGGAAGTTATTCTTGGAAATAAATACCGTTATTTTCGATTCGCTCCATCCACTTTTACACCAGCAACTGTATTGCTCTTCGGTACCACGAAGAGTTTTTGGAGGCGAGAAACTAACTTAAACCTAAGTCATCACGATAAACAGCATTGGTGGAATTTGTGACAGTGATATTCTTTCAAAACTCAAACGTTGTTTTTCCATTCTTACAGAATTGCCATTCTTCAATACTTTACAATACGTACACTAAATGTATGTTATGTTATATCGAGTTAAATCATTATTAGTAGATGGTTAGCAATACTTTTAAAATTTTAAAAATAAACGACATTACTTCTGTGTAAACCTAATAATTACAGCTAATTATTTTTGTTTGTAGAATACGCATGTCGTAGTTGTTTTTGGTACGACACAAAAGAGGAAAAGGATACGTTTATCAGGTATGAAAAGTCTCGTATGCAAAACCAAAATTGTAAATATTTTAAAAGGGGTTTCGGTTGCTGTCCGTTCGGAACCACGTATTTATACTTGCCTGCTCTGTCGGGGGCACAATAATGGATGTGGACCTCCAAAACCACGTCGTAAACGACCGTCACTCGTTAATACAGCTTTGGTGCACGAGATATTCTTCTCGATGAACTTCAACGAATCGGACGGCGACAGGTTTGTTCTACTTTATTTATGTATTGTAACCAATATTATATAGAATGATACTTTTTTTTGTGTGTTAAATCTAGAATAATTATTTTTTCAGTTAGAATTAAAGGAATACATTTATACTTCAATAAAATTACATTTTTTATTTGTTCAATCGTCTTAGATCAATTAGTTAAAATATTTGGCGTGAAACTCTAAACTTAAACAGATTTGTCACTAAACACCAAATCGCTCGTTTTAATCCCTTAACGCGCATTTTGTTAACCATCTATTGATAAATCATCTCCTGATGATGCTAAAATGTTCAGCGAAATGGGCGCCACGAAGTTAAATACAGGTGGTTTGGTATTTAGTGGTGAATGTTTGAGTTTAATTTACTTCATCCATTTACCATTATCACTAATGTTAAGTATAGTAAGTTTTCTTTTAAGTTTCGAAGCCATTCAAAAAGCCACGCCAGGAAGAACTACAGGGAAAAAATTTAACATTTTTGTGGAGATCAAGGAAATGGTGTCCCAAAAGAGAAAAGCATGGGCAAAATGGCATTGAATTTATAAGACTACATTAAATAGATTAACTAATCATCTAAAATATCAAATCAACAAAGAACCAATATAGTAACTTAAATCGTTTCGATAATTCGAAATGAATGAATGCACAACCATTTAGGGAATATATATATATATATATATATATATATATATATATATATATATATATATATATATATATATGTTTGTGCGTACTGTTTCAGACAGTCACGAACCTCGCGACAGTAAGCACCGAAGATGCCAAATGAGATTTTAGCGAAACATCTGCAAGCTTCCGAGAGGGACCAACTCGACAACCGGATGTACTCCCGGAAAAAACCCAATACAGGTGAAACGTCGTGACTCTTCACAGAATCAACAGATCGACACCCTGAATGATTTAGAAACATTATCTACCATCCGTGAAAATATTAGATGTAACATATATATATATATATATATATATATATATATATATATATATATATATATATATATATATATATATATATATATATATATATATATATATATATATATATATATATATATATATATATGAAAATGAATGAAAACGGAGACCCAACTGCAAGAACTGTTAATCGAACTTGACAACATCTATTGGGATATTATTGAGTTCTGTGAAACACGAAGAAAGGGAGAAAGGGAGAAGAGTTAATCAAATTAGAACCAACTGGTCACGTACTCTACACCTGAGGTACGGAGAGTGAACGATGTGGTAGAATTAGATTCCTCGACAATCGAAAGCTGAAAGACAGCGTAGTCAAGTTTGAAAGTATATCCGACACAGATTAGCCCAATGCGTCATTCAGTTAAATAAATATTTAAGCTTCAAATCGTCCAAGCTTATACACACAACTGCCATAGAGATGAGGAAATTGAGGAATTTTATGATGATGTGGCCCAATTTTTAGACAAAGAGAAGTGTAGGTTTAAAATCCTGATGGGCGAGTTTAATGCCAGAATCGGAGAAGCAAGAACTGGTGAAAATGCAACTGGCCCATATGGGAATGGTGAGTGGGACAATAGATTTGACAGGCTGGTTGACTTTGCTGAAGGACAAGAATTCTATATTATGAATTCGTTTTACAAGAAAAAGATCAACAGAAAATCGACATGGAAAAGTCCATCTGGACTCACATGTGAAATTACTGTCCTTAACCATTTTAATGTGGGAAGTGACCACTGAATGGTACGAGCAAAGATTAGGATAAACTGCCGAAAACAGGGCAAAAAAGTGATAGGGTCATAAAGGGCCAAAGTGGATTCTGGAAAGAATCTGGAATCTGCTGGAGAGGGGCAGAGATTTTGAAATTGCTTTGTCGAATCGCTTTGCTGTGTTACAAGACCCGGGAGAGATGGAAATTACAGACCAATATAAAGAAATCAGCAACAATGTGCTTAAAACGGCGCCTTTAATAGTACCAGAAGATAAATGTTTCAAAGAGTCAAAAATTTCCAATAAGACCATTAATTTAATGAAAAAAACGCCGGACAATGAAGAATGCAGACAGTTCTTGGCAGAATAGCAGGGTCGAGTACGTTGAGCTTTGCAAAACTATAAGAAAACGTATTCGAGGGGAAACACGCCGATTCAACATGTAGCTTGTGTAAAAAACTCTGGAAGAAAACAGAGGAATTAACAAAGTTAAGTAGAAGCTAAGAAAGAAAAGGACACAAATGTTTTCCTTAATGCGTAAGGATGGGACAATATGCAGAGACTGGACGGAAATGTTAGAGGTTGTCCGAAGATTTTATTCAAAGTTATATGAGGACCAGAATCTAGCAAGAACAGCAATGCCCACTGAAGAACAAGTGCTGGATATCCTGGTGGAGAGAGTGATAAAGGCTATAGATTCGATGAAAAATGGCAAGGCTCCAGGAAAGGATGGTATAATTGTGTATAATAATAAAACACCAACAAAATTATACTCAAAATGTCTGAAACAACAAGAAGTACCCAGCTTATGGAAAAATGTAAAAGTGATTCTTTTACATAAGAAAGAAGCACAGGAAGATTTAAAGAACTACTGTCCAATAAGCCTCCTATCAGTGGTGTACAAAGTTTTCACCAAGATAATATTCAAAAGAATACTAAGAAAACTTAATGACGCACAACCAAGGGAGCAAGCAGGATTCAGAAGAGGATTCAGTACAATGAATCACATCCGGTTCCTACATCAGGTCATAGAAAGACAAAACGAATACACTATTCCACTGTGCTTGGCTTTTATCGATTATGAAAAAGCATTTGATTCAATCTCTAAGCGGGCCATAATGGATGCATTGCTTAATCAAAGTGTAGAGAAAGCCTATGTAAATCTACTAGGATCGATATATGATGAAGCTACAGCGACAGTTCACCTTGACGATCTTGAGGTTGGAATAAATCTAGGGCGGGGCGTACGGCAGGGTAACGCAATATCGCCTCTTTTTTTCTCAGCCTGTCTGGAAGAAGTGTTCCATAATCTGGATTGGACATACAGGATATAATAAGGATTAATAGTGCATACTTAAATCATCTCAGATTCGCAGATGATATCGTTCTTCTTTCACAAGACCCAGAGGAGCTGCAAAGACACGTACAACAGCTGCAAAGGGCTGGGGACCCATTTGGCTTGAAAATAAACCAGAAGAAGAGTCAGGTCATGTTCAATACATTTGCTGAGGACAAAAGGATTTCTTAAAAAGGAACAAAACAATTTTTTACTTTGTTATCAATCACTTTTACAAAAGTGATAGATAATAAAATAAAAAATTGTTTTATTCGTTTTTAAAAAATGAACTATCACAAAGTAACGGGCAAATCAATCAATAATTTAAAAGGATTTCTCTTTTTGAAACGAATTTTGAAGTTGTGGATCACTATATATATTTTGGGCAGAGAGTTTCAATGGAAGGGGATACCGTCCGGGAGGTGGAACGACGCGTTAAATGTAGTTGGCAGGCATTTGGAAGGTTCGACATAGTGTTTAAGGTCAAACTACCACTTTACCTGAAAAGAAAAGCCTTTAATCAGTATGTCCTGCCCGTTATGACATACATACGGAAGTGAGACCTGGACACTCATATCACAGTCAGTTCAAAAACTTCGAATAGCACAGAGGGGAATGGAAAAATGTATACTTGACATTACTAGACGGGATAGAAAGACCTGCACATGAATCAGAGAATAAACGAAAGTCGAAAAGTGACATCATTGGAAGAATAAAACAATTGAAATGGAAGTCGGCAGGCCATGTAGCGAGGCGATGGGATGAAAGATAGACCAGGGCGGTTCTATACTGGTTACCGCTTGATCGCAAACGTCCACGTCCATGTTAGATGCGACCTCAAGTGAACTTTATACTGTTGTATAATTCTAGCATTTCCTAACGACGCTCGTGCCAGGTTCTAGTCAGCACATTTGCGACACCGAGTCTCTGTACGGAAAAGCACCGTGCGATATGACGACTAAGCATCCAAAGTACTATAAATATTAGAATATTGTTTTGATCGGTATTAATTGATACCCAAGCCATTTTAATATTAGTTATTATTGTCATTTACTAAAAAGTAATCCATTACTCTGTAATTCTATAATTGAAATAAAATAATTTTTTTTAAAAGTGACTTTTGAAACTGAAATTATAACAAATTGGCGCAGTCGCGGTAGGATTCGACACCGTCAACCGAACAAGGAAGAGCCTAACTGGTGACGGTGGATCCGAATCCTTCAACGAAAAAGAACCTAGCTAAAAACTAAAAGCAGAAAGAAAAAGCAGAAGAAGAAGAAGAAGACAAAGAAGGCGTCCTCACTCACGTTAGCTGTGGAAGGAACACCTGGTGAAGCCCCTGGCAGACTAGCGCAGAGAACCAGATGACCAATGTTTGTGTTACTGTAAGTAACATTAAATTATCCTTTTAAGTGTGTTTGCTATTGTACTGTGAAATTGTTCGACATCTTTCAACTACAATACAACGATAAGCAATTAATATTCACTATCTCAACTTTAAAACAATTTTAAATACTTTTAAATACTAAATTTTTTAAATCTATTAAGTATTCATTCTATTTAAATCCCAAAAGTATCACAATCTATTTACCAAAATGCCTGAAACGAGATCGCAAGTACGAGAAACTGATGAAAGCAAAATTGAACCCTACAAGCTTTCGGAAATATTTTCTATCATTCCTGAATTTGAAGGTGATCAGATTAGTTTAGGATCATTTTTAAATGCGTGTGATTGCGGATACAAAATGGCTATATCTAACCAAAAACTTTTATTAATTATTCATATAAAAAATAAACTCAAGGGTAGAGCTGCACAACTAATTAATTTAAGATATCCGTCAACTTATGAAGAAATAAAACAATTACTAAATCTTCACTTCACACGAAGACTCTAGAGACCTATCTTCTCTTATCCAAGATATTCAAAGACTCCGTCAACTACCCGGCGAATCAGCTTTAACTTTTTACAACCGTGTCCAAGTACTAAATGCCAAAATGGTGTCTAGCATTCAAAAAGCCAGTAATCTTACTAACGAGCAAAAATCAGCCCAAAACTCTCTTATCGAAACTATGGCTTTAAACACCTTATTAACCGGCTTGGAACCCAGACTTGGTCAAATAATTCGTGCAGGAAACCCCAAAGATCTTCCAGAAGCACATTCTCGAATTAGAAGAGAACTCCAGCTATAATATTTTGAGAATCAAAAAGCTTCAAAACCCATGCAACCCAATAGGAAACCTCTTCCCCAAACGATAAAATGCCCAAACTGCAATCGAATTGGTCATACAGCAGCAGAGTATCGATCCCAACCAATGTATCGACCTATTCCTCCTCAAAATGTTAGCTCACATTTTCAGAGAACTTTACCTCCTCAAATTACATCAAATAGCCAACCTCAGCAACCAAGACCAAATACATTTTCAAACATCCAAAGAACCCCTGTGGTGTCCCAGCAATACTACAATAACTATCGCCCTCAAATGAATCCGAGAAACATAAATCATTCTCAAAATCATCAACGAACTCACCATATAAACCATGATCCATTATCATACAAAGTATTCCAAGAAGTCGAAGAATATTATCCTGTACCTGAAGATCATCTTGGTACTCCATACCAAGAACCTTATTCGGAAGATTATACAATTTATCCGGAGTATTCCAACCAATCTATCGATAGTAGTGACTACCAAAATTTTCTTTCACTACCTCACCAAAGCGACCCTCCAGACAACTCCAACAAAACCTTAACAACGGATCTCATTTCCAATCTTCAAACCCAGATCCAGTCAATGAATTTAGACGATTTAAACCCGAATCTCAATTTTCCGGAGCAAGTATTTCTTTAAGCCCGCTCTTAGCCGTTAACCCTAAGAATCTCTATTACATGAATGACTTGACAAATACTTTTAAACTTTTAATTGACACTGGAGCACGTATTTCTATTTTCAAAGAGAACACCGTAAAAAACTTTCCCAATAGATCCCAAGGAAACGTCACAATTCAAGGAATAACTGACCAAAAACTTTTTGTAACTGAATCATCCCTAGTGCCCTTCGCAATAGGAAATCCCCATAAAGTGTATATTTACAACTTGGATATTGAATTCGACGGTATTTTAGGGTTAGATTTTCTTGAACATTATGAATCTATCATTGATATTAAGTCAAAACAATTAATTACAAATTTCAAAACGATCCCTTTACTCAAAGTAAACTCATCCGATAATACTATTATCAAAAATAATTCGCAGAATAAAATTTCAATTGCTCGTACAGAAAAATATGTAAATTAAAATGCAGTCTCTCAAATACGGATGTTATACTCACACACCAAGAAAAAGAACGAGTTCGATTACCCAACGCTCTAGTATACGTCAACAAAAATGGAGAATTTATGACAACCGTCATAAATGCTAGCGCAATACCGAAATCTATTGATTTTTCTGACCTTACTATTGAACCACATACACCTAATCAACCTTTGTTTAACCTGAACTTACGAGATGATGAAAATGCAGAACAAATCGATAGAATTAAAATCATTAAGGATCAACAAAAGACACAATTGTTCAACTTTGCCTAGATTATGCGGATATATTTTACATCGAAGGCGACACATTAACATTTACGAATGAGATCAAGCACTTCATTGAATCAAACAACGCAAGACCATCGTTTACTAAGTCTTATAGATATCCTCATGTTCATAAAGACGAAGTGAAAACACAAATCAACAAAACGCATGGATTTACGCCGTATGAATTAATTTTCGGGCATACATCAAGCAGACCACCCGAAACACTCTACAACCAGGAAAAATTAATATCTAAGTACATAAGAGATCTTAACAATAAAAAGTAACATTATTACAAAATAGCTCGTGCGAAAACTGAACATCAAAAAGAAAAAGCTAAAATTAGATTTGACAAAACCATTTCAACCACTATTCTCAAATTTCAAATTAAAGATAGGGCAGGTAAAAGAATCTCAAATAAAGAGTAAATCTGAGAATAAATTCAACGGACCTTTCGCAATTATTGAAATTTTCCAAAACTCCGCAAACCTCCTGAATCCGCGAACAAAACAAGTTTCCAAAGTCAACTTTGACATGTTAAGACTGTGTTTTGAGTAAGTTTTTCTTCTTTCCGGATTCTTCTTCAGACTTTCCGGATTCTTCTCAGTCGCCCTAACCCAATTCTCCATATCACCAATAAACAATACACTCGGAATATTCTTCCATGAGGAAGGATCCATCAGGATCTCCAATGAAAAATGGACACTTCTTGTATACAGAGATTTATCTAAAATCAAAACAGCTATAACTAATAACGATAAAATACTGAACAACTTGTTGGACTCTTTTATCAACATTGACACCCCGAGAATGATTTCCTTTAAAACAGAGATACAAACGCATATTAGTTTGCTCAACCAAATATCTGATTCTGTGAACTTCAAATACAAAGAAATCTTCGCGGACACAAAATCTTATGCATTTAGATACAACCGTGGACTCGTTAACGGAATAGGTACGATAAACGAGGGAAACCTCGACTCTTCAGACGGAGAATACTTTAATAATTGTATCAATAGAGTGATTAACGCTGAACATCAAATTGAAAATCTCCTTAAAAATAAAATATCATTAACAACCTCCGTAATAAAACATTTTAACAATACTATACAAAAATTGCAAATAGATGAAGAGACCTTTAATAAAGACATAGAAGAAATAAATCGATCTATTTTTAACATCGCAGACGATCTTACATTCTACGAAGCTCAAATTAAAGTTCTAAATTTGCGCGAATCATTAATGGAAAGTACTAGTTTTCTAGAGAGTTCATTAAGCGATTCATTAAACGCAATAGCTTTTGTGAGGTTGAACATGTTACACATTTCAATCATTTCACCGAACGATCTGATGAATCATTTCGCTTCAGGAAATTTCTCAGTCTTTAAGGAAAAATAATCTTCCACTACCTATCTACTCTTCATCCGTTGCTAAATACATCGATATAATTGAATTAGAAGCTTATCAAATAGACTCGAGAGTTGTATTTATTTTAAAAATTCCCTTAATTGAGCCAGAAACATATAATAGCAACAACGCAAAGGTATATTGCCAGAGATGACGATTCGATGATGTACGTTTCGTTGCAACATCTGGGAAGCTGCAAACAATTGGGTCCTACACAGAAGATCTGCTCTAATGTTTTGCCATGCCCCATAGACAGCGATGCCATATGTGAGGCACAGCTGCTAAAAGGACCGAGTCGTTTACCAAAAACTTGTCAAGTATCTGTACTTGCTGCCGATGGATACAATGCTCAAGAGATAGGCTAAAACCTCTGGCTAGTCACAGTTTCTGAACTATTACCTATTTCTATCAAATGTGAGGGAAAAGAAGTTAAAACTATCATAATAAACATCAATTCCATCCTAAAACTTCAAGCCTTCTGTAATGCTTTTATAGAAAGCACAAGAGTCCAAGCTAAACCATTTATCGATGAATATCGGAACATCACTTACAAAAGCCACCCAGTGATCGTACCGTACACATGTTGTCAACATATTCCTGAGAAATCGAGTATACCTGATCTTAAACAATTAAAATTAAACAAAATTGATGCAGATGATCTTGCTATTGCACAACACAAGCTGGACCAATACTGCGATGAATTGGACAAGATGATACGACAGCCGTTCATCCAAAAGCACCTGTCCTGGTTCACCACTCTAACTATTACATTAATCATTTGTTTAGCAATCCTGTATATTAACTGCAAATGTTGCCGGCGTAGGAAAATACTACCCAGACTCACTATGGGTCCTGCAGACGATGAAAATCCATTTCCACCACACAGACCTCACCACCAAAGGACCGCCAGAATGAAGCTAAGCAGCCTCTTAGCAAGGAGAAGACCATCCATCCACCCGCAGGAAGAACTATAAATAAATTACCCTTTGAATTTTATTACTCTGTATAATTTAAAAAGTCAATACATAGTATTAACTTTTTTCTAAAAGGGGGAGTTGTTAGATGCGACCTCAACTAACTTTATACTGTTGTATAATTCTAGCATTTCCTAACGACGCTCGTGCCAGATTCTAGTCAGCACATTTGCGACACCGAGTCACTGTACGGAAAAGCACCGTGCGATATAACGACTAAGCATCCAAAGTACTATAAATATTAGAATATTGTTTTGAACGATATTAATTAATACCCAAGCCATTTTAATGTTAGTTACTCTTGTCATTTACTAAAAAGTAATCAATTACTCTGTAATTTTATATATAATATATATATATATATATATATATATATATATATATATATATATATATATATATATATATATATATATATATATATATATATATATATATATATATATATATATATATATATATATATATATATATATATATATATATATATATATATATATATATATATATATATATATATATAGTTAATTGATTTATGCTTGAGAGAAAAGGCAATTTTCAGTAATATTCAGTGGAAACCTATTACATGAACACCAATCGGCCAAGAGGTGCAGGTCACCCTGTAATATTGAGAAAAAAAGTAAGCTAGTCAACATTTTACGGAAAACTAAAACAATCAAATACCGATCACCAAAATATACTTATCAAGAAAATTGGCTACCCAAATAGTAGAATAGCGCCTAGAGTAGACCGAATAACCCCAAAAATTACAAAGGAATTACCTAGAAAAGGTGTTGCGCTTATTACATGTATCACTAATTCTATATTACGTCTAAACTACGAGCTAAAATTGTTTAAAACGGCTGAAATAATTTTGATTCTTAAACCTCGTACAAACTAATAAATCATTTACCAACTACGTCTAAAACACTGAAGCATTACTGCTACAAAGAATAGACTCTGACCCTCCCAATCAATTTGGTTTCTGGAAAGAAAACTATATAGTGCAGCAAGTCGATAGAATAGCACTCAGCATAAATCGAACTCTAGACGGCAAGAAATACTGCACATATGCTTTCTTGGATATTAGCCAGGCTTTTGGTTAAGGGTTGAATCCAGAAAATTAAAAACCATCTTCCTTCTACTGAGATCTTACCTAAGTGACAGGGAATTTCAAACAAGGCGGAATGAATGTACGTCCAACTCTCGAATTAAATCTGGGGTTCCACAAGACAGCGCTCTTAGAACATTTCTATATGTATTTTGTTCACAACTGATTTACCAACAGATACTGAAACTACCATGAGAACCTTTGCAATAACATTGCCCTACTTGCAAGCCTTGAAAATCTAGTTACATTGTCCACGATCTTACGAAGGCACTTGAATTATATCCAAATATATATTTGTCAGGGAAGAATAAAAAGAAATAAAGAACAATTTATCCAAGTGACTTACAGGTTAAGAAAAGATCAATGTTCACCGGTCTCTAAATAACATTCAAATACCACTATCTACATATACGAAATATCTAGAAATGCACCTAGATTTAAGGTTCACAAGAAAAGAACATACATAACACATCCGTCAGTAAGTCCCCTTATCTGACAAATAAAACAACAAAATTCGTGGAATTTCTATGGGCTACCCCCTTCCCTCGGTCATAACCAATATTTTATGGAATACTTTGAAACCTTGGAAAACACTTATGAAACACTATGAAATACTTGAGACAAACACACTGAAAAACTTTGAAACCAAACCTACTTGCTGGTTCAGATATGTAGATGACTCCTTTGTCATTTGACCACACGGAATACAATCTTTAAATCTGTTCCTTTCGCATTTGAACAGTATACAGCCCCAGGCCCAATTTACAATGGAAACTGAAAACAATTCTGCCCTCCCTAATCTTCACGTTCTAATATCAAAACGGCCAAACCAAAGCTTCTCCTATTCATTCTATCGTAAACCTATCCATACAAACTATTTTATCTAAATGCGAACTCACATCATCATCCATCTTAATTAAATCCGGTTATCAAAACTTAGATTATCGGACAAGGAACATAGGCAAACAGAACGTAATTCCTTGGAAATGGCACTGATTCAAAACGGCTATGACATGCGTCAAATAAAAAGGCATATTAATAATGTTCAGGCAACTGGTCATATTCACCAACTCACTAGAGAATTGACCCAAAACCCCAAAGTTCTTCCGCCATATATCAAGGGAGTTACTGATAAAATTTGCCACTTATTCAGATCCCGTAATATCGAAACGATATTTACAACAGAAAGAAATATATCCAGTTTCCTTAGACCAGTGAAAAATAATATTCCACAAGAGTCACATGAAGTCTATGAAATTCTTTGTTCTGGCTGCTCCCAATCATATATCGGCCAAACTAACAAACGTATCCAAAATCGCATATACGAGCATTTTCTCGCCGTCCGAAAATCGGATCTCCCCTCAACTAGCAGAACATTATAACCAAATGGGTCACAAAATAGATTTCGACAAGGCCAAAGTAATCTCACCAATATATTTCTATAAACCCCGCATAATTCGTGAAGTAATTGAGATCGAAAAACGCTCAGACTGCTTAAACAAGAGGGACGACGGTCTTAGAGTTCCAAATACATGAAAATCCCCAAAAATTTTGAAAATGCCCATCCGGAACCCTTTCAATCAAACCTCCACTTCCCGTCTCACTCCCACCCCACAACCGAGCGCTCCGCTCACAACTTTACCTATAAATGCAGAGGTTCGCTTCGACCAGGTACCTTTCTAGTTCTGAACTCTGGGGAGTACAATTAGGTAGTATGCATTAGGTATAACAAATGTAGTACTATAAGCAATAATCCAGCAAATACTCGGAGGCTATAAAATAATAAAAATCAGAATCCTCACATCGACTAGTAAAAAAGGAAAACACATATGAATTCAAGACCCGATACGAAACATCAATAGATAGCAGAAGTTAAACGACTAGTGAAAGAAAAACAACCAGCCTTCCCCAGATTCCAAAATTAATATACTGATGAAGAAGGTAAATTTTAATACGAAACGAAGTGAATATTTTAGGAATATAAATATTGAAAAAGAATCTCTATGGAATCTAATACAAAATATGGACAAGGATAAGAAAGTGAAATTAAAGGTCAAATGAGTAAAAACAGAAAATATCAGAAGGGAAGAGTTCCAAAACCTAATCTTAGAAAATGATCCAACTTTGCGGACGACTCAATCTCAAAATAAAAAAACAGGAGAACCTTGACTTAAATACACAGTATGTCGGAAAAATGGCATAATTTCTTAAATTTAAAGAAAACTGCTATCACCATCTACTGAAACAATATATAATCTGAAAACTGTATATCTCTATAAAACATGACTGCCATCATTAGAATCGATTAACGGATTGTCAAGTTATTGCGCTTAAAGTGACAGTACCCTTTGTGACTTCGTCACCAAATCACGATGTAGTCGTCTGATTTATCTTCGTATTTCCTATTCCCGAAACTCAAACAACTGGCCATGAAAGGAACGTTTTATGACAGTGTTACACAAGTCCAAGAAGTCGTGGAACATTGAGGCGATTCCAAAAAACGACATAAACAAATTAATGCTAGCATTAGTTAAACGTCACCAGCAGTGAATTGATGTGAAGAAAAATTGAATAAAAATAAATAATTTTAGCAAACAAAAGAAAAGACATACTGTATATATATAACAACATTATTATTGAAAGTTTTGGCTGAAATACTAGAAAAACTAGGACATAAACCTGCTGAACAGTGTATTTATCTGTAAAAAATATTTATCACCCAACAAATATTATAGAAATCCGGATCATATGCAAAGTCAGTTTTATGGTGATGCTTTGTGAACCTGAATGACGAATTTAACTAGGAACCTTTCAAGAAGTCCTAAAAATTCAATTTTCAGTTTATCTCAGGAGAAACAAGTGGGGCGGCGGCCCCACAGTTGGCCCCTGTTGGTTGCTGGTGTACAGCTATAGTGGAATGTGCTGAAACACCATCTAGCTGATACCAACTGTTTGCTCTGTCACGTAGAAATCAAACATTTAGGAAACCACTAACAGACCCTCTTAGTATCTACAAATATCTAGCCCCATTCAAATTTTCATCATACACTTGATATGCGACTCTATTGTCCATAATTAAACAAAAAACGTATAAAACAAATTTCACAGATCAGTATTGGAATATTCTTAAATATTCTCCATTGTAAACTATACTTGAAAAAAATAATAAAATCACTAAAACTGTAAGTAGATATATCACGAATTTGTGAGCTGATACTGATTTGATATAATTTCAACATTGTTTCAATTCCTGTCAAAATCAAGGCTTAGGTAGATAGGACTTTTGGAGTTTCATCGGCGTTTGATAAAAAATACATACTGATTAACAAGAAAACCGTTGAAAATAAGTATAGGAAAAGTTATAACGAATCGATGCAGAATCAAATTCTGCATCCGACCATCCAATCATATACAGAGTGTCACATTTGCAGGAATGAACTTTTTTAACTTGGAAAATAGTGTAGTTGCTCATCAAATTTTGGACACCCTGTATGCGATAAATTAATTATCAATGTTGATTTTGAAAGTATCATTCTTGCGCTTCCGTCTACCCCAGAAGCGCTAAGCACCAATCGAAAATGGATAAAAGGCGAAGTGTTGACAATAAAGTTACATCTTTCAAACTTATCATGAAATTCTCTCAGGAATCCAAAAATGAAATAATATATCACATGTTCCATTTAAAATAAGGAAGTTACTGGCTACTTCCGGGAAAACTGAACGTGCTATAACCTTGAAAATATTTTAAACTGAAAGAGAATCTTAAATAACACTGAAGTTCAAAAATCAGAACTCTACGTTTTTTCTAACCACGAAAACATCTAACGAATAGCTACCGCGAGAAACCAGGTATAATGCTAATACCATAAACAATAACTCCCCATACTGTGGTCTCTGCAGTACGACGCACATGTTGCTCTCCTTTGCGTTAATTCCAAATAAATAAATCAAAGTAAAATATCTAAAATGTTCCCTAATTTTTATTGAATCTAAACCATCACTCTAAAGGAACACAAGTTTAAAATTAAAATAATCAAAGTGAAAGATCAGTTATTAATAACCAAAAAAAAATTATTTTCCTCAAAAAATCATCATCCAAAAAAAAGTTTATATAAAATTTGAAAATTAGTGAGTTTTAGCATTTCTATTTTCAGTTATTAATCGACTGTTATTAATCGACAGTTATCAGTTTATTAATCGACATCTCTTATGTATCCCTGTTTAAAAATTAAATATGAATTGTTGCAATACGAGAAATAATTGTAATCGATAGACATTTATTTTTAAAATATCAACAGTAAAATTCTATTCAAGTGTGATTTAACTCAGTCTAGTCGGAGACACTGTAAAAGCAGAAAGAAAGAGTGTGATAGATAGATAACTGAATCTAGTAGATTAATATTATAGATGCATTTACTTTATTTTTCGTTGGACATCAAAAAAATAGGAAAGAATAATATTAAAGATTCTGAATGATTTCTTATAAATATTTCAACTCGTATGTCTTTTTCCGACGATTCATTTAAAATATTTACAACTTTCTTGTCCTCTAGCAGCGGCATCTGTTGATAACAAAATAAATTATTCCAAAAAGGACAATTATTAAAAATCTTGGTGGTAGTTAGGTTTTCAGTTTTTACCACTTTGTGTCTGAATTTCCAAAATTTAGTTTGGGCTCATTTTGTGTTTGTTGAAGGTAAGATTGTTTTTCTGTTTAAGCATTATATGTGTTTTGGTATCCTGAAAGTGAAATATGTTCTTTTTTCTCTAAAATACTGGTTGTATACTATATATATATTGTAATTACTAATAATATACTATATATATACCATATATTGTAATTTTTTATTCATTTCCAAAAGTCAAATATGAGGTTATATGGGGTTATGTATATATTACGTCAGCGGGTATTTTGTATGGTGGAATTTCAATGTGTCCGTTAATGTTTTAGAATAATTTTCAAACCATAAACATTTATAATTCATGATTTTACTGCAAACTTTTCTCCAGAAGAAATAACCTTAAATGAAAATATTATCGTTAACATAATATTGGCATTTAAGGTGATTTATTCCGAAAAGAAGTTTGCATTTTATCAAAATATTTGGGATTTAATACGATTAAGTGTTGGTGTTTTCCATGGCAGAATGTACCTAGGAGGATACCAGTCCTTAATCTTGTTGAATTTGCGCGTGTTGTTGGGGGTGAGGTAGTTGAAGTGGTGTAATAAATTGGGATAATTTTCGGCAATACAGCCACGGCAAAAAGCATTGATCAGAGCATTAAGACAGTACCATTTTCTTGAAGAATTGTTGAATACCGATGTCTAAAACAATCGTTATATGGTTACTCTGTTATCTTGTTCTGTTCTTGTGGAAAAAAGTATTTTATCCTTTTTTTCTAATCTTCTCAATTGTCGCTGAATTCTGTTTCTAGGATTATCTCATAAGTGTTCTACAGACTTTAGATCCGGAGACTGGGCAAGCTGCTTTTAAAAAGTAAAAGTAAGTTTTACGGTTTTTTAAGCACATTTGCAGAAAGCTATGTCTTCAATATGCCTGTTTCTCACCAACATTGGTGTTGCACATTCAGATTGTCTAACAAATATATCTTCGCATTTTAAACTTTTTTTTTTCATTTAAAACTGGATTATATCTTTAAGAATACATAATAATGTTCTATTGAGTTTATATCCGGGAAATGTGTTTGTATGGCAATACTACCTTTTGTTCAAGGTAGTATTGCCATACTGGATTTTTTATGTTTAATAAGAGACTTTTTTTGTTAAAATTACCGCTTTATTATTAATGTTTGACGCGTTTGGCTAGCACTGTAGCTTCGTCAGAAATATATATTTTCGATGTTGAAATGGCTATGAATACAAAACTTTTACACAATCAATTATATATTTTAAGGAAATCCGTACAGATTCTATTTATTGCCTGTATAAATCCAATAAAGGCGATTAGTACATTTCTATTTGGCCATTCAGAAAAATCTCATTTTTAAATGATTTATTACTAAACTCTCCAGTGATTTAGTTTTTTGGTTTTGCAGTTTGAGCTTCGGATTCCGTCGACGTGAAATTAGGGTGGGTGACTGTTTAATGGAGATGAACGATTGAGCCTAATCCCACTTGAATCAGACCCTATAATTGAACTGAGATTTGTTTCACAAGCTGATCTACTGTGTTTGCTGTGCTGGAATTTCGTTCCGTTGCTGGCCCCGCACAAATGCTTGTGCGGGAGCTGGAATTGGTGTTGGCGATGTCTCTTCTTTTGGGGAATGCTGTGAAGACAACGTCCTCATGGCTGGTCCCCGGATTGGTCTGGCTGTGCAACCGGTGAATTTCGCCAGATGCGGACCTCTGTAGTTGCTGCAGATGGCTGGTAGATTACTGACCCTTTTGCATTTGTTGCTACGTTGGCCACCAGCGAACTTTACATCAATGGTCGTTGCTTTACACTGGTTTGATATTGGTTTTTCCCATTTTTTGATATCCCATTTTCCATGGTTTATTTTGCACTTCGACTTTTACAGACTGGTGCATTTGATGATGTTGTGTACGATTGGAAATTTCTCCACGCAGTTTACGCCGAATTTTAAGCAGTGGCTTGGCAATTGTTCAAAACATGTTGCATATAGATGATAAGTGATTATAATACTGTAATGCTATCATAAACCACTTTCATCAATTTGACAATTTTTACGCAAAATTGATTTGATGACTCCAGATTATTTTTATGGGGATTTTTCAAGGATATCGAGGATGTTGTTTTCACCACGCGGCAATGTCGCGATGGGATTCTTCAGTATTGTTTGCCATCTCGTGATATTGATCGGATGGAAGTTCTGATCTGATTTCTTCGGTTGAAATTGATTCCATCACGCCACTGAAGATAACGCGGAGGTTTCGTTCTACTGGATTGATAAAGGTTGGTAACATTTTTCGTTGAAAAACTGCAAAACAGCTTTTCGGTCTGCCTCCGTCTTGGGCTTTATTAAGGTTTCATTATGGTTTATTCAGGTTTATTTATGGCGAAATCCACGTTGTTTTTCTTAAAGTGTCGCATTACTTCCAAGAATACAGACTTGTCTTTCAAAACAATCAGTGTAGATTTGGAGGGGGAGTACGGCAGGTGCTTACGAAACCTTGGACCCCTTCCTGGTCCGGCAGGACATCTACTGATATCCTTTTTCTTCGGCTCCCGGTGCGCGGTCTCCGTTGTCAAGGTCCACTGGGACCTCTTCGGCTAACGATGCGGCTGTTTCGGTCGCTCGAAGCGCTTGGCCCACTTCGCCAGTGGCCATATAGCGGAAACACCAAGGGCAGAAGATAACTGTTTAAGTAATGCCTGAATGATTGTGGTGTGTTCATATATTTTTTGTTGGTTTTTCGCCACGATCTAAAACCCAAAAAATATCAAAAAATCTGTTCTTGTGTAAATAGAGATTCACTGGGTAAAAAAACAAAAAACTAGACGGAGACAAATTTCTCAGTGATTCTTTTCTGTAATAAATTTACCTAACGAACAAAAGTTTAAAAATATAAAAATGTTCTAAAATAAATACAGACTTTATAACGTTAACGTTTCGGGAGGTCTTCTCCTCCCATTTTCAAAACAAATCTAAAAAATAAATTATATTAATTTCTATATATGATGCAAAGATAGGAAGTGAATATATTTTTTGTGTATGTCAATGATACATTGACAATAATAATTTTTAATGACAGTGACATACTACCAAAAAATTATATATAGGTGAAGTTTACTATGTAATTGTTTACTGTACTGAAATACTTAAATGTTTTTAATGGAATTCTTTAGAATCGGGAGCCATATTGAATTTAAATCTACCAAAGGCATAGCAATACAGTTATTTTTATTTAAATTAATTATAGCGGTTTCTTTTAATCTTCTGTATTTTGTTACCGATTCTTTTAATACCGTTTTGGAATTATTCCAATTGATTTTATGTCCCGATTCCCATGCGTGTTGACAAATTCTAGATTTTTTATAATCGCTCTTTCTAAGAACGTCTTTAAGTTCTTTTATTCTAACCTCTAACGATCTAGATGTCTCACCTATACAAAATTTTCCACATTCGCAGAAAATTTTATAAACCACATTTTTGCTATTCTGTTGTGTGTTGTTTGGTTTGTTTTTTGTTAATATAGATCTAAGAGTATTTTTTGTTTTAAATGCCGTTCTTATATTATATTTATTTCCCAGCCTTTTAATTGTGTCAGAAGTACCGCGGATGTAAGGCATTATGAGGTTAATTGTTTGAGAGTTATTATTATTGTTATTAATAACTTGTCTGTTTTGTGTGGTATCAAATGTTTTAAACGATTTATCAATGATTTTTTTTGGGTAATTGTTTTTTATTAAAAATGTCTTTGAAGACATTTCTTTTTGTAGTGTATAACTGTCGATACAGTTACTGTCGATACATAAGTTTTGCTCTGTCATGTAAAGTTAATTACTCCTATTTTGACTGATTTTGAGTGATTAGCAAAGAAATTGAGATACCTATCGGTATTTGTCGGTTTTCTGTAAACTGTAGTTTTTAATGTGTTGTTTTGTTTTAATATTAAAGTGTCGAGGAATGGTAATTTATTCTTCCTCTCCATCTTTAAAATAAACTTAATTGTAGGTTCTGGAGAATTTATATCTTGAAAAAAATTATTTAGATTATCAATGATATGTTGCCATATAGCAAAAACATATCTAAGCCATATTAATGGATTTTTAAGACATTTACTTAATATGTCATTCTCGAGTTCCGCCATAAAGATATTACTCATCAAAGGAGAAAGAGAAGATCCCATTGCCAAAATTTTGTTGATAATAATCATTTTCTCATTGAAAATATGTGGTTTTTAAGCACATAGTTAATAATTCCAAATTTGTATTTTGTATTTACTTCCTATCTTTACATTATATCGAAATTAATATAATTTATATTTAGATTCGTTTTGAAAACGGGGGAAGAAGACCTCCCGAAACGTTAACCTTAAAAAGTTTGTATTTATTTTAGAACATTTTTATATTTGTAAAATTTTGTTTGCTAGGAAAATTTATTACAGAATAGAATCACTGAGAAATTTGTCTCCGTTTGGTTTTTTTGTTTTTTGCCCAGTGATTCTATATTTACATAAGAACAGATATTTTCGGAGTTTTAGATCGTGGCGAAAAACCCAAAACAAAAAAAAAGATAACGGTTTATTAAGTAGTTTTCGCCTCCGAAAACCTTATCCCATAAAACAGATGTGCAGTTTCGGGGTTATTTTAGAAAATGGCTTGGGGGTGTGGAGGGTGCGAACACGATCACCCAATTGGTAACCGAGAAATCGCTTGCTAATAAACCAGGCAGCCGGGACAAATCCCCACTTATCTCATTGCGACTACCTAGTACGCAATGAGATAAGATAAGATAACTGCCATTGCCTTTTACCCTTTATAGCTCGATTAGACTGAAACGCTCCTCCTATTTGGATTGCGGTTCAATTCGTTGTGCTTTCATGGGATTTTTTCTACTGTAGCGACTGAAATTTCCATACTGTGGAAAAAACCGTTAATATTCACGAAAACTTTCTTATATGTACACATTCAAATATTCCAAATGGTGTGAAGCTATTCAGCAAAATATTATTGCATTTTTATATACTGTCTAACTTAAATGGCGAGGCAAATATTACGCTGCCGTTTTGTTTTGGTGCTATTATGTTTTCGTGATATTTGCCACAGTTTGTTTAGCTATTGTGAAGTGCAGACGTGCAATTTTATTAAAGATATAAATACACGATGAAAGAAAGCAGTGAAATGATTGTTATTGGCATTAAAAAATAATTCAATAATTTCTAAATTTTAGCGAAAATATTATAATCATCCATCACTTCATAAAGTGACAATGTATCGTTTATTTAATATTGTACTTGCGAAGTAATGGGTGGAGGAGTCTCCAAAAATGTCGATTTGAATATGTTGTGCACAATTGGGAATTTTCTGGACATGTTTTCATATAAAATTTAAATTGTTCAAAACCTGTTGTCTATAGATCAATTTAATAATTTTCACGCAAAATTGATTTGATGACTCCGGATTATTCTTATGAGAATTTTTCAAGGAAAAGCTGCTGAAATCGCTGCGTTAACACCAGATATCTTCTCTCTACATACTGATTTATCAGTTGCATTCCCAATTTACGTAAATATTTTCGCCTTTTTTTCAATAACTATTTGCTCTCAAGATTGCCATGCCAAAAAAAGAGTCAGTTTCCTAGCAGTACAGATTTTTTGGAGCAACTTTTTACAAGTACGATATAGTGCGTTTCAAGATATATTGTTCACCGATTGCCTGCAGTAAACTCTTAACAACCCCTGCCGTAACGAAATCCGGCAAAGTCGCAAGAAACGTAAACAGGGCCGGGCCTAATAAAATAATAGGTAAAAAGATAAAATTAATGTTATACTTAGTTTAGTAGTTTCAAAATATTTTAGTTTAGTTTGCACTCTTTTCTTAAACAGTGCAGTTCTACAATTTCGATCGTATTTTTTGCTATTCCAAACGTGCTAAAAATGTGGCGTTCTTGGCAAGATAATGATCATTGGGCCTCCGGTAGTGCTAATTTTAAAAGAAAACATTTATTGTCCGATGTTAAGCAATTTGTAAAAAATGTGTATGTTTCTTTGGGACGAAGCCAATTAAAGCCAAAAAAGTCCGTAGTGATTCTGGTAAAAGCAAATGTGTTAACGAAAGCGACAAATACTTAATTCGAAGCAAAATGTATACTATGTATGAAAAGCAAACTGTGCCTACATTGCCTTTATTGCAACAGAGACTAAGGAAAGATGAAACCAAAAGTCTTTGCATAAAATACAAATATTAATGGATTCACAACCATTGCGACGATGGCGGTTTGACTACTAAACTACCTTGATGAAATAAAACATGGTTTGATACAAATGTGACGCCAGCAAAAGGATGGGAAGATACATCAAGAAAATGCCAAACCAAAGCCCCAGCAAACAGAACAGAACTTTCTCTAATTTCAGAATTGTTCATACATTCATAACATTTTCTGGTTATCCTATTCACTTTTTTCCTATTATTTTCTTGATATTCTCGTTATGTTATGCTTAGCACGCTTTGAAAAAGATAAATGAGATTCCGTCGATACGCCAGCGAAACCGTCCATCAAAGGACATTGAATATCCGAGGACACGGAATATTAGAGGACTATCTGAAATTTCCTCTGAGAATGTTTTAAACAAATCTTGATTTTGTTGCATACTATTTTTTAGGAAATATGTAAATAGTGAAATAACAAAGAATAATCGTTAAAATGCAAGTGTTGTATGGGAATGTAGGGATGGGAATATGGGAATGTAGCTTGAACTAGATAATTTCGGTTAATTAAAAATGGCAAGATTTTGCTTCGGAAAGTGATTAAAACGACCCCATTCCGTATACATTGGTTTCTATTATAACTAGATTAACCAGCTTTATGGTCTATTATTCAGAATTTTTATTATTTGACCTTAGATTATTATATTATTGATATTGTTTGTTTACAGAATGGACACCATCAAAGGCATCATGCATGCCCAAAAGGGCCCGTCAATTTCCACTACTACCACTACAACGGACCTATCTTTACTTGCCGATTTAGAATCAAATTCAACGATCTACAAAACTCAAATAGAAGCATTACAAATCAAGGAGAAAAATGATGATAGTCATGTGGTTGTTGAGATACCTGTGCAGAAAACACCACCTTTAAGGCAAATCAAAACACAGGTAAGAAGAAACAAAATAACATTTTTTTTTCAATCAGCTAATTCTGATAATACCTAAGTAAATTAAAATAATTAATCACTGAAAAAATTGTATTTTTATCTACTATTGTCTGACGTAACGTATTGTTAGTTGAAACAAATATTTAAAAAATATTTTGGGTCTTTAATCAAGGAATTGATTGATTCGTCCTTTATGTTCTGACCGTACATTTTAACTATATGAAAGAAAACATTTTAACTTTGTTTTAAATCGCTTCAGTGGGGGCTTGTGAAGAAGGGCTCCAGCATTTAGCATAGTAAATAATTTTTCAGAACCAAACGCCATATTTAATTTCCGTTATTTTTTTTAACTCACTTTAAGATATTATTAAAAATTTAAATTTCCAATTGTAGAAGAACGTCGACCCATCACACCAAATAATGAGGATAAAAATAATGAGGATAAAAATTCCATCCCCCCGCCACAATTTTTACATCGTTGGTCGAACTTCAGCCACCGTACACCACGGCATCATATCTCGTCGTTGGCGTTACATGTTTTGTTGGTTGCCAGAATTCGGGGGTTTAAATGCTTTCTAAAACGTGCGATTTGGGCATAGATTCCCTGCGACCGAGCGTATCGGTAATTAGTTTTAAACGCTGATTTTACGGGTGCGGAGAGTTTCACTTTAAAAACTAGGAAACTGCAAGGTGCTACTCACCGACAAAAATGTGAACAGTAACCCTTTTTGGTCATAAAACTTTGAATTTTTTTTCACCTTTTCGAACTTCTCATGAATTTTTCGAATTTTCTCTATTGATTTGCAATTACAATAAACTGTTTGAATGGTTTACTCTTCGGGAAACGGTAAGTACCTACTTAGTCATTCCTTTATCTGCGCAACAAACAACAACCCATCCTCCAATGTCCTTGTATGTAGTAACAATAAATGGCCTTGTAAGTAGTAACAATACAAAATTTTAATGTTTTCCTGGTTCACCTCCTGTATAGGGTTTCAATAGCACGAAAAATAAAAACTTTATAAACCTTAACACTTTATAAACCCTCGAGCCGCCACTTAATCACTATATTTAATATAATAATATTTGGTGTGACGGCCGTTTCGTAGTAACAACTACATCATCCTGACGCTTGAAAATAAATGAATGAATGGATGAATGATGATGAATATTATTTTATTAAATATAGTGGAGTGCTTTCTTTCACCTTATGCCTTAAACGCCCGCTCTACAGAACGGGCGGGCTACGGACGTTTCAATTTTATTCCAAGTATAGCTTATACCTGCTATTTCTTGCATTGTAGAACCGGCCCTTAATCAAAGAGTTTTTTTACCTTTTGCTAACTTTTTCATTTACTTTAAATATAAAATAAAAGTTTATTATGTTTTGGTCAATATAATTAGATCCCGAAAGTATGTTTGAAGCTAAGAAGTGCCCCGTAATTTTATCAGTATACGACACATTAATTTTATAAAATAGATTTATTACAATTTTAGTTATTTCTATGTTTATTGTGTATTGTACAGGATTTTGGTTCGATTTTGAGCTAAGTTTCAGACATTATTCACTAAAAAGAAATTGAAATTTAAATTGAACTGGAGTTATTAGTTATAGTTACTTTATAAGAATCGAACTTAAAAATGCAATTAAATTATTAGAGAATTAAAAAATAAGTGAAATTTTTATAATATATATATATATATATATATATATATATATATATATATATATATATATATATATATATATATATATATATATATATATATATATATATATATATATATATATATATATATATATATATATATATATATATATATGGAGTTTTTTTACTTCTTTGGACTGCGTCCAATGAGACAACAGTAATCAGGAGTTATGCACCCCCGACCGTTGAGTTCCACAATCTCATGTGGAACGCACAACAACCTGCGTACCCTGATGAGTCTAACCACCAACAGACGAAATATGTGGCCTCTAATGTAAGGGATGGGTGGGGCTTCCTCCCGGTCAAGCAACTAACTTATGCTCATATATATATATACTTATGCTCATATATATATATATATATATATATATATATATATATATATATATATATATATATATATATATATATATATATATATATATATATATATATATATATATATATATATATATGATGGATACCGCTGTGCACCGCAAGTGGCAGAAAAAAGCCCAGGACCGTGACAGTTGGAAGCATGCTGAAGAGGCCTTCATCCTGCAGTGGATCGACACGGGCTGATGATTCTTCAGTTTATAAGAAGGATTCTCATACTAAGAAACTTTTCCCACCTCCGTTACATATTATATATATATATATATATATATATATATATATATATATATATATATATATATATATATATATATATATATTGTGAGACAGTGGTATGGCAATATCAATAATTGTTCCCCGCTTTTCATTTTTATTTATTAAGACTGTCTGGTCTATTGTAGTCGACAGCTCTGTCAGGTATTATCGGCATATCCCAGTAAAGCAGCATATCGTCAGACTCCAAAAAGGCTTGAGGACTATATTTATAATACAGCAGAGTAGATGTTGGCAATAGACCATGATTAAGTGGATTATCTTAGCAAGCTGATTATGCGTTCCTAAATATGCATTTTCGGCTAAAGTAGGACATCCACCAATAGGGTTTTTCAATAAAAAATAATTATCGATTTTTTTACTTTTTTATTTTAAAGCTTTATTTTTTAACTACAATTCATTATAAATGAATAAAAATGTACGCGCAATACAAACGCGCCGCGATTGGCTGCTATGTTTGGGACGTCAGAAGACCAGTGTTTTACGTTTTCCCGTGAGTACTGTCAACGGCTTCTCTTCGTATATATACTGTCAAAATGATTATCGGTTATGTGCAAAATAAAATAATGTTGATTACTAATGTAGTTCAGTAATATGTGACAAAGGGTTCATAAAGGCTAATTCTGATAATATACCTGCTGTGGATATTTTTATGGTCACAGATTTTCTGAAAAATAGCATTCCGTTCAATTTAGCTGAAGTTTGAGGTGCTAAAGCTACGATGAAAGTTTTTTAAAAAATAATAATAATTTAAACATCCCTCAGAAAATCTTCACGAAAACAAAGATATGGAGGTCGCCTATACAACAGATTGGTGAATTTCAGATAGACCACGTTGCGATCTCATACCCACAACAAAGATTTCAAGTGGTGTGAATGATGTTCAAGTCCGCAGGGCTGCAACCATCGACTCAGACCACTACCTAACACAAATCAAAGTCAATTTCACCCCAAGGAGAATTCATCAGAAGAAGGCACACCTAAATTTACAGGAAAAAGATCAAGGAATCCAATATAACAGAGGAATGGGAAAAGGAACAGACAGACATATGGGAAAAAATCCACAATAAAATTACACAAAAAGCACAGGAACTGATCCCACTCCTCTTCAACCTGGTCCTGGACAAAGTTTTAAGGGAATGGGAAAAGGAACTGAAAAATCAAGGACTCTGGAAACCAATACGACTTGAACGAACCAAAAACAATACTGAAATCTCATGCCAAGCTTTCGCGGACGACCTAGCCATACTCGCAGACTATGAAACAAGGGCAACCAGACAGATAGAAAGTACAGAGAAAGTTGGCCTACAAATCTCCTTTCAAATAACCGAATTCATTTGCTCAAAATTAGATGTCCAAAATTTGAACACCAAATACGGCAAGATAAAAAGGGTCATACATTTCAAATACCTGGGTGAGATCCTCGAACCTACAGGAGGAGAGAAGATAGCACACAAGACTCGGTTACAGAAGATGAAGAGGGCATACGGTAAGACATACTATATCTGTAATATAAGAAATGCATATCCGCACACACAAAAATAAGACACTACAACACAGTAATCAAACCAGAGGTACTACATGCAAGCGAGACACTTATACTCCATACAAAAAGCGGCATAGAAAATATACAAAAAGGAGAACGCAAAAATATAAGGAAAACTATCAGCCCTGAACTAACAGAGGATCGATACAGACTACATTCTAGGAAGACCGCAGAGAGACTGTCCAACGTAGTGGCGGGCATAAGAAAAATAAGGTTGAAATTACATGGACATATCAGTAGGCTCCCACCGACAAGACTCACCTACAAAATTATTACATACATACAAGGGGTCGCACAACTCAGAACTGATCTGGAAAGGGCACAAATGGATCCGACAGAGATTGAGGACAGAAGCAAGTACAGAAACAGAATACATATGTAGAACGTCGCATCAGAGAGCGAAGTTTCAAGGAGATCATCATCATCATCAGCCCGTGTCGATCTACTGCAGGATGAAGCCCTCTTCAGCATGCTTCCAACTTTCACGGTCCTGGGCTTTCCTCTGCCTCTCGGGTCCAATATACTGAAAGATGTCATCAGTCCATCGTGCTTTCGGACTTCTTCGCGGGCGTTTGCGATCAAGCGGTATCCACTCCAGGATTGCCTTGGTCCATCTGTCGTCTCATCGCCTTGCTATATGGCCTGCCCATCTCCATTTCAATTGCTTTACTCTTCCATTGATGTCACAGACTTTTGTTTGTTCCCTGGCCCATGTGCAGGGCTTTCTGCCTCATCTTGTAATACCAAGCATACATCTTTCCATTTCCCTTTGTGCTACCTGAAGTTTTTGAATTGATTTCTATGCGAGTGTCCAGGTTTTACTTCCGTATGCCATAATGGGTAGAACGCACCGATCGAAGACTTTTCTTTTCAGACAAAATGGGAATCTGTCTTAAACACTATGTTGAGCCTGCCAAATGCCTGCCAGCCACATTTAACACGCCATTCCACCTCCCGGGCGGTATTCCCCTCCATTGAAATCCTCTGCCCAATATATATAAAGTGGTCCACAATCTCCAAATCCTAAAACTAAAACTGAATTCCGTCCTGAGCGAATTTATTGAACATAAGCTGACTTTTTTTCATATTTATTTTCAAGCCAAATGGTTCGCTAACCCTTTGCAACTCTTGTATGCGTCTTTGCAGCTCCTCTGGGTCTTGTGAAATGAGAACGATATCATCTACAAATCTAAGATGGTTTAAGTTTGCACCATTGATCTTTACACCATCCTGTTCCCAATCCAGTTTATGGAATACTTCAAGGGCAGCGGAGAAAAGAAAAGGCAATATCATCAACGTAAATTGTCGCTGCAGCTCCATCATATATTGATCCTAATAGATTTACATATGCTTTGTCTACCCCCTGGCTCCTAATTTGGCCTGCTTTGAAACTAAGTCAAATGCTTTTTCATAGTCGATAAAAGCCAAGCACAGTATATAGTGTATTCGTTGTGCCTTTCTATGGCCTGCCGTACAACCAGGATGTGATCCATTGTACTGAATCCACTTCTGAATGCTGCTTGCTCTCTTGGTTGTGCGTCATTCAATTTTTTAATATTCTTTTAGATGTTATCTTAGTAAAAACTTTTTACATTATGATAGGAGGCTTATTGGACGGTAGTTCTTTAAAACTTCCTGTTCTCCTTTTTTATGTTAAAGGATCCCTTCTACATTTTTCCATAAGTCAGGTGCTTTTTGTTCTTTGAGGCATTTCGAGTATAATTTTGCCAGTGTTTTATGTATCGTCCGACCACCAACTTTTAGCATTTAGACAGTTACACTGTCCTTTCCTGGAGTCTTGTCGTTTTTCATCAATTCTATAGCATTTGTTACTTCCTCCGCTAGGATATCTGGCATTTGTTCTTTTGTGGGTATTGTTGTCTTTGATTGGTTCTGATCTTCATATAACTAGGAATAAAATTTTCTGACAACCTCTAACATTTGCGTACGCGCTCTGCACACTGCCATCCTCACGCATTATGGCATAACTTTGCGTTCTTTTCTTTCTTAGATTCTGCTTAGCCTTGTTAATTCCTTTGTTTTATTCCATGGTTTTTTTGCACTAGCTGCATGTTAGACCGGCGCGTGTCCTCTCTGATAAGTTTTCTTATAGTTTTACAGAACTTAGCGTACTCGACCCTACCAAAAGGACCCTCTGCATTTCTCATTGTCCATCGTTTGTAACACAGCAAAGCGGTTCGACAAAGCAATCTCAAAATCGCTGGCCCTCCAACAATTTCCCAAAATCCACTTTGGCTTTCTTTGACCTTACCATTCTTTCGCGCTCTCTTCGACAGTTAATCCTAACTTTTGCTCGTACCATTCGGTGGTCACTTCCAACATTAAAATTGTTAAGGACAACACAATTGTCAAATATTGTTTTATCGTTGGTAATTACGTAGTCAACTTCACTTGTGAGTCCAGATGGACTTTTCGATGTCTATTTTCTGCTGATATTTTTCTTATAGAACGAATTCATAATATAAAGTTCTTGTCCTTCAGCAAAACGAACTTATATATATATATATATATATATATATATATATATATATATATATATATATATATATATATATATATATATATATATATATATATATATATAATTACATTTATGTTAAATAATGGATTAGTTCGGTGAATCAACAACGAGGTGATTAAACAAGGTAAATCAACAACATTAATATTGTTAAATAAAATTATTTATTCTTATCTCTGTACCTGTAATACTTCACAGGTATAATATTACTATATTAGTTAATAAATATTTCACTATTAGTGAAATGCAGCACAAATTGCAAGCACTTTAAATATTACACAGATCATATACAATAAGACATGCGTATTAAAATACTGCACTGCTTACATGCAAAACGTCACTGATGACGACTGGAGCCGAGTATACGTGATTCAGTTCGCCACCGACCCGAGCGCGCTTGATGTCGAGTAGAGCCGAGTAAATTCGATTCAGCGTGACGGTTCACTTACGTCCACTCATCAGCAAAAACGCGCCTAAAGAAGTTTTCACTTCAAAAACGGTCTATGACTTTTGTTGTGCCTATAGTTTAGCGTGAGCCTACAAACCATTTAGATAACTGCTATTCCGCTTGACTCACCTGTAAAGGCATGATTGTCAATGAAGAAAAGAGGAACAGTTCAATACCTGAATCTTCCATCGGCTATTTAACCTATTCTACATTCATATAGTTTACCAATTCCTACTCAACCCCAAAATTATGAGCTTAAAGTAGAAAATCAAAAAACAGCTTGGAAGAAGAAGAATCCAACAAGCCTTATACATCTTCTGACCCTGAATTTGAGGAAAAAGACTGAGCCAAGCGGAATTGAATGATTTCATTCGAGACCTTCAGTTGTCAAAGAAAAATGCAGAATTTCTAGGGCGAAGACTGTAGCAATGGAATATTCTCCAAGGTAATGTCATGGTCTTACATTACAGACAACGTTAGATGGACCTGCGTCCTTTTTTTGAGAAAACAAAAATCTTGTTGTTTGCTGCGACGTTAATGAACGTTGAACCTTGATCTTGGACGTTAATGGACGTTGAAACTGATGGAGGCTATTCATAGGCTAAGAATGAAATAATAGGCTTATGAAAGCTAAAATATGTTAAAATTCTTTAGATTCAAGTTGATTTAAATATCTAAAAAATAATGAACTACTCATAAATAGTATACTATTGTACGTATTATTTATTACTGAAGGGAATTTATTAATATCATTATTAACTTATACTAATTGATGTCTAAGTTGAAGAAATGCGAGAACTTACCTTGATGCAAAATACATTTTTAGCTATTAGTGACTGCATGCTGACTACATGCAAAACGTGGCTGATGACGACTGGAGCCTATATCTGGATAGTATACACGATTCAGTACGTCACCGACCCGAGCGCGTTTGTTGTTGAGTGTAGTTGAGTAAACCTGATTCAGCGTCACCATCCCGAGCGTAACGGTCCATTTACGTCCACTTTTCAGAAAAAATGAATCTAAAGAAGTTTTCACTAGGAAATTTTTTCGGGGGGTAGTTTGTCATTGAAATAAGTCCAGAAACGATTGAATTAAAAACGTTAACATTGGAGTGACTGATTTCGAGAAAACAACCAATTAACATCGTGATCTTTAATGAAATAAGTGGATTGGATTGAAAAAAAGTCATCAACAAGGTAAAAAAAATCTCACATAAATAGTATAACGATACTCAATAATATAGAAATTTAATGAACAATAAGGACAAAACAAAAACGTGTATCAAATATTAAATTGAGCGCATTATAAAAAAATCAGTTTAATAAGTGGGCGTACATGCAGTCAGGAGCATTAAAAAAAATTAATTTCTTGAAACCTGCGAGAGATACTCAGTACAATTGAGAGTTTTAGTGTGAGCTGATACCCACGTTACGGATATCCACGAAATCGGAGCCAAAACTAAACTGCATATGGTCGCAGGTGTGCTATGCTTTACGGTGATTTTTTCTTCTCCTACATCGCTAATTTTCGTTTTTGTTTCAGCTAATAACCGCTGTTGCTGTATCTTGGGTTTCCATAATTATTGGATACTGTTCATCCTACACTTCTTCAGCATCCATCTCATTAGAAAGGGATTTTAAGCTTGAGTACTCAGAGGTAAACATTAACTTTATATTAGTTCCTTTCAATAACCTCGTACTCAGGAAATTTTTATATGGGCCTGTTGTACGATAACTTTTCACCAGTAGGGTAGCAAATAATCTACATGACAGTAAGACAAAAACGAATATAATTATTTAACTTAAATAACAGTAAATAACCACAAATATTTCAAATACTATATAATAATTTTCATATTTATCTATATGTTTACTTCAAAAAATTATGCAAATTCTTATTGTAGAGTTGTCTAACGTAACGCTTGCCTGATCAGCTGTTGTAGATCTCCCATGTTGTCTGCAATCAAAACTGTATCATCAACATAACATATGTTGCTTATCTAGACTTCATTGATCTTAACCCCAATCTCTTTGTTTTCAAGTACCTCCTGGAAGATAGCTTCCGTGTATAGATTAGACAAAAGCTACGACAGTATACATTTGTTCGTATACATTTGTTTTGTACAAAATCTCTTTAATGGACTGTCATGAGTAATAAACTAATCTTCTTAAATAAACCTTACCACAATACGAAAATAATTAATCTTAATTAATTCATATTATTTTTATAATCTGTCAACACTGTTGGCTTACCCTATGTTTCGCGTATTCAGTTCGAATCTGAACTCCTAAGAAAAGAGGTTCCCAACCTTTTCTGGACCACTGTCCATAGCCCCCTCTTCCATAATAGTTAACCATACCAAATATAAAAATATTGTTACGCATTGTCTCTGTACCTGTTTTAATGTCTATTTATTAAGAATCTTCTTCTTCCTTTGCAAATTCGTTAATGGATGTTTGCGACCACATTCCCCATTCTCTCTCTATCTCTGGTGGTATGAATTAGCGATTGTATATCGTTTATGCCCGTCCATTACCTCACGTTCCGCAGCCATGACATCGTTTTATATCCTAATCCTCTTCTATTTTCTATTTTGCCTTCGATGATTAGTTGTAGGAATTGGTATTTCTAGCCTCATATGATGTGACCGAGGTAGGCAGTCTTTCTTTTCTTTATGATGCTGAGGAGCTCGCGGTTTTTAATGATGCATTTAAGAACATCATTGTTTGTCACCCTAGCTGTCCATGGTATATTAAAAATTCTGCAGTATGTCCACATCTCAAAAGCCTCCAGTTTGTTCATAGCATTTGCCTTTAAGGTCCAACCCACTACGCTGTAGAGAAGCACCGACCATATGTAACGCCCTATCAATCTTAATCGAAGATCAAGGTCGAAGTCGCTACAGATGAACAGTTTTTTAAATTTCAGGAAAGTAATTCGGGGTTGTTTGATACCGCATTTAATTTCATTGTCTGAGGACCGTTCTTCATAGAACCATGTTCCCAGGTATTTAAATTTTGTTACCCGTTCTATCGGTTTCCCGGTATAGGTCAGGCTAGAATCTCTGAATATGTTTGTTGCCCTTGTGACTATCATAAATTTAGTATTTTTTGTATTTATGGTTAATACCATGTTTTGGCTGTTTTTTCCTATTATATTGATCAGTTGTTGTAGATCTTCCTTGTTCCATGTCTACAATCAAAACTCTATCATCAGCATAACTTATGTTGTTTATCCAGACTCCATTGATCTTAATCCCAATCTCTTTGTTTTCAAGTACCTCCTGGAAGATAGCTTCCGAGTATAGATTAAACCAGAGAGGCGACAGTATACATCCTTGCCGTACATCTCTAAGAACTCTAATCTGTCCAGTCGGGATATTGTCCACTCTAGCCTGTGCCGTTTGGTGCTAATATAGATTCTCTATGCACCGAATGTCATTTTGGTCCAAGTCAAGTCGACGGAGAAGCTGTATATGTTTATGATGTTGAACCTTGTCAAAAGCATTTTCGTAGTCTATAAAACACAGACATACATACTTCCGCTGGTCGTACTAGTTCTGTACTAGAACCTGCGTTACGACCAGTGCTTCTCTCGTGCCCAACCCTTGTCTGAATCCAAACTGTGTGTCGTTTATGGTATTATCACATTTTTTATATAGTCTCTGATGTATTATTTTTAAAAATATTTTCATAGAGTGGCTCATAAGAATTATAAGTCTGTGATCGATATATACTTCTCGATATATTCTTCCCATACATGCATTTTTCTGCATCTCATTCTCATCTCATCTCCTTTCTCATCTGACTATAACACCCAATTTTCGTGTTTTGTATAGTCCAGCAGTCTCCTTAAGTCTTTTATGAAGATTAAAACCATCATGTCTGCGTTATAGTACTTCTAATTCGCTTTATTCACGTCTGAGCCATACGTTTTCTTCAACCCTGCTTTTTGATCTTATTAGTTTTTGTAGGTTTTATATTTATCTTTTATCTCTTTGAATTTTCTGCGTTCTTCCATTAGCAGTAAGATTTCCTCGGTTATCTATTTTTGCTTTTTATTATTAGTTTTATAACCAAGAACATTTTGTGAGGTTTTAGAGCATTTGCTATTTCTTTCCATGACCGTGTCACGTCGCCTTCCTCAATAATGGGGGTTAAATGCTGTACCTGATGATTTAACTGATTACTTAGTATGGTTATGGTTATGTTTTCATTGAAGAAGCAAATTTAGCAAATTTTAGTTCCCTTGATGGTCTCCTGGTGATTTTCAGGAGAATAGTCTGCGGGGATGGTGTTGGAACCAAGTATTAGTAAAAGCTAGAACTAATTAAGAGTTGTAGAATTCTAAGAGTTCTAATTATGGACGAATTTATTGTTAAGTTTTAGTCAACATATATTTATGGATGTATATACAATGGTTATTTATGGATGCAAAAATTTATGGTTTTGTGTAAATCTCTGCATTTAGTGTCTACATCAAAAATTCTAATATAAAATTTGCTCTATAATTGTTTCTGCATTGTATTTGTTTTTAAACTTCCTCCTAATTCAATACTGTTGTTTTTTTAATTTCAGATGACATGGATTACAAGTTTAATGCCATTGGGAGCCTTAGTTGGTGCACTTGGAGTACTTGGAGGTACACTGATAGAAAATTTAGGAAGAAAATGGACGATATTGTTTACTGATTTACTTTTTCTTTTAGCATTCTTAGTAAACGTTTTTGCTCAAAGCTACACCTATATGTACGTCAGTCGTGTATTTGCTGGGCTCAGTGTGGGTATTCTGTCTCTAACACTCCCAGTGTACTTAGCAGAAACTATACAACCAGAAGTGAGAGGTACCCTAGGATTATTACCTTCTGCTTTTGGCAACATCGGTATCCTACTTTGCTACTTGTTTGGTACCTTCTACGAATGGCGCACGCTTGCTTTAGTAGGCGTTATTCTATCAATACCATTTCTGGTAGTATTTTGGAAGATAAAAGAGACTCCCAGATATCTAATATTAAAAGATAAAGAAGAAGAAACTTACAGGGTCTTGCAGTGGTTGCGTGGAGCTAATACCGATATCGATAAAGAATTCCAAGAATTGAAAAAGGGTCAAGAAGAGTCTCACAACGAATCCGCCAGCCTACAAGTTTTATTTTCTAGAAACAACTTGAAATTGATGGGCATTGTGCTGGGCTTGATGGCTTTCCAGCAATGGAGTGGAATCAATGCAGTTATATTCTACACAACCCAAATATTCCACGAATCTAAATCGACGATTGATAAATCCATCTCCACAACAATAGTAGGTGTGGTTAATTTTGTGGCGACTTTTATTGCTGCTGTGTTAATTGATAAATTTGGCAGAAAAATATTGTTGTATATATCAGCTGGATCAATGATTTTGTCATTAGGCGTACTGGGAGTTTACTTCTTCCTTAAAGATGTTAAAGTTTAATTAAAGCGAAATTAATGTCGACTCTATGGGATTCCTACCTCTACTCAGCTTTGTCGTGTATGTCTTAGGATTTTCATAGGGATTTGGACCTATACCATGGCTAATGATGGGAGAAATGCTTCCAGCTAAAATCAGAGGTCCAGCCGCTTCAGTAGCCACTGCATTCAATTGGACGTGCACCTTTATAGTCACTAAAATATTCCTGTTATTAGCCGAAGTAATAGGTTTCCATTTCACTTTTTGGATATTTGGTGGAATTGTCTTCCTAGCACTCTTGTTTACTATTTTCTTTGTACCAGAAACAAGAGGCCAAAGCTTAGCTGACATAGAAAGAAAACTAGCTGGTGTTAAAGTCAGACGAATGAGTTCTGTAGCTAATCTTGAACCAATGCAATTTACTTTTTAAGTATTTTGTGTTTTAAATTTACTTGATTGAATTTCATAAACTAACATTCCTTATTATAAAATTTAAACAATAAGGTAAAAAAGTAATAATAAGTTAATTCTAAGTTTTGATTTAGAATTTTTTGTTATTATAATATTTTTCGTTAGCAATTAGTTTAGTTAGTATAATATTAGGCAGTTATATTAGTTAGTATAAATACAAATTTAATTTCAGAATAATGAAAGTTTTAATTTCTTACCTAATCCAAATTAGAATACACATTTAATGACAATGTACCGAGAAAAATAATTTATTCAGGGTGTCAATCCGTTCGTTCAGTAAAGAGTCACGAAGTTTCGCCAAAATCTTGCATTATTAGCCCTAGCAAAAAAAAGTCTTGCATCATTAGCCCCTGTGGATCCACTGCAGGATGAAGGCCTCTTCAGCATGCTTCCAACTTTCATGACCTTGGACATTCCTCTCCCACTAGGGTCCAATATCCCTAACGATGTCATCAGTCCATCGTGCTTTCGGTCTTCTTCGGACGTTTGCGATCAAGCGGTATTCAATCTAGGATAGCCTTACTCCGTCTGTCGTCCCATTCCTTCGCAATATGACATGCCCAACTCCACAGCAATTGCTTTACTCTTCCAGTGCTGCCACACACTTTCGTGTGAGCTCTGATTCGTGTGCAGGGCTTTCCGTCTCGTTTTGTAAAGCCAAGCATACATGTTTCCATTCCCCTCTGTGAAATTTTTGAATTGATTGCGATGCGAGTGTTCAGGTTTTACTTCCGTATATCATAACGGACAGGACGCAGTAATCGAAGACTTCTTTTTAGGCAAAGTGGGAGTCTGCTTTTAAAGGTTATGTTGAGCCTGCCAAATTGCCACAATTAACACGTTTAATACGCCGTTCCACCTCCCGGACGGTATCCCCTCCATTGAAATCCTGCCCAAGATATATAAAGTGGTCCAGAATCTACAAATCCCTTCCTAAAACTAAAATTCTTCCGTCCTTAGTAAATTTATTGAACATAACCTGACTCTTTTTCAGGTTTATTTTTAAGCCAAATAGTTCATCAGTCTTTTGTAGCTCTTGCATGCGTCTTTGCATCTCCTCTGGGTCTTGTGAAAGGAGAACGATATCATCGGCAAAACTAAGATGGTTTAAATTTGCACCATTAATCTTTACATCATCCTCTTCCCAATCCACATTGCGAAACACTTCTAAAGATGCTAAGCAGTCCATCCATTATGAATGGATGAAAAATCATCAAAATGAAAAGTCATCTTTAAAATTGAGTCACATGTTTTTTCGTAGTCGATAAAAACCAAGCATATTGGCATGATGTATTCGTTGTGCCTTTCTATGGCCTACTGAACAACCAGGATGTGATCCATTGTACTCCTGAATCCTACCTGCTCTCTTCGTTGTACTTTATTCAGTTTTATTAATATTCTTTTATATATTATGTTGGTGAAAACTTTGTACATTACTGATACGAGACTTATTGGACGGTAGTTCCTTAAATCTTCAGGAGATAAATGCTTTTTCCAAGTCGATAAAAGCTATGCACAGTGGCATGGTGTATTCGTTGTACCTTTCTATGGCCTGCGTACAACCTGGAATCCTGCTTGCTCTCTTGGTAGAATGTCATTAATGAGCGTCGTTCTTAATATCATTTTAGATATTATCCTGGCGAAAACGTACAATACTGATAGAACGCTTATTGGACAGTAGTTTTTTAAATATTCTTGTGATTCTTTCGTATGAAGAAGAATAATTTCACAATTTTTCCATAGGATGGGTATTTTTGTATCTTGAGGCATTTTCAGTACAATTTTGCCATTATTTTATGTAAAGTTCGACAGCCAGCTGTAAACCTTTCCACCGTTACACTGTCTTTTCCTGAAGCTTTTCCATTCTTCATCGGTTCAATAGCATTTGTTATTTTCTCCACTAGAATATCAAGCATTTGTTCTTCCGTGGGTATTGTTGCCTTTGATTTATTCTGATCTTCATATAACTGTGAATAAATATATAAACGGACCGTATGTCCCGGATATATATCCGTATATTCATCACCAGATTCTTTAACATGCTTTCTCAGCTTTCTCACGGATTATAGCACCACTTAGAGGCACTCTCTTCTGACTACAGTCTTTAATCCATAATATTAATGCAGCTTTCATTTTTTCAATTGCGAATCACGAAATTATTTTTGTTGATAGTGAGGTTGATTCATTAACATTAAAAAAAGTGATATGAATGCAAACGACTCGCCAATACATAGTCAGGCATTTCTGTTTTTATCTTAAGCGGCAATACGACTTTTTTTCCGAGTAGCATCTAATTTTCTTTTGCTTTTACTGCGACACATTTTATGAGACGCGTGCTATTCACTAGAAATTATGGCGACGAATGACAAGTTGAAGCAATAAAACAAAAGATTCGGCACCGATCGCGCAAAGGCGACTTTTATCAAAAGCGACAACGGCATGCGTAACCCGGTACGGCGCAGTGATTTATTTATTTATTTTGTTTTGAAAGATAAATCTCTAATCTATCTATCTATCTATTGGCGGGAATCCTATCTGTCTGTCATCTATTAACCTGTCATATGTCAACCTATCTTTAATGACCTCACTATGTATATTCCATGGTGACATCACCGAAATTCCTGAAATCCCCCAGGATTACCGATCTAGATCAATGACCTTGATGGCGTCATCAGATGTCTGCCACTGGCAGGATATCATTTATCAAGCTGTCTTCAACAACCACACCCTATATATCACATGGTATAGACCACACCCTATATACAGAAATTCCAAATCTAGATTATGGGAATATCCTTAAGGTCACTGACCCAGGACACGCAACCTTGATCTTAATGGCGCCATTGATCTAGGTCAATTTGACCTTTGAATGGCTAACCCAATATTCCCAACTGCTACTTCCGCGAAAGGAGAAATTAACGAATAATTATTGTGGTGTGAGATAGTACATTATAATTATGCAAAAATCAAGAATTGTTTTGCTCTAAATGGACAGCTTTTCATCAAAGTATCATTTGATATTCTCAAAGGCTGCTCGCTTGAAATGAAAAGTTCAACTGACTTTTCAGATGAACTGTTCAACAGTTCAACTGACTCTTCTTTCTGCCAACGGCATTTAAAAGAGGACTTAATGCACTTTCAGATACTTATTACATAATTTAGCTTGATTTAAAAAATATATATTTATTTAGTTAGGTAAGTTCACTGGTATGATGCTCTTCAATAACCGATTCGGTCTCGTTTTCACTCTCTTTGTCGTCGAAAATATCAGCGCCTCATAAAACGCTTCTACTTCAGACGCACAGCGAGAACGAGAACGCGTGTTTATTTTGAGCTAAATAGAAAATGAAAGAACCGATAAATAAATGTTAAAAAAATTAAAAATCAAAGTATTCAATAAAAATACTATAGAAAATATATTTATGATTTACTTACCACAAATTGTGTCAAGATCGAAAAAAACACCCTATTTCTGCAAAAAGGTTGTTTAACAGTTTTTATTTATTGACAAAACACTGACACAACAACAGCACTAGACTGACTACGGTCGCTTATGTTTTTATTAGTATTCAAATCTTAAGAAGGCTATGGTGTGGATAGTAAAAAATTCCCCCACTCAAAATCATCCCCTCAACGTGACCATTTATAAGGGAAAACACTTTTAATTCACCCCCTGGGTATCCCTTATCCAGTGCTTCTTCTGAGGGTTAAGAACACTTAAGAATGCCAAATGTTATTTTGGCGAACCGTCGTAATCCTTCCCAGAACGAACGAATTAATACCAAGAATAATTTACGAAAGTATTTTTTATTAATTCTATGAAACTATCTACACTATATTTAATATTCTTATTCTATGTTAGTGTTTTAAATTATAATTTACTAACTACTACACTATCATAAACTAAACTTTAATGCTTAAACTATAAATCTTCCAACAATTAAGCATTTTTAGACAAATGTATTTTATTATTAGAATAACGTCGATGGTAGATCAGATCCGATTGCCTGTTATAGATTTCGAAATTTTGCCTGGACTTAGAGAAAGACTGTATTAAAAGAAAGTTTAAAAGAATGAAATGTGATTTTAATTTAAAAAAACAAGTTCAAATTAAATTTTAAAGGAAGCATCTATTTTTTACATAAGTAAAACACTAAACTATATTAACAATTAAACATATTTGTTTAAACAAAAATTATATATAAAAATGCATTAAAAAGAAAACTAGGGTTAATCCACAACCAATCCAATAAAAAATAATGCTGGTAACACTAATAAAAAAGAAAAAACATTAAACAAATCTGAAAAACCTTTGTGACTGCAGAGAATAAAAATATATATATATAACACAAATTTACATCGATAAAAATACATAGATCCGTAACGTTTTCGGGCGTATAAAAATAAAAGAAATATTTTAATAGGAACCCTTCTACACTAATATATGTACTGTTCATTTTAGATGCCTCTTTTAACTTCTATTTTAATATCAGATAGTACAGGATAGATGATTAATATAGAACAGGATAGGCATCCGTGCATTCATTTCAGTAACTTGTATCAGCCAATGCACTATAAAAGGTTACTACTCATATTATTTTTAAGTTACCTATTTAAAGAAAATTCCATTTAAATAAACTAGTGGATAAATATTAGTGCTCATTAAGATTATCTAATAATTAATTATCAAAAAACGTATCACTCTCTGGGTCTATTTTTGGTCCACAGCTGATATACGCCCTTCATGAGAATTGTTGTGTCCACTGTAAAAATAAAATACGTTCGTCAAATAAACGTCAAACTTCTTAATATACCTTACGGTTGTGAATTTTCATAGAAACGCCCTTCATCTGGGTAACCATGTCGTCCATTGGCTTGTTCCTGTTCATGAACAACATATTTACCACCTAGGTTTCTTTTAACAATGCAGACTATGGCCAAGAAAAAAAGCACGAAAGCGGCAACCAACATCATTTTAACAAACCTCGCTGATGTTCCTGCTACTTCTTTTGCCGTAATATCAGTAGCATATACTTCTCTGGTTTACTACCTTCATACTCCTCATCAACTAAAGCAACTACAAAGTCGGATTCCCCTGTTTCCAATACAAGAACTGCAACAAAAAAATCAGAATTAGCAATTGGCCTCTTGGAATAAGATCAATTATCATTTGTTCCTTTTTTAGGGGTTCTCACCACGATATAAAACTTAAAAAATATCAAAAATATCTGTTCTTATGTAAATAAAGAATCACTCAATCAATTATTATATTAATTTCTATATATACTGAAAAGATAGGAAGTAAATATATTTTGTGTATATGTCAATGATACTTGAGAATGAGTACTTCTCAAGTATTGAGATACGTGAATGAGATACTTGAGTGATTGAGAATAATAGTTTTAATGACAGGGACATACTACCCAAAAAAATATATAGGTGAGGTCTACTGTGTGATTATTGTGTATTGAAATAAATTTTTAATTGTATTATTTAGAATTGGGAACCATATTAAATTTAAATTCACCGAAGGCACAGCAATACAGTTTTTTTTTAAATTTAAATCAATTATAGCTGTTTCTTTTAATATTCTATATTTTGTTACCGATTCTTTTAATACTGTTTTGGAATTACTCCAATTGATTTTATATCCCGATTCCCATGAGTGTTGACAAATTCTAGATTTATTAAAATCGCCCTTTCTAAGGTTTTCATGTTCTTTTCTTTTAACATCTAAAGGCCTAGATGTTTCAGCTATATAAAATTTCAATTTAAAACTCCAATTTTGGTATTATGTTGTGTGCTGTTTCGTTTGGTTTTTGTTAATATAGGTCTAAGAGTATTTTTTATTTTAAATGTCGTTCTTATGTTGTATTACATTCCTACGCTTTTAGTGGTGTCAGAAATACCGCGGATGTAAGAAATTGTAAGTTAATTGTTTGAGAGTTATTATTATTATTGTTATTAATAAGTTGTCTATTTTGTCTGGCATCAAAAATTTTAAAAGATTAATCTATGAAATTTTTTGGGTCATTGTTTTTATTAAAATGTCTGATCTAATTTGTTTCTTTTTATAACAAGTTTTGCTCTGTCATATAAACTTTTAATTACTCCTATTTTGACTGATTTTGAGTGATTGGAAAAGAAATTGAGATACCTATCTGTATTTATAGGTTTCTGTCAAGAAATGGCGAGAAATTGAGAGTACGAAATATATACAACATATAAATGACATTTAAAACAAAAAATACTCTTAGATCTATATTAATAAAAACCAAACCAAACAACACACAACAGAATACCAAAAATGTGGTTTATAAAATTCCCTGCAAAAGCGGTAAAATATATATGGGTGAGACATCTAAACCGTTAGATGTTAGAAGAGAAGAAAACCTTCTTAGAAAGGGCAATTTTAATAAATCTAGAATTTATCAACACGCATGGGGATCGGGACATAAAATCAATTGGAATAATTCCAACACAGTATTAAAACAATCGGTAACAAAATATAGAAGATTAAAAGAAACCGCCATAATTAACTGAAATTAAAAAAAACTGTATTGCTATGCCTTCGGTGGATTTAAATTTAATATGGTTAAACAATTAAAAACGTTTAAATATATCAATACACAATAATCATACAGTAAACCTCACCTATATATATATTTTTTTGGTAGTATGACACTACCATTAAAACTATTATTGTGAATGTAAGTATCATTGACATATACACAAAATATATTTACTTCCCATCTTTTCAGTATATATAGAAATTAATATAATATATTTTTTAGAATCATTTTGAAAACGGGAGGTAAAGACCTCCCGAAACGTTAGCCTTAAAAGTTTGTATTTATTTTTAAAATTATTTTTGAAAACGGCAGAAGACCTCACTGAATCACTGAGAAATTTGTCTCCGTTTTGGTTTTTGTTTTTTACCCAGTGATTCTTTATTTACATAAGAACAGATATTTTTTGAGTTTTAGATCGTGGCGAAAAACCAAAAAAAAAAGGAAGAAATATATGAACACCGCACAATCATTCAGATAATACATCAATTACCATCTTGAAAATCTTCATTTTTCTCGGGTATGTAAAGATTGTGTTTCCCCTTGTTTCTTGTTTTTAACATTACCACCAGCTATCTAATGTACCCGCACTGAAGCAGTTTTGCCATGTCTAATTGGTTCCCACTCAAATGTAGGTGGATCTAGTTTGTGGATTTCTCTAAGCTTAGTGTTTGCTTCAATGCAATGCATTTTGGATTCTCCGACCCGACTTTTGGCACTAATACAGATACGATATTTTGTGTCAGCATTTAATCCTGAAACAAATACATAAATCTTTGCGGAGCTGTCACTTACTGACACTATTGCATACAAGGTTTCAAGAGTTCTTAAAATAATAATTGAATGATTCTGCTCTTTGGCAGAATTCTGCTCTTTGGCAATATATGTCTAACCTTCAAGATTTGCTGTAAGTCTATTTAGATCTTCAATTTGAGGATTTTTAGAAATTAGTCTTCCTGCTTTCATAGTATTGTAATAATAATACTATTGTCCAATAAATAACTAGATTATCAGGTCTATCCCCTTCACCGACAACATTATCACGATTCTTATGTGGTACGTCTGCCAGAGTGGAACAACCTTCTGAAGGCCGTGAAGGTAATGATTTTCCGATTTTGTTAACCGCTATGCCTCTAAATATACAATTAGTCTAAGGGCTTAAAGCTACAGTAAAAGTAGTATCTATTTCAGGAACATCGTCAAATGCATTTTGCCATAAATCAGAGATAAAGCTTGTGTTATACTGTATGGTATAATATAAAATAGGAGGCCTGTTGTCGCCTTTTGGAGACCAATGAATTGTTGCATCTAATGGGCGACATATCACCTGTATGTCCCCAGGGACATCAGGGACTGCTTGAACAATAAGTTGTGCAGTTGCAGAAGTTTCGTCCAGTTTTAGTTCTTGCAATGCAAGTGTATGTACCGGAATCCTATGCAATCGTTATCGTGATGGAATAATTGGACGATTTAATAAATCGTGGTTCGGCTTCGAAATCGATCGGTTTGCCATTTTTCAACCATACTATTTCGAGTCTCAGTGATTCGTCGGCCACCGCGTTACATGTAAAAGTTACTGATGTCCCAGATTCAACTTCATTATCTATAGGACCGTTCGTTATATATGTGTGTGCTGAAAAAACAAATCAGTTTCTACGTAACTTGTATACGGTGAAGTAATTACAGAATTTTAAATACATTTGCTTGTTCACCATCATCAATTCTTTAAATAATAGTAATTATTTTTTTACCTATTTAATAAAAAAAAAGGTTGACAGTCATGGGGACTGTCGACAGAAGTAAAAACTTGAAACCTTTTTAAATTATTTACTATTTAAATGTATAATTTAACAATGTATAATTTTTTTTACGTAGGATCGAGGATCTAAACAAATGTAGAAAATGGACATTTAGAAGAAATAATTATATTACAATACTTTTTTGTGATGTTCTAATGGTGAAATTGAATGATATAAGTTTTATAAATAATATAAAATAAATATTCATTTTGCAAAATATAACAAAGTATTTTATTTCTATCAATAATTTTGAGAAATTAAATTTATTATAAAATATTCTAGAATTTTTAATTTTAATCGAACAACTAGAAATCTGTTTTACCGCGCTGGTAAGATAACTCCTAAGCCACTATGAAATATTCATTACACCATGTATTGCAAATTTTTCAACGCAAATATTTATACAATTTTGGAAATATTCGAAAATAAATGCTTTGTTTTTGTTATTCATGTTTCTACATAAAAATATTATCATATTAAGTACTCACTCTTGTACTGCAGTGATTCTACAATTAAACAATTAAAATAATGATTATCTAAAATACAATTTAATTTAAAACACAATTGGCGTCGCCAGTTTGGCGCAACAGGTGACGCGAACCCATAATTTTTTGCCCCTACCGAAAGTCGTTCAATGCGGTTAAAGAAGTTTTCGCTTCAGAAATATGACATTTGATATTGAAAATTTTTTAGCCCTTACTATTATTGAATTGATCAAATTTGTTGATGGAAAAAGCGAATATTTAAAGATACGTTTTGTTAAATTTATGGGAATTAAATACGAACTAATCAATGTTACCGTACCAAATAAAACCCAAGTCAAGAAACTCGAAAGAGAGGTCATGACCTTGCAATATTAAACAAAAATAAAGTTTTCTAATGAGGGTGTCAGACCTTTTGAAATGTAAGTGATAATAGCCTGTTGTGTTCAGTACATTGTGTCAATTTATCATGGAAAGAAACACGATACACGAATTGGGCTTTTGAACAATTTTTTTGTCATAAATGGAAAGATCATATAAGTTTTATAACAAAACTATTTTTATTTTTTTTTCTTTTAATTAAAAACTTATATCAAATTGAAAATAAATGTTTAAACCTAGTACCGCGGACACGCCGACAATTCCCGAAAACATTCCGAACAATTTGTGAACTCACACAATGTACCGAAGGCCAATCGGTTCGGCTCGGGGCAATTCGCCCTCTTTCTGAACAGACGTTCCGAAACAATCGGAATTTCGGGTAAATAAAACAATTTATCGATCTTAGTAATCGCTCTATAGGTTTAACCTATATCTTTAACTGCTTTTGTTGGTTTGCGATCAATTTGAAAACATACTTGCTTTTAATTGTTATTTAGGCTTTCGACGTTATTCTCTTATATCTTTACAAAATATATGGGGGATCAAAGGTAAGTTCAGAATGAAATCAGATTAGGGTTTCTTTTGTTCTTTGCATTCATTTTTATAACTTTTATTTATATTTAATTCATATAGGGATAACAAATTAACGTGCCAAATGTATAAGAAAGAATATTCCTATGTGTCCGCAAAGAATCTACATATAGCAACACAACCGAGGGTAGTAACAATAAAAAAGCCCTACAGGATCGTCAATTTTGTAGGATAGAAACAATAATATTCAAGAATTAGACAAGAACAGACAAGAACCAAATTCGACTACCGATTTGGAAGGTAATCGTATATGAAAAGTCTTATACCTATGAAAGTTTTACAGATAATCTAAATTTTAGATGGTCGAAGAGTACAGAAATTTGTATAATCAGTTGGATTAACACCAACTAGTTAAATTAAGGACTGGCAAAGCAGTTTTCTATAGGATCAAAACAAACATCTGAAGGAGTATGCACAAAAAAAGAAAAATAGAAAAGCAAACCTACTGTCCAAACAAAAAGTAAAGAAAATGGTATATTTATATTCTAAATAAAAACAAAGCAGCTAAACTATTTAGTGTTTTTCAGGGTTTTGGTACATTTCAATTATTGACTGAACATATTCATTTGATAGGGTATGTTTAAACATAGGTTAGAAATTTATTATAGGTATTGACGACTGCTAGTAGGCTGACACTGGTTTTCTAGTGGGTAGACTTGAACAGGAGAGTCCCACACTTCGACTATAAGTTCTCTACTAAAAAAAATGGTTTAGATGCCTTCTCTTATTTGGGAAATCTCTAGCTGGTCATGCATTACAGTTAGCGGCCAGATTTATTTATATTTGCAAATGTTATTAAATCAAGAGTCTAATGTGGTGGTTTGTAAAACATGTAAGGCAAAAAATCGCCATCGTTTTAAAAATAGTAAAAACTTTAATTAAAGCAATAATGTAGTATGGATGGATTTAAAAAAAAAATTTAATAAAGCTTAGTGTGATGGCTTGAAGAATCTGTGTGGTTTTTAAAGTATTGAAAACTTCAATGAATATAATCAAACAAAAATGTATATAATTTTGGATAGTGATTGTTTTATCTGAATAGATTATTAATGTAGTTTACATATTACAATCTGTAATATATTATCCTAGACAGGCGAAGTTTTATGTATATTTAACAGTGTATTTTTATTGAAATAAAATTAATGATTTAAACAGTATGTATGTGTTTTGTTTTTCTAATTATGATTTATAAAATGTTTTTTTTTGCTTAAAAAATAATTACAAAACTGGAAAATATCTTTTGGTTACTCAATATTGAACATTTTTCTTCAGTGGGTGTTGGATCTTCACTTCTCCAATGTGTCTACATGAGTAGTGCTAATTCATGTTTACAACCACATGTCATCCAATTTATACAAAATATCACTATCTATAACATTATATAATTTTTTTGTTTGAGTATTTATTACTTGCTGAAGCTGTACAATCGTGCCATTAAGTGTCTTGGACTTTTCTTAATTTCTCATTAATAACCAAGATAACTGTAAAAGCTTTACTCCGAACTTTATGTTCTCAACATACACGTCCTTTTACCGTGCAAATACCATTTTTGCATTTAAGTTGAACAAAATCTATAGCCTTGTCACCGTAACTTTCTCGTGACACTCTAAAAATAGTTTAATTATATTTAATAGAAATATTTTGTTTCTTATTTACGTTTACATTATTATTGTTTTTTAAAAAACTTACATCGATGCTTTAGCACCTCGAACTTCAGCTGAATTGAATCGAATGTCATTTTTCAGAAAATGTGTGACCATTAAAATATCCACAGCAGCCCTTATGAAGCCTTTATCACACATTACTCAACTAAATTACTAATCAATAATATTTTATTTTGCACTTAACCAACAATAATTTTGACAGTATATATATATATATATATATACGAATAGAAGACGATACGAATATATACGGTTAGAGTATATACGAATATATACGAATAGAGACGGTTTAGTAGAATTTTATACATATATTAATATTTTATAATTAAAAGCACACTCAAAAAAAGGAAAGACACAAAGCACATAAAAATGGAATAACTAAAACTATCAAACAAAAGCCACTGAAGGTTTAGGGAAGGTGGTTCTCCAAACCTTACCGTGAAAGAAATCAAAAATCAAATACACAGCTCTGAATTACACCAGCTGGTCTCTATGTCCCTATACGTACAAATTAGAGGTTATTTCCTCTATTCTGACAATAGTAAAAAGATAGATATATAACGCTAGGCTAACCAAGAATGGTCAGACGGCAAATAGATACAAAATATAAGATGATAACGTAACCATTATCAGTATAAGAAATTATGGTAATAACGTATTTGTGAAAAATAACTGGTAATTGCAATCCTTAACGGTACTTGAAAATATAATAAAAAAAGTGTTTATCTGGCCTTATTTCCTGATGTTGTCTATCCTTGCCTGTCAAGGTACTGGGTGTCCAAAAACACTGAGTACGACTGCGGGCAGTTCGGTATCCCTATGCGGGGGTCCCGAAATAATCTCGATTTGACCAACCGGTTACTCTGCCATGTGGCCTAAAAAAGGTGTAAGGTTTCCACGATGGTCGGGCTCTGTAATAGGTGGTCCTTCAGTGGCCTGATGTCTGTTGAGCGGATTCTCTGCTGCCGGGTCGTAAAACCCTCTATAAGAATATCAGAAAAATCAACCCAAGCGTGACTTGGCCAGCAAACCTACGTACCTCGGTCGGAAGGGTAAGGCGCGAAAACGTCCGCTCACCTGGAGATTTGGAGTTAGACTATCTTGCCTTGTCCAAAACGATACCGAAGCTCTTTCAGTTAAGAATTTGTCCGAAATAAACCTACAAGTGGTGATCAACAATTTACGAATGCTACCTGTAGCGATCAAGAATTTGTGAACGCTACCTCCCTCCAAAAAGAAAATTAAAGATTGCGAGAGGAGGCTTTAATTTTGATCGGTCCATACCGGAGATTACCTTGAAGCGTATACCTATGGAATGGAATACTGGAACACTGGAACAGTGGTAAGGAAATACCCAATCTATCCCAAAAGAAAATACCAAAAAAAGGAAATATCCTCTTGTATACCAAATACGAAAAGGGAATATAGATACAACGTGTGCACTCTAAAGTACATACCAAACGATATTCAAAACACAACACCAAATAAATTTCGGAAGATAACTCATCTACCCAGAAAGTCGTCCAGGAACCAAAGGCTATGACTTAACAGACGTCATGTTGATCAAGCTGGTTAGATCATAACGGCTAGGTGGGTGCGACGGTAACTCAGTTGGCATTGCGTGCCCTTACCGAAAACTGAAAGGAAAGACACCTCGTTTACCAACCTCAGCTGAACAACACAACTCGCAGCCACGTCTCCAGACCTCCCTTAAAACGAACTGAGAGCAAGTGAACTTCCAAAAGGTGGAAAACACGTAACAATAACCCCCATATCCACCACAATAAGTTTTCACCAAACTAAAATTTACAAAAAAAAACTGAAACGAAATTAAGTGATAATCTACAAGATGAACCGTACAATAGACACTGCCATAGGCCTTCCGGAACGCACTCTGAGGGAGCTGAGACGCTACCCAGTAGTGAAACCCAATTACGAGGCGAAGTCGCAACCAGATGATCACCCCCCGTAGTGTGTCCTTTCCTGAGAATTGTCCAAGGACACTGAAAAAAAAACTTTACAACCTGCATGATAGTGAACTAAGATGCGAGGTAAAATAAAGAAAACCGAACATAGTCGAGTCTAGAAATAGAATTGAGACAATACGAGCAACGGAATAAGCAATAACGAGCGCTTGAGAAACACAGAAGCCTGGTTGTCACTAGGTTTAGTCTTGATAACTTTCGCGTATCACGCGTCCCTATGGGAGTCACAATAAGTAGGTCAAATTCGGTAGGTCATAATTGGTGCGGACTTCTAAACCAGAAAACCAAATAAGCTTGTCGCTACAAAATAACGCAATTCGCTCGTAACATTCAATAGTACCTATTTAAAAATGAAGACAAGGAAAAATCTATTGGCTGAAGGCTACAGTTGTTGGTTATGAGAAAGGCCTAAAATCCAAGCATAAATACATTTATATTTGCCTACATCCTTCCCACGGCTTGCGCCAAACTAGCTAACGAAAGGTAGTACCAACATATTCACCATCAAACCCGGGTCAAAGGTCAACGACACCGAATGGAAGCGCTGTTAATCCTAAGGTTACGAGTCCAATTGCCACTCGGGCTTAGCGGAACCAAAGGCGGAAAGCACTACCAAAGGTCGAAAAAACTTTGCTGTGGCGGATCACGCCAAGGCAAAACGTAACGCAGTCTCGCTGCGAGGAGCTCGCAGGAACAACTCTAGATTCACTTCCCAAGCGAATACAACTGAGTTAACTAAAGTCTGCGACACTAAACGGAAACGCTATCTAATCCTAAGATTACGAGTCTCAAACGCTCCTTGAGCTCGGCAGAACCAAAGGTGGACAGCTTTGTCAAGTGTCAATCAAAGAAAACGATACCGTGGCGAATCACACCAACACGGAACGTAACGCAAATCACCGCGAAAAATCGCAGATATAGTCTCACGATTTACTTCTCAAGTAAATCTTCATAATCTGGCTACGGCCAGCGACACGGTATGGAAATGCTATCAGGTCCTAAGGTTACGAGTTCAATCGCCACTCGGGCACAAGGGAACCAAAGAGGGACAGCACGGCCATGTGTCAACCAGAGAAAACGTCTCCGTGGCAATTCACGCCAACGCGAAACTTAATGCAGAACGACCGCGAAAAATTCGCAAGCCAATTCATGACTTACTTCCCAAGTAAATCCAACCTGGCTAAGTAAAACTTGCGACACCGAACTGAAACGCTAGCTGTTCCTAAGGTTACGAGCTCAATCGCCACTCTGGCACAACGGAACCAAAGGCAGACATTAACGTCCAGTGTAGACAAAACAAAAACTTTTCCGTGGCAATTTATGCCAACGCGAAACTTCTACAGAACGTAACTTAGCTAAAGCCAGCGACATGCAATGGAAATGCCATCTGATCCTAAAGTTATGAGGTAAACCGCCGCACGGGCACAGCGGAACCAAAGGTGGACAACACTGCCATATGCCGACAAAACAAAGTAAGGCCCTTACTTCATTTAAACAAAATCTAGAATTACTCTCCAAGTAATTCTAGACAAACTCAAAACGGAGGAACAAAGATTTCTCCTGCGTCTAGCGCAAACTCCATAACGTAACACAGGCTCATAACGTAACAAGTCTGGCAAAGTACAAAAAGGAAAAGAAAAAGAAAAGTGAAAAGTGACGTTTCCAAAAAAGAACTAAAAAGGCTGAGCGAGGCTGTACCTAAAAACTGCCAGCTCAGAACAAAAAAATTAAATCAAAAACGTCACTGAGTCTAACTATGGTCAACTCCTGGAACATCGGAAGACTCTACACAGGGTAATAAATCTTTAACGTGCCATTTCCCTGCACGTGACCCATCCATATTTTTTAGTTCGTAAATTAAAGGAGACAAAAAACAAAGGAAAGAATGTGTTTGGGGCTAAGTTTCGATGCGAACATATCGGGAGCACTCGACAACTTCTTGTTAGGACGCCAAACTCTATCACCCACTTTAAAACTTACATCCCGTTTCCGGAGGTTATAGGATTTTGAATTCCTCTCATATGCAGAGTGAAGTTTTCGACGCACCTCAACAAACAAATCACGAAACTCTTTCGAGTTTCATTAGGTATGACGGGGGGAAACCGGTTACTTCATGGATCGCGGTATTGATGGCCTATCTGATTTCCGGAATATGCAAATCCCAGTCCTCGTGTCTATCTATGTTACACCTGATAGCTGTCGTAATGGTTTTATTATTACGTTCCACGAAGTTACACTGAGGAGAATAAAACGGGGTGAACCATTGCTTAACTGTATACCTGTCACATAATTCCTTCATACCGTTGCTCTTGAAATTCGGAGCGTTATTACAAATCAGGATTTGGGGAACTCCAACTGAAAGGAATATGTGATTCTCTATATGGTTCATGACCGCTGGGCATTTGGCATTTCTCAACGGAAAAATGAATGTGTACTTAGAAAACCAATCCGCGGCTACCAATAACCATTTGTTATCCTTTCTGGAACGACGAAAAGGACCTATAAAATCTAACGAAATGATTTGACCAGGTCGGTCAACTACCTTCTCCTTACCCATAATACCAATCTTACTTAAGTCTGAGTGTTTCTGAGCGCCACACACCAAACACCTTCTTACAAATCTCAAAATATCTGACCTCATCTTAGGCCAATAATACATCTCCTGTACTCGGAACAAGGTTTTCCGAAAACCAAAATGGCCACTAGTGGGAGGAATATGACACGACTCGATAATTTTCGCTCTCTGAGGTTTAGGAACCAACGTTTTCCACTCTCGAATATTAAAAGTATGATTCTGCTTACAAGGAATGAATTTCTGAATGTAGTGGTTCTCAACTCGCCATTGAGGAAATTTGTCCGGGTTGTTTACAATCTTTTCACGGAGCGCAATATACCAGGGGTCAAGAGAATTTACTTCGATCGAGATGGACGAAACTTGCAAACATGTATTCTCGGAATCTGCTGAAAGGCTACTCTCAGCCTCAGGATGCGGTATTCTACTCAAAGCATCAGGAACCAAGTGCATCGAACCTTTTCTATGCTGTAGTTCAAAAGTATGCTGTCTTAACCTCAGTAACCAACGACTAACTTTACCTGACGGAGTGTTTAAATTAAAAAGCCACAGGAGACTAAAATGATCAGTGATGACCGTAAAACGAGAACCTTCTATCCAAGGCCTAAATTTTTCAATACAGAATATAACGGCTAGACATTCACGCTCCGTCACTGAATAATTCTTCTCCGCTCTAGATAAGGAGCGACTCGCGTAAGCGATTACTCGTTCCTCCCCGTCTGTAAACTGGGTCAACACACCTCCAATGCCGACATCAGACGCATCGGACTGAACGAATAATTTTTGACTAAAATCAGGCTGAGCTAAGATTGGTGCACTTATAAGTTTCTGTTTGATAGCTAAAAATGCAGACTCCGCTCTCTCATTCCACTCTATGGCTTGTTTTTTCTTCTTGCCATTAAGAAGGTCGTTCAAGGGACTAACAAGAGAAGAAAAGTCCTTAATGAACCTACGGTACCATGAACACATACCAATGAAACGTTTCACCTCGGTTGAAGTGCGCGAGTAATAACCCCAAACCGACGGTTATCGCTTGCCTAGCGCTGACTAAGGAATTGTTATAGTATATAAGTAAAGAATTGTAATGTTAATGTTACTCAATATTATAGTGTCAAAGCTGTATTGCTGTTCTTAATATTGTTTCATTAGTTAAGTGCCCTTATTGTAAAATAAAGTTTTTTAAAAGCAAAGTTGTCGGTCTTCACATTTAACTGGCGCTGCGATCAGGATAGTGTCATTCTGCCCTTTATCGGTTTACCGTTGTGCAGAAGTGATTTTCAAGTCTTAAGACACTATCGAAGAAAGGTGAGAATTCGAGATCAAGCTATCGTCTACCGTGTTGTCAGAGAAGCTGTGGTCCAGTTCCTGCCTACCCCAGAAGACCAACAATTCAGACCGCCATTCAGCCACGCCTTTATAGGGAACCCTTTGGTTGTGGAACTAAACAGTATAAGCTTTATGGATCCATCCTTGATTATATTGTAAGTTAAAACTGAATTGTCATTTTTACATATTTCTATGTGAATGTCTGAAACTTCTAAACGTTTAACAAATATTTTATTGAATAATAGGGCAAAATTAGGATTAAGTGAAAGTCAAGTAAATACAGAAACAAGTTCAAACTTAATAAATCAAGAAGATTTATTAAACCTTTTAAGTAATTTAAGTTTAGATTCTAATATTAATTATACTAGTCAACCAAACATGGAAAATATCAGATTCCACACGTCACTCTTGCCAACTTTTTCCGGTGCTCAAAGTCATTTGGAGAGTTTCTTAATTTCTATAGACGAATTTCATTATCTTTATTCTAGTAACGATAATGAAAATCTAAATAAAGTAATTTTGGCCGCGATAAAATCAAAATTAGTAGATAATGCTAGAGAATTTCTTCTCTCAAGACCAGATCTGCATAATTGGCTCGAAATAAAAACAGCTTTAAGAGAAAAATTTGGTGATCCAATTACTTACCAAATTTTAATGCAGCAATTGCAATACATCAAAATAAATAAGAATGAAAACATCCTTAACTTCGTAGACCGACTTAAAGCATTTGTTCAAAGAATATTTTCAAAAATACAGTGCGAAGTTCAAGATCAAAATTCAAAATTAATTTTATTTAGTCAAATACAGAAAACTGCCATTTTAATTTTAACTGCAAATTCGCCACAAACCTTGAAAACAATGCTTATGCTACAAAATCCAGATACACTTGATAACGCCTATACGCACGTTGTAAACTTTAATATGATAGAATCGCAAGTCAACTTTGCAAATAAAGCAAGTATATTCCACCAAGATATGAAAACACCATCTCAAAAACCATTCAACTCCTTTCAACATTCAATTAATTTTCCGCAAATGCAACAATCGAGATTTCCTAGCCAACCAATTCACATTCAACCTCGACCAGTTCAGAGGCATTATCCGACAAACGCTCAAGTGTTTGGCAAACCCAGGAATAGTTTTGCACTACAAAATAATAAACCCATTAAACTAGATGCCCATACGCCTATGTCTATTTCCACTGGAGGTCCTTCGAGAATAGTCCAGAATCGACCACCTCATAGGTATCCCAACGCTTTTCAACCAACAGGTCCAAGAAAATTTGTCTCTCAAGAACTAACAAATGTGGAGACGTATACTGAACCTTATAACGAAGAATATTTCATAGAGGAACCTTCTGAACCCCCTCAAGGATATGACTATTCACAATATCATTTCCAACAACAAGATTTCCCTTCAGAAATGTCTCACACCGAATTATGTCAACCATCCCCTACTGGAGAACAAAACGCTGAAGATAATCCAGATAATATATCTGAAAATTTTCACAAGATAGGCCCTTATCTGCCATCAACCTAAACAACATAGCCCAAAGGATCGAGTTACCATATTTCTATCTTCCCCAAATGCAAATATCTGTCCTTATAGATTCCGGTGCTACTGATTCCATAATAACACCGAAAATAGCTAATTTATTTCCAGAAAACCTCTTTTTCGAACCCTTTGAAGTTACAGCTTGTAAAACTAGATATAAAGAAGATACAAATTTAATAATACCTTTACTAAAAGAATTAGGACTTAATTACGATATTAGAATGAGAGTGTTAAATTGGCATAACGATTTCGATGCACTGATAGGAACAAAGGATCTGAGAAACTTACACGCACTAATAGACTACGAAAAGAAAATTCTAACACTTCAAAATATAAAAATTCCATTTTCTCTTGCTTATAACAAACCTTTAGTTCGACCAATCCACAATTTTCATAACAATTATCTCGTTATCCCGATAAATCACGAAAACGGCGTTGCTATCTTACCTTCTCTTACAATTGGAGATCATATTATACCTGATAGTTTAATCAAAGTAAAGAATGGATATTGTAAAATTCCGAATCCTACTCCTGAAGTTAGTATTAATTTCCATCAAAGACTAAAAGTTATTCCCCAAGATCAATTCGATTTAATAGACCCTCCTCGCGAATATAACAGACAAAAATTCGACCCGACAAAACAACTAAGGTTAGATCACTTAACACCTGTAGAGAAATCAAAAATCATACCTCTTCTTCACGATTTCAAAGATATTATGTATCACGAAGGATGCGATCTCTCTTTTACCAGCCAGACGAAACACGTTATCCGTACAACAAATGATCGTCCTGTCTATGTAAAATCTTATAGACATCCACCTTCCATGAATCAGGAAATACAAGCTCAAATTCAGAAACTATTAGACAATAAAATAATTCGACCTTCGATATCACCTTATTCCGCCCCAGTATGGATCGTTCCAAAAAAGGCAGATGCTTCTGGTAAAAAGAAGTTTAGACTAGTGATCGATTACCGCCAACTTAACGATGTGACAGTTGAAGAGAAATGGCCACTCCCACGCATAGACGACATTCTCGATAATCTGGGAAAATGCACTTGTTTCACCACTCTTGATTTAGCTCAAGGTTTCCACCAGATTGAAATGAGCCCAGAATCCATTGAAAAAACGGCATTTACTGTAAATAATGGTCATTTTGAGTACCTCAGAATGCCATTCGGCCTCAAAAACGCCCCTGTCACGTTTCAACGAATGATGGACGAAATATTAAGAGAATACATCTACAAATTCTGTTTCGTTTATATGGATGATGTTGTTATCTTTTCTAAATCTCTTTCAGAACACATCGATCATATTCGAATTATACTGAAAAAATTGAAAGAAGTAAACTTGAAAGTACAGTCCGACAAATCCGAATTCCTTTGCAAAGAAGTTGCCTTCTTAGGGCATGTTATCACTTGAGAAGGGATAAAACCAAATCCAACAAAGGTTGAAGCCATCCAACGTTATCCCATCCCAAAAAGCCAAAAAGAAGTAAAAGCGTTCTTGGGATTGGTAGGCTATTACAGAAGATTTATAAAGAATTTTTCACGAATCACCTTTCCATTAACCAAATGCCTCCGAAAAGGTAGTTCTGTCGATACCGAAAATTCTGAATACAAAAACGCCTTCCAAAAATGCAAAGAGCTAATCTCGAACTGTCCTATTCTACAGTACCCCGACTATAGTAAACCATTCAAATTAACCACAGATGCTTCAAACATAGCAATAGGAAGCGTCCTTTCTCAAAACGAACATCCCATTGCATTCTATTCCAGAACCCTCAATACAGCTGAGAGAAATTACTCTACTATTGCGAGAGAACTTTTATCTATAGTTGAATCCACTAAACACTTTCGCCCGTATTTATATGGACAAAGGTTCATCATTGAAACAGACCATAATCCTTTAGTTTGGCTCTCCAAGATAAAAGAACCCAACTCCCGTTTAATTAGATGGAGACTCAAATTGGAAGAATTCAATTTTGAAATTAAATACAAAAAAGGTAAAGAAAATGTCGTTGCCGATGCTCTCTCCCGTATCGAACTCAATATTCATGAATCCAACGACGCACATTCAAGTGTCCCCAATGTTGACGATACAGTTGCCAATCTCGCTGAATTCGATCTTGCAGACTTTGTCCATAGCGAAAAATATAACGAAATTATTTCAAACCAAGTAAAAGATATTAACAAAAACGTAGACAAAGAAAATACTGCCGAAAATACAAGAGACGAAGATGTCACCTCCGACATTACTGTACATTCCAACAATGACACCCGAGGAAAATATCTCCCGATATCTGAATTACCTGTTAACTATGCCACGAATCGCCTAATCATTAATTACGGTCAAAAATTCAAACACTCATATTCAAAACCTTTTAAGAAAAATCACCATTTTATTAAAATCTCCAAGACGGAACGAATTCCAAAGAATCATCAATGCAAACTTGAGCCCATCCGCAAAGCTAATCTTTTCTAACATATATTTGACTGACATCACTGACACTAACCAACAAAAAGAAATTATTTCCAACTATCATCAAACTAATCATAACGGCATAACAGAAACGTACAATCATTTTAAGCAAAAATATTATTGGCCCAACTTAAGAGATTTTATCACTAACATCGTGAATATGTGTGAAATCTGTTTGCAAAAGTAAATACGAAAGGCATCCCTACAAAATAGCTTATAAAGGCCCTCTTTTAGCAGAAAAACCTTTTAAGACTCTACATCTCGATATATTTCAATTCCTAAATTGCCAATTTTTAACTATCATCGATTCATTTTCAAAATATGCTCAAGCTTATTTCGTAACTGACAAAAATGCAGTTACCATCGTTGGAAAATTAAGGCACTATTTCTCCCATCATAATTCTCCCTCGAAAATTGTCGTTGACAATGGTGCAGAATTTAAAAATAACCTTTTCAAAGAATTCTGTCAGTTATTTTGTATAGAAGTCCACTACACGACATCTGGAAATTCATCTTCCAACAGTCCAATAGAAAGACTACATTCCACATTATTAGAAAAATTACGAGTTCTGAAATTGCAAAATCCTGATGAACCGCCAAAAACTTTAATGACTTCCGCTATATTAATATACAATCAAAGTATTCATTCGACCACGGGTCACTCTCCATTTTCAATACTATACGGCCCCTACCATAATGAACCTAATATAAATAACGACCTTACTATTTACGAACAATACAATCAAAGACGAAAAAGTGAACTAATACCTTTTCATGAAAATATTTACAAAAACACTTACAGAAAGCAATCCGAAAACACACAAAAACAAAATAATAATACAGAACAACCCCCTGAAATAATTCCCGATCAGACTATCTATAGGAAAAATCGCAGCGCCAGTTACGCAATAAAATGAACCCGCAGTACATACCGACTAAAGTTACCGAAACAAACAAAAATAAGATAACAGGCATTTCAAAGAAAAAACCCATAACCACACACGTAAGAAAAATCAAGAGACTTAGAAAGACTCTTACTCCCTTTCAGCCTCCTGCTCCTGACAGTGCAGAATCCATCGAACCAATGCCAAGCACTTCAGGTACACAAGCTATCAAATAATGGCTATTTCACTGAAGACATATCCCCTTCTTTAGTTGTAAGTCATTATCATACAACATATATTCCTTTTAATATGACAAAATTAAAATTTACGTTAACTAGTTTATTCAACAATGTTCTTATTATAAATCATATGGTAAATAAGCAAAACAATAATTTAACGTCGACCCAATTTCAATATATCTCTGAAGCATTCAATAATACATACGACACATATGCAAAATTGACTAACTACGATTCAAGTCGCAGGAAACGTGGGTTAATAAACTTCCTTGGAAGCTATATCAAGTTTATTACAGGAAACTTAGACAACAATGACCTAGAGACAATAACGCAAAATCTACAGATTTTAAAGCATAATCAGTTAAATACCATGCATAAGATAAATGACCTCAGTTCATTCGCCGGTAACATTATCAGCAAAATGGAAAATAATATGAAACTCGCAGACGACAATACCAAAACTATTCGCTATGTAATCTTGAAGTCTAGTGACGAGGTGAATCTAATGCTTACAATGCAAAACCAGTATTTACAAATTAGTCGATTAAATAATTTTTTAGAAAAACTATTACGCATCATATCCTTTGCGCATTTAAAGACGTTAGACCTCGAAATATTAAATGTAAATGATATTAAAGACATGTGGAAATATCTAGAAATACACTATCCCAAAAATGCTCTATGGCCAATAAAACATTTGTCAGAACTTACATTAATTTGCAAAACCGGTCTTATGCCGAATCTCGCTTAATCTCGCCGAATTCGATCTTGCAGACTTTGTCCATAGCCAAAAATATAACGAAATTATTTCAAACCAAGTAAAAGATATTAACAAAAACGTAGACAAAGAAAATACTACCGAAAATACAAGAGACGAAGATGTCACCTCCGACATTACTGTACATTCCAACAATGACACCCGAGGAAAATATCTCCCGATATCTGAATTACTTGTTAACTATGCCACAAATCCCTATGCCACATTTAAAGACGTTAGACCTCGAAATATTAAATGTAAATGATATTAAAGACATGTGGAAATATCTAGAAATACACTATCCCAAAAATGCTCTATGTCATGAACATGAACATTTGTCAGAACTTACATTAATTTGCAAAACCGGTCTTATGATATTAACTGAAATGGCAATTCTAGTTATTAGGATACCGATCTTTGAAAGAAATGTATGTAATTTAAAATTTGTATACCCTATACCTAGGAATGATTGTAAAATGATGATAACACCTAGTAAATATTATTGTAACAATTTATGGTACGAACAATGCGAAGAAGTTAACACAAATTGGATCTGTTCTAACCCTATTGCCAACGGATGCTTTTTTCCAAAAGACTGTCTATATGCTCTTATTCAAAATAACTATAAAGTACATGCACTAACTTATCATAAATCACTTTTGCTATGTACGAAAACTGTAGAAACAATATATGAAAATTGTTTCCAATTTCAAAAAACTGATCTCCAGCATTGTAACCTTATTCAGAGCCAATGCGATGTGATCATCGGCCAACATAAATATTCATTAGAAATTAATAATATTTCCGTACAAATTCCGACAAGTGACAACATCCAGGACTCTAATTTAACATTAGATTTACAAATCAAACACTTAGAGAATCCCTGGAAAGTCAAAGAAGATTTGATGGAGCCACTGAATATGCAAGATGTTATTCCTCAACAACAGGCTCATTATATTTTTATAATCATATGTATTATGTTATTCTTTGTTATAGCTTTAGTGATATATCTATGGCAAAAACAGAAAAGAGACAAATCTGTTCCGATAAAACTATTACAAAATCTTGTCGACGAGGACGTCGAAAAAACTAAGGGTGGAGGAGTAATAACCCCAAACCGACGGTTATCGCTTGCCTAGCGTTGACTAAGGAATTGTTATAGTATATAAGTAAAGAATTGTAATGTTAATGTTACTCAATATTATAGTGTCAAAGCTGTATTGCTGTTCATAATATTGTTTCATTAGTTAAGTGTCCTTATTGTAAAATAAAGTTTTTTAAAAGCAAAGTTGTCGGTCCTCACATTTAACTGGCGCTGCGAACAGGATAGTGTCATTCTGCCCTTTATCGGTTTACCGTTGTGCAGAAGTGATTTTCAAGTCTTAAGGCACTATCGAAGAAAGGTGAGAATTCGAGATCAAGCTATCGTCTACCGTGTTGTCAGAGAAGCTCTGGTCCAGTTCCTGCCTACCCCAGAAGACCAACAATTCAGACCGCCATTCAGCCACGCCTTTGCAGGGAACCCTTTGGTTGTGGAACTAAACAGTATAAGCTTTATGGATCCATCCTTGATTATATTGTAAGTTAAAACTGAATTGCCATTTTTTTGCCATAGTTTTGCACCACAAAATAATAAACCCATTAAACTAGATGCCCCTACACCTATGTCCATTTCCACTGGAGGTCCTTCGAGAATATTCCAGAATCGACCACCTCATAGGTATCCCAACGCTTTTCAACCAACAGGTCCAAGAAAATTTGTCTCTCAAGACTGGAGAACGAAACGCTGAAGATAATCCAGATAATATATCTGAAAATTTTCACAAGATGTGCCCTTATCTGCCATCAACCTAAACAACATAGCCCAAAGGATCGAGTTACATTATTTCTATCTTCCCCAAATACAAATATCTGTCCTTATAGATTCCGGTGCTACTGATTCCATAATAACACCGAAAATAGCTAATTTATTTCCAGAAAACCTCTTTTTCGAACCCTTTGAATTTACAGCTTCTAAAACTAGATATAAAGAAGATACAAATTTAATAATACCTTTACTAAAAGAATTAGGACTTAATTACGATATTAGAATGAGAGTGTTAAATTGGCATAACGATTTCGATGCACTGATAGAAACAAAGGATCTGAGAAACTTACACGCACTAATAGACTACGAAAAGAAAATTCTAACACTTCAAAATATATTATTCCATTTTCTCTCGCTTATAACAAACCTTTGTTTACAATTATCTCGTTATTCCGGTAAATCACGAAAACGGCGTTGCTATCTTACCTTCTCTTACAATTGGAGATCATATTATACCTGATAGTTTAATCAATGTAAAGAATGGATATTGTAAAATTCCGAATCCTACTCCTGAAGTTAGTATTAATTTTCATCAAAGACTAAAAGTTATTCCCCAAGATCAATTCGATTTAATAGACCATCCTCGCGAACATAACAGACAAAAATTCGACCCGACAAAACAACTAAGGTTAGATCACTTAACACCTGTAGAGAAATCAAAAATCATACCTCTTCTTCACGATTTCAAAGATATTATGTATCACGAAGGATGCGATCTCTCTTTTACCAGCCAGACGAAACACGTTATCCGTACAACAAATGATCGTCCTGTCTATGTAAAATCTTATAGACATCCACCTTCCATTAATCAGGAAATACAAGCTCAAATTCAGAAACTATTAGACAATAAAATAATTCGACCTTCGATATCACCTTATTCCGCCCCAGTATGGATCGTTCCAAAAAATGCAGATGCTTCTGGTACAAAAGTTTAGACTAGTGATCGATTACCGCCAACTTAACGATGTGACTGTTGAAGAGAAATGCCACTCCCACGCATAGACGACATTCTCGATAATCTGGGAAAATGCACATATTTCACCACTCTTGATTTAGCTCAAGGTTTCCACCAGATTGAAATGAGCCCAGAATCCATTGAAAAAACGGCATTTACTGTAAATAATGGTCATTTTGAGTACCTCAGAATGCCATTCGGCCTCAAAAACGCCCCTGTCACGTTTCAACGAATGATGGACGAAATATTAAGAGAATACATCTACAAATTCTGCTTCGTTTATATGGATGATGTTGTTATCGTTTCTAAATCTCTTTCAGAACACATCGATCATATTCGAATTATACTGAAAAAATTGAAAGAAGTAAACTTGAAAGTACAGTCCGACAAATCCGAATTCCTTTGCAAAGAAGTTGCCTTCTTAGGGCATGTTATCACTTCAGAAGGGATAAAACCAAATCCAACAAAGGTTGAAGCCATCCAACGTTATCCCATCCCAAAAAGCCAAAAATAAATAAAAGCGTTCTTGGGATTGGTAGGCTATTACAGAAGATTTATCAAGAATTTTTCACGAATCACCTTTCCATTAACCAAATGCCTCCGAAAAGGTAGATCTGTCGATACCGAAAATTCTGAATACAAAAACGCCTTCCAAAAATGCAAAGAGCTAATCTCGAACTGTCCTATTCTACAGTACCCCGACTATAGTAAACCATTCAAATTAACCACAGATGCTTCAAACATACCAATAGGAAGCGTCCTTTCTCAAAACGAACATCCCATTGCGTTCTATTCCAGAACCCTCAATACAGCTGAGAGAAATTACTCTACTATTGAGAGAGAACTTTTATATATAGTTGAATTCACTAAACACTTTCGCCCGTATTTATATGGACAAAGGTTCATCATTGAAACAGACCATAATCCTTTAGTTTGGCTCTCCAAGATAAAAGAACCCAACTCCCGTTTAATTAGATGGAGACTCAAATTGGAAGAATTCAATTTTGAAATTAAATACAAAAAAGGTAAAGAAAATGTCGTTGCCGATGCTCTCTCCCGTATCGAACTTAATATTTATGAATCCAACGACGCACATTCAAGTGTCCCCAATGTTGACGATACAGTTGCCAATCTCGCCGAATTCGATCTTGCAGACTTTGTCCATAGCCAAAAATATAACGAAATTATTTCAAACCAAGTAAAAGATATTAACAAAAACGTAGACAAAGAAAATACTACCGAAAATACAAGAGACGAAGATGTCACCTCCGACATTACTGTACATTCCAACAATGACACCCGAGGAAAATATCTCCCGATATCTGAATTACTTGTTAACTATGCCACAAATCGCCTAATCATTAATTACGGTCAAAAATTCAAACACTCATATTCAAAACCTTTTAAGAAAAATCACCATTTTATTAAAATCTCCAAGACGGAACGAATTCCAAAGAATCATCAATGCAAACTTGAGCCCATCCGCAAAGCTAATCTTTTCTAACATATATTTGACTGACATCACTGACACTAACCAACAAAAAGAAATTATTTCCAACTATCATCAAACCAATCATAACGGCGTAACAGAAACGTACAATCATTTTAAGCAAAAATATTATTGGCCCAACTTAAGAGATTCTATCACTAACATCGTGAATATGTGTGAAATCTGTTTGCAAAAGTAAATACGAAAGGCATCCCTACAAAATAGCTTATAAAGGCCCTCTTTTAGCAGAAAAACCTTTTAAGACTCTACATCTCGATATATTTCAATTCCTAAATTGCCAATTTTTAACTATCATCGATTCATTTTCAAAATATGCTCAAGCTTATTTCGTAACTGACAAAAATGCAGTTACCATCGTTGGAAAATTAAGGCACTATTTCTCCCATCATAATTCTCCCTCGAAAATTGTCGTTGACAATGGTGCAGAATTTAAAAATAACCTTTTCAAAGAATTCTGTCAGTTATTTTGTATAGAAGTCCACTACACGACATCTGGAAATTCATCTTCCAACAGTCCAATAGAAAGACTACATTCCACATTATTAGAAAAATTACGAGTTCTAAAATTGCAAAATCCTGATGAAACGCCAAAAACTTTAATGACTTCCGCTATATTAATATACAATCAAAGTATTCATTCGACCACGGGTCACTCTCCATTTTCAATACTATACGGCCCCTACCTTAATGAACCTAATATAAATAACGACCTTACTATTTACGAACAATACAATCAAAGACGAAAAAGTGAACTAATACCTTTTCATGGAAATATTTACAAAAACACTTACAGAAAGCAATCCGAAAACACACAAAAACAAAATAATAATACCGAACAACCCCCTGAAATAATTCCCGATCAGACTATCTATAGGAAAAATACCCTACGCAATAAAATGAACCGTCAGTACATACCGACTAAAGTTACCGAAACAAACAAAAATAACATAACAGGCATTTCAAAGAAAAAACCCATAACCACACACGTAAGAAAAATCAAGAGACTTAGAAAGACTCTTACTCCTTTTCAGCCTCCTGCTCCTGACAGTGCAGAATCCATCGAACCAATGCCAAGCACTTCAGGTACACAAGCTATCAAATAATGGCTATTTCACTGAAGATATATCCCCTTCTTTAGTTGTAAGTCATTATCATACAACATATATTCCTTTTAATATGACAAAATTAAAATTTACCTTAACTAGTTTATTCAACAATGTTCTTATTATAAATCATATGGTAAATAAGCAAAACAATAATTTAACGTCGACCCAATTTCAATATATCTTTGAAGCATTCAATAATACATACGACACATATGCAAAATTGACTAACTACGATTCAAGTCGCAGGAAACGTGAGTTAATAAACTTCCTTGGAAGCGGTATCAAGTTCATTACAGGAAACTTAGACAACAATGACCTAGAGACAATAACGCAAAATCTGCAGATTTTAAAGCATAATCAGTTAAATACCATGCATAAGATAAATGACCTCAGTTCATTCGCCGGTAACATTATCAGCAAAATGGAAAATAATATGAAACTCGCAGACGAAAATACCAAAACTATTCGCTATGCAATCTTGAAATCTAGTGACGAGGTGAATCTAATGCTTACAATGCAAAACCAGTATTTACAAATTAGTCGATTAAATAATTTTTTAGAAAAACTATTACGCATCATATCCTTTGCGCATTTAAAGACGTTAGACCTCGAAATATTAAATGTAAATGATATTAAAGACATGGGAAATATCTAGAAATACACTATCCCAAAAATGCTCTATGGCCAATAAAACATTTGTCAGAACTTACATTAATTTGCAAAACCGGTCTTATGATATTAACTGAAATGGCAATTCTAGTTATTAGGATACCGATCTTTGAAAGAAATGTATGTAATTTAAAATTTGTATACCCTATACCTAGGAATGATTGTAAAATGATGATAACACCTAGTAAATATTATTGTAACAATTTATGGTACGAACAATGCGAAGAAGTCAACACAAATTAGATCTGATCTAACCCTATTGCCAATGGATACTCTTTTCCAAAAGACTGTCTATATGCTCTTATTCAAAATAACTATAAAGTACATGCACTAACTTATCATAAATCACTTTTGCTATGTACGAAAACTGTAGAAACAATATATGAAAATTGTTTCCAATTTCAAAAAACTGATCTCCAGCATTGTAACCTTATTCAGAGCAAATGCGATGTGATCATCGGCCAACATAATGTTATTCTTTGTTATTATTACAATGTTATTCTTTGTTATAGCTTTAGTGATATATCTATGGCAAAAACAGAAAAGAGACAAATCTGTTCCGATAAAACTATTACAAAAACTTGTCGACGAGGACGTCGAAAAAACTAAGGGTGGAGGAGTAATAACCCCAAACCGACGGTTATCGCTTGCCTAGCGCTGACTAAGGCATTGTTATAGTATATAAGTAAATAATTGTAATGTTAATGTTACTCAATATTATAGTGTCAAAGCTGTATTGCTGTTCATAATATTGTTTCATTAGTTACGTGCCCTTATTGAAATATAAAGTTTTTTAAAAGCAAAGTTGTCGGTCTTCACATTTAACTCGCTCACCTGGAGATTTGGAGTTAGACTGGCTTGCCTTGTCCCAAACGATACCGAAGCTCTTTCAGTTAAGAATTTGTCCGAAATAAACCTACCAGTGGTGATCAACAATTTACGAATGCTACCTATTTGTGAACGCTACAAAACATAAATGGAGAATTTGTGCCGATGATAACACTAGAACAATTTTAACTTTTGGAAGTTATACTGCTTTTGGCACGTTTAGGAAAACAGATCAGAGAGTATTTTTAGCGTGGGACGATATTGCGCACGCCGATGTAACACATAATTTATTTACTTCTTACGGCGCTTTTGGGAAAACAGATCAGATTATATTTTTAGGGTGAGACAAAGTTTTTTTTCGTTTTTTGTGTTTTTCGGCACAATCAAAAACTCAAAAAAATATCAAAAAATCTGTTCTTATGTAAATAAAGAATCACTGCTTAAAAAACAAAAACCCAAACGGAGACAAATTTCTCAGTTATTCTTTTTCAGTAATAAATTTGCCTAACGAATAAAATATAAAAATATATGAAAATGTTCAATAGGAATCTAAAAAATGAATTTTATTAATTTCTATATATAAAGCAAAGATGGGAAGTAAATATATTTTTTGTGTATGTCTATGATACTTACATTGACAATAATAGTTTTTAATGACAGTGACATACTACCAAAAAATATATTAATAAGGTTTACTGTGTGACCATTGTGTATTGAAATACTTAAACGTTTTTAATTGTATTGTTTAGAATCGGGAACCATATTGAATTTAAATCTACCGAAGGCATATCATTACAGGTATTTTTATTTAAATTAATCATAGCGGTTTCTTTTAATCTTCTGTATTTTGTTATTGATTCTTTTAATACGTTTTGGAATTATTCCATTTGATTTTATGTCCCATATGTTATGACACTTTAATATTAAAACAAAACCACACATAAAAACTACAGTTTACAGAAAACCGACAAACACAGATAGGTATCTCAATTTATTTTCCAATCACTCAAAATCAGTCAAAATAGGAGTAATTAAAAGTTTATATGACAGAGCAAAACTTGTTTATACCGACAGTGATATATTACAAAAAGAAACAAATCACATCAAAGACATTTTAATAAAAAACCATTACCCAAAAAATGACATAGATAAATCGTTTAACACTTTTGATACCAGACAAAACAGACAAGTTATTAATATTAATAATCACTCTAACAATTAACCTCACAATTCCTTACATCCGTGGTATTTCTGACATAATTAAAAGAGTACAGAAGATTAAAAGAAACCGCTATAATTTTTAAATAAAAATAACTGTATTGCTATGCCTTCGGTAGATTTAAATTCAATGTGGTCCCCGATTCTAAAGAACACAATGAAAAACATTTAAGTATTTCAATACACAATAATCACACAGTAAACCTCACCTATACATATTTTGTTGGTAGTATGTCACTGTCATTAAAACTATTATTGTCAATGTAAGTATCATAGACATACGATTTGATGACAAAATATATTTACTTCCTATCTTTTCATTATATATAGAAATTAATATAATTTATTTTTTTAGATTTGTTTTGAAAACGGGAGAAGAAGGCCTCCCGAACATTAGGTTCAAAAGTTTGCATTTATTTTAGAATTTTTTTAAATTTTGTTCGTTAGGCAAATTTATTACTGAAAAAGAATCACTGAGAAATTTGTCTCCGTCTTGTTTTTTGTTTTTTACCCAGTGATTTTTTATTTACATAAGAAGAGATATTTTTGATATTTTTTTGAGACAAAATAAAAATGATCGAATTATCACTTATCGGGCTCTTATTTGACCTAATTACAAACGAATTTATGGATTAATCCCACGCTAAATAAATATTCATATTTTGTAACTATACTGAAAACAAAAGCAATACCTTTGATAAATAATCTGGGGCTGGCACTGGCTTCACTAATTTTATTCTCTGCATAACAGGTATAATTGCCTCCACCATCAAATTGAACGTCGGAAATTAGCAAACTGCCGCCTTCTTGAACTTCGAAGTGGCCTCCTGTTAATTCTTTGCCATTGTGAATCCATTTTATGGTGAGTCTAGCAGCTCCAGTGGCTTTACAAGTCCTATTAACGCTTTGACTATCGACGGTATATGTATCTCTCGGTCTTTCCGTTATTGCGGAATAAATCCTGTACGTTGACGTATACGTCTTTGTAGACATAACCTAATGAGTTTGTGACATTGCAGCAATAATTCCCACTGTCGTTCAAATGCTCGATAATAAGCCGACCTGGTTCTATTTTAAGTCGGTTATTTGAAAGGGACAATCCATAGGTTGTCCGTTATAAATCTATTTGATATCTGGTTTAGGAACACCACCAGCTTCACACCTAAATTCGGCAGTGTCATCTTCGACAGGAGTGATTAACTCCGGCTCCACAATAAAATAAGGTTCCGCTATAGAGTAGCTATTTTATCTAAAACTGTTAGATGAATGGAATACGACTGGCGTTCTCCAACGCCATTACTAGTTTCACAAGTATAAATTCCTCTATCATCAAAATCTACCACTTTTATTATCAACGATTTTCCATAATTACCCACTCTTACCTTATTGTTTATTGACCTTAATATTTCACCTTCCTTTGACCAAACTATCTCAGGTAGCGGTCTACGAGAGAACCAAGTAAGTTTAAAAAAAATATTTTTTAAAACATATACTTACGTGCCACCAAAAATTCAGTAAAGTTCGACCGGTTTTCCACGATAAGCAACTTCATTTTTCCTCGGCACATACTGTAGTTTTGGAAGGACTTGATTTTGGGCAGCAGAAATACCAGCTGATACAACATTCAGCAGAACGTTGTTTCCGAATTTATACTCGCGCTTAGTTGGACTCTTCACAGCACAAGCATACATAAAATTACTAGTGCTGCCTGCCAAAGTCAAATTAGAAAACCAAAAGTTTCCTTCAGGATCAACAGTCAAACGAGGCGAATTGATCGTTTTGAAGCTTTCACTTATGTACAGATCCAGCGAACCACTGGCTTAGGCCAACCATCTGGTGGTTGACAAGTAAGGTGAAATGGTTCACCTTCATATCCTGTTAATGAAATCGGAGGTGTACTTTTAAAAGAATCTAATTCAGTTTTTTTTACAAACACCGAACTAGATGTAGCAATTCCGTATTGGTTTTCAGCGAAACACTGCTACTGACCGACATTAACATCAGAGAGTTTGGTGAATGAAAGAGTACCACGCTCAGTTTGTTGATAAATTCGATCATCGTATGGTTGCCAATCAAATTTATTACTGTTTTTAATGCAGTAGTATCTAAATATTAAAATAATGCATACATTTTAAGGGGTTTCGCTTAGATTTAACTCTTACTTAGGAGCAAGCTCTGCTTGAGCCTCACATTTTAAATGAAACGCTTTCTCATTATCATATTTTTTTATTATCATGTTTTATTTGAAATATAAACTCATTTGTGGCAGACTGCTTAGTGTTTAGAAGTGGAGAAGGTACTAAAATAGAAATAGATCATGTAAAAAGTTTTCAAAACGCACTATCCCAAAAATGTTACCTTCTCGAGCAAAACAGCAATTGTTATAATAATAAATTAAAAATAACACAAAATAATACCCTACTTTGGATATCATGTTTGTATGTATTAAACTACACCTAAAATTTTGAAAGAACACTTATTTGTCAAACAACAAACGATTAGTATTGACACAAATTATAACAGCGAATATACATTCAGTGTCAAAGCTAGAAAAGTCACATGTTGCTATATCTAATGAATATGGTGCTTATTGAATAGTATTGTAAATAGTGATGCAAAAGCCATAAATTGTTTTGCCAAAAATATGGACGTTAATATTTGCAAAGTTTCTAATTCTTAATCGACAATTACTCAGTACAATATTTTAGATTTTGGTAATGTTTTCTTCTTTGGTTGATGCAGAAGGTCTTCCTGAAGGAAGTTCATCTTCAACTGCTTCTCTGCCATTACTAAATTCCTTGTCTCACTTTTTTTGACATAGTTTCATTACACGTAATACTTTTTGAATCATTTCTAGAGTATCGCTACAAGAAATTAACCTTTTTAGAGAAAATTTAGTGCAAATTCTTTGTCGAAAAATTAATCCGTTTTGATCCGCATTTACCACAATTTATATCAACTCCTGTGATCTAAGTACGTCTCATTCCGGACCATTCACTAGCAGAAAACTACATTAGACTATTAGAGAGGCCTACAAAAATCAAAAATTATTATCAAAAACGAAACAGAGAGAGCGAAGAAAAGACATAGCAACGGTAATTATAGATATAAGCATTATCAGACCAAAGCACTGTTTTCCATGCTTCTTCGTGCCTTGTTTTCTTCAACGATGCTTCTCCCTCGAACTTCACTGCTTTCCTGTCAGCTGTCGTAAGTAATTCATCAATTTTTGTGGTGATCTTTCTATACTCCTTCCTCTCTTTTAAAGTCTCCATTATATGTCTGGCCTAGGATCACTTTTGTTTATCTTAACATTTACACTCAGTGTCAAAATGTTAGACAAGCTTGAACAATTATTTTTTGAGGACAACCATTCATCAAGCCAAATTTTCACTTCTTCGTAACAATGTTAGTTGTTCTAAAAGTCTGTGGTACATCGATCGAAATAAGTTGTAGTCCGAAGAGGTTACGTACGACGAATACGGAGAGTGGGGAAGGACGTCCCATTTAACGTTTTCCAAATAGTTTTTTTAGACCTTTTCCAAATGGGGCCGAGCATAGTCATTTTGAAAAATTACTTTATCGCGTCTTTGGGGCTATTCTGGTCATTTTTCCTTTAATGATCGGTTTTTATTAATTGTTGTAGGTGAACCGTATCGACATATCCTGGGGTTGATGAAGCAGAGATACGATGAGTAATTTAAAGCAGTTAGTCGTTTATTATCAAAAAACTTAGTCGCTTATTACTGTATATTATAATAAATAAAAACTGAACTGTCCCCGTGAAAATCTCTGTAACACTGTCCTTGATGTCCCTTGATTCCCCTTGATGCCCCTTGATTAAATGTGCACTATAGTCCGAAACATTCCGCCAACCCTGAACAGTATGTCTATACAGACTTTTAGCACTCACTATTATGATTTTCGCGTTAATGTCAATTCACTATGTAGTCATTAATGCGAACCCGAACTATGAGCAGTACTTAAAAATATTCAATTGGCAAGACACAAATTTTGCATGAGACACGTTTGAATAAGCCCTTAGCTATCTTGACAGTAACTACGTGCACGATATTGTCGTCACCTGGATGAACTTCCTGTATTCTACCGATTGGCCATAACAACGGTGGAAGATTTTCTTCAACTAACATACCATAATTGTTTCAATATATGAGTTAGTTCTTCATCCAATAATGCTTGAATATCTGCATCTTCAAACTTTTTCGGCTGTCCTGAGCGCTCCTTGTCTTTTATATTAGAATCGCCAAAAATTAAAAGAGTTTAAACCATCGTTCACAAGTTTTTTGGGTTAGAGCATAATCAACATAAGCTTCAACCAACAATCGATAACTTTCAGCAGACGTTTTCTTGAAATGAAAGCAGGTTAATAAACATCCCCATGAAATGTCTTTTTTCTGGTACTCAATTCGACATATTTAAAGCTATAAAAACTATGTTTTTTGCACAATGACAATTAATAACGAACTGGTTTTTGATGGCGTATGTTTATCCTCCAAAACGCCATAGACATCATTAGTCTATTTCAGGAGTACTCCAATAAGTTCCAAGGGCCAAAACCGTTTTAATTTTCTTGCCATTATCTATAATTTCTAAACTAGTCGCCGAGTACACGCCTAAACGAGCATACGCTTGCTAAATTTGCTAGTTCAATTACTATTGTGTATTGTTATGACCGTCACACAGATCTAGTGGTCAAAAGCAGAAATAGGTATTAATTATAATAATATTATTAATAATATTAATTATAGGTATTAATTATTAATAGGTATTAAAAGAATCGGTAACAAAATACAGAAGATTAAAAGAAACCGCTATAATTAATTTAAATAAAAATAACTGTATTGCTATGCCTTCGGTAGATTTAAATTCAATATGGTCCCCGATTCTAAATAATACAATTAAAAACATTTAAATATTTGAATACACAATCAGTACAATAAACAATCACACAGTAAACATTACCTATATATATTTTTTGGTAGTATGTCACTGTCATGAAAATCCATTGTTGTCAATGTAAGTATCGTTGACATTCAAAAAAATATATTTACTTTCACTCGTTACTTTATATATTACAAATTAAAATAATTTATTTTTTAGTTTAGTTTTGAAAACGGGGGGAGATTACCCTCCGAAACGTTAACGTTAAAAGTTTGTACATTTTTATATCTTTAAAATTTTGTTCGTTAGGCAAATTTATTACAAAAAAGAATCACTGAGAAATTTGTCTCCGTTTGGTTTTTTGTTTTTACCCAGTGATTCTTTCTTTAAATAAGAACAGGTATTTTTGATATTTTTTGAGTTTTAGACAGTGGCGAAAAACCCAAATAAAGGAGAAAAAATATATGAACACGCCACAATCATTCAGACATTACTCAGAAATAGGTAGTGGTCATACCCTCTATCGCTAACAAATGGGGCTAGTAGTACTTTCGAAAGCGCAGTAATAATTAAACATTCGTGAATAACCTCGTAAACCTAATAAACCATAGCCGTTCTCAAAAAATATAACATTAAACGTCATTATAAATGAAACATTTTCAGAATTAGTCAAAATATACAGGAAGTTTGCAGACAGAAAAATTTTGAAAAGTTTTGAAGCGCGGTTTGAAGTCGCAGCAATCTTTGTTTACGAAAATCAATACTGAACAAGATGCTGCAACTCGTGCCAGCTTTCATGTGGCTCTTGAAATCGCAAAATGTGGAAAACCATTCACCGATGGAGAAATGATCAAAGAATGCGTAATTACAGTAACCGAAGAAATGTGCCCCGAAAAGGTAAATTAATTTAAACCTGTCAGTTTGTCAGCAAACACCGTGGCTCGGAGGACATAAAACATCGCAGAAAATATATCATCTCAACTTTCTAACAAAAATAGACATCTTGAGTGGTTTTCTCTGTCCTTGGATGAGTCAACGAATGTGTCAGATACTTCTCAGGTGTTGATATTTATTCGAGTAGTAGATATAAGCTATGAAGAGTATGAAGAACTTCTTGATATTGATAGTATTAATGGCACGACTACTGGGGAAGATATTTTTAAAAGAGTTGAAAATGCAATTAATAAGAAGAACCTTCAACGGAAAAACTTGAAATCTATTGCAACTGATGGAGGCAAAAACATGTGGGGTAAAAATAAAGGAGTGGTTCCATTTACGTCAAAGGCTGTAGAAAATAATGGTGGTTCAAAACCATTAGTCTTACATTGTACCATTCATCAACAGTCCTTTTGCGAAAAAAGTTTGGATATGTCTAAAGTTCTAAAACCAGTCATATCAGTTGTTAATCTCATCAGATCCAATGGGTTGATTCACCGACAGTTCCGCGAGTTTATTGAAGAGATTGGAGAAAATGACTTAACATAACATACTGCCGTACGCTGGCTTAGTTGCTTAAAAATCCTTCAGCGCTTTTTTGAACTTCCAGCAGAGATCGCTTGTTTTTCAATAAAAAGCATCACCCTCTCACCGAATTACAAAATAGCGAATGGCTGTGGAAGTTAGCATTCTATGTCGATTTGACAAAACATAAGAATGAACTGAATTTGAGATTACAAGATGAAAACCAGCTGCTCCCAGATTTATACCCCAATAGCAAATCGTTCTGGCAGCAAATATTACTGTTTCATTCACAATTACGTAAAAAATGTTTCACACATTTTAAAACATGTGAAATATTCAGCCACACTACTGGGACTGAGTTTCACGTTGATTTTGTAATCGAAGCTTTGAGTGCTTCGAAGATAAATTTTGATATTCCTTTCTCAGACTTTGATGTAATTGCAAATGCTTTTTTTTTTCAAAATCCTTTTGATCCTGACATTGAAGCCCTAGCCCCGGAACTTCAAATGGAAATTATTGATTTACAGTAGAGTTATATAATAAAGAACAAATATCAAAACTTATCTTTGTTGATATTTTATAAGATAAGTTTTCCACTGGTATAATTTGATCGTGGGCTGTTTACTGTTTTGGTATTACTTACTTGTGTGAGAAAACATTCTCCAAAATGAAGTACACAACTAATGTTTACAGATCAAAATTAACCGATAAGCATCTTAAATGTCTTTTAATAATCAGTACAAGTAAAATTGGTAAACAACTACAAACTAGTGTGGATAGAAAATCACAATTACATAAATCTCATTAGTATTTTTTACAAGTGGACACCCCGCGGTTTCATTCGCGCTAAATTAGTTTATCGTTCGTGGGAGATTTTCAGGATAAAAATCATATGTGTGATTCAGGATATATATATATATATATATATATATATATATATATATATATATATATATATATATATATATATATATATATAACATCGATATACATACATATACGATACTCTTTACCCCAACAAGACTACCGAGGGTGAAACCGCGGGATGTTCACTAGTTTATAATTTAGTGAGATTAATTTCAATTATTTGTTAGTTATTATGCTTAAGTAATATTTTTTGCGTATTATACTTGTCATTAAGCTTTACTCAGCAAGTAAATAAAACCGAGTTATTATCATTCTGTGTTTATTTATGCAACTTATTACAGCAACAATAACAATAAGCTATTAGCTGTCGCGGATTAATGACACCGGCGGGCCGGATTTGGCCCGCCGGCCGTAGTTTGGAGATCTCTGATCTATATCAACAAATGTATTAGTAACGTCATCTCTTAGCAAAATCGACATTACTTACCGAAACACCTATTATTAATACAAAAACTGTTGGCGTACATATGCTTCACATATACTTCAAAGTTTTTCCCAATACATGGATCACTTTGTAATATTTATTTCAGGTATATCCTTTAAAATCTTTAAAAGAAGGCCAGCAAACAAGAGTCTATAAGTATGTGTCATATAGTATATGTATGATATAATGTGGCATATCACAGAAGAAATCAGAACTTGAATTATTATCTATAGAGCGCTCATTCAACCAGTAGTCACTTATGGCTACAAAGAAAATAGAAGAGATGCTTGCAAAATTTAAATGGAGAATATCCAGAAGAATTTTTGGTATAGCGAATGATGACGGAAATTGGAGAATCAGATACAACTGTATATACACCCCAGCGGTTAAAAACTCGTACTAAATCTTAAACAATTAAGACGCGCGAGTTCATTTTTTCCGTAGCTGCAAATGCGACGTTGCCGTTCCGATATACCTTATATGGTGCGTGGCTCAAAAGGTACGTTTTTAACGTATCTGTTTAACGTACGTGTTTAACGTAGAAAAATAATATTTTCAGGTAACGATTTCATTAAAACATGTCTCGGTTAACGGATTTTGATATACAACGAGCACTTTTAGATGAGAAGGATGATTACTTTCTTACTGAATAATTTGAGATTTGATAGCACTGCTTCACGAAATGAGAGAATAAAAACAGATCGATTAGCTTGAAAGCGACTTGAAAAATGTATAAAAAATTGTTAAAGTGCTTACATTCCGTATGAAAACCTTACTTCGGATGAAAAACTGGTTGTTTTTAGAGGACGATGCGGTTTCCGACAATACATACCATCTAAACCAGCGAAGTACGGTATACAAATTTATGCTTTGGTGGACAATAAGACCTATTGCACTCTAAATATGGAAATATATTACGGCAGACAACCCGAGAATTGTCCTCATGCTGTCAGTAGCAAACCCTATGACGTAGTTCACCGAATGGTACAATGTGTTTCAATTATTGAAATATCATATACCCACTTTACGCGCTAACGATACATGCATTCCACCTGATTTCAAGAACAGGCGTGAAGTAAATACTACAATGTTTGGGTTCCAAAAAGATAATTCAATTTTATCCTACGTACCAAAGCCACGAAAAATGGTGTACATGATGTCGTCATGGCATCACGACAAATAAATTGATCCTGTAACGGGAAGTCAACAATCAAACCAAGGAAGTTTACAATCAAACCAAGTGGCGTTGATATACTTGATAATTAATATTATTATATTAAGACGTTTCGCAGAATTCTAAATGTTGTCCTCTTAAAATATTTTTTGCTTTACTCAATCATGCTGGAATAAATAGTATGATTATACACATGTTCAATAATGGCATCGAAAGAACCAATACTAATTTGAAAGGAAAATTCATTCGGGAATTAGGTTTATCTTTAGTAAAACTCCACCTGGATACCAGAAGACAGAACCAAAGGCTTCCGAGGCATCATAGAATTGAAAATTATTTTCCAAAATCCCTTGAAAACCTACAAGAACCGCCGGCAAAAAGACCCAATACAATACAGAGATGTTCAATGTGTCCGAGGAAAAAGATAGAAAGACTAGGCACATCTGTACAAAATGTAACACACCGATATTTTTGGAACATGCAGATTTTTTTGTCAAGATTGCGGTAAGTTAGATGTTTATGATCTCAACTAACATTTTTGTTTTTACTATAAATTGTCCATAGATTAAAAGTAGATATACAGTAGTCTGATAAATTGAAAAGAGTACGATTCTAGCATGTGCTATTTTAATTTAATACTCAAAAAAAGAATAAATAGTCTGAAAAAGTTTATTAAAATGTATAAATCAATATGTGTTTTACTTAAACCCATTCACTATTAGTTATTACAATATATTTCCTATTAATAATTGTCATAAATTATTAATTTGTGTTGGTTTTATTTACTTTTATTTTCGGGGTATGCCAAACCCCATCTAGTATGGCATGTGAAATTCAGTCACCTAGTATACAGAAGGTTAAAGAAGTCAGGATATTGTAGACTATGTGAGGGTTAAGGGGCTCAAATGGGCGAGATACGATGAATGGGCAAATAGAAAGTAGACAAAACAATGTAAGAAGAGACGCTAAAGAACTACTGCACATTAAAACCGGCAAGAAACTGCTACAAAACGATCCGAGTGGGAGCGAAGGGTGACGAAATTTAAAGCTCACTGAGGGACTGTAGCACCATGGGAAGAACAAGACGACCAAAAATACCTATAAATGATTCTTTCAACCAACATATATATTACATATGAAAAGAGTTGTTCCATAAAAAATGTTTTTTATCTTTAACCATGAGACGCATGTTCATTCAAATAAGTGCATAAACAACAAAATCGCCATATACAGGGTGAAACATGCAAATATAAAGACTGTTGAACTATGTTAGTATAATTTTTAAGGAAAAGCAAATCATTAAAGTAGTAAAAAAATGAAGTAAAAATAATCAAAACTTAAGGGGTTAATTCTGTTAGAAATAAATTTGTAAAAAAAAATAATGTTCTGTCATACCAGAGAGTTCAATATTAATATCTTGCTGATGGATTACTTCAAAAATGTATGGAATTTTCTTTAAAACCAAAGTTAATTCGAAGGTACAAATAATGTACGAATACACAAATTAATGATAATAACACAAACTTTATACTTCCATTTTAATCATATTTTAACAAATAATTCAGATTGATTTTTTTTTCTATCAACAAAACCAAGGCCCACTTTTGGGATCAGGATTGAAACTGCCTTAATGTTAAAAAGAAGAAAATATGATGCAAACCTTTACTATTGTTATCGTTATTTTATTTTACGAGCGATGTATATTTTTCAAGGTGGTATGAACATTAATTTTATATTTCAAGTGAGATTTTTGATTCAGTTTTGAAAAAGATTTGGCGAGAAAGACATCATGGTAGTGCCAAAATCAACCACGAATCTTTTAAAATAAGTTCGTCTTTCATATTGCCGTGTCATAATTATTCTCAAATCAAAATGATGAAAATTATGGTTAAGAAATAGATGACGGTTGTGTTTGGAATGCATAGAATAGCCCACCATGTATCTAAAATAGAATAATATCTGTATATTGTTTAAGGGAGGAAATCGAAAATATAATAAATTGAGAGTATATTGGCAAGATAAAAAATAAAAATCTCACATATTTACGGAGTTATCGCACATACAGTCGAGAGCACCTAAGCCTGCATATCGCGATCCAGACAGCTTAATCAGCATCTTGGCCTCTGAGATGCGCAAACGAAAGAGTGAGTGGGTCACTGTCTAACAGAGACGAAGAACGAAGAGTTCTGCGAATGTACAGTACTTAACCGATGTTAGCACAACGAATGCACTGCTTCGAATGAGCTCTGAGGCGTTAAGCCGTTAGGCTACTGTGCATCCAAACCTTACATGCTGAGCTGTAAATATCGGAAGGTAAAAACCGGGCTATTCATTACAATATGATCTTATCTATTACCGGGGTATTTTCGAAATTTAGCTGGTCATTCGTGGTTATTTTATGACCGCTTCTTAAGAATGTTTTTATTTCCAACATTTCAGGTTGGTCTAATTTTTTTACTTTTCTTTTCTGAATATAATAATTCAACATTGTTTATATCTATAAAATGATTGTTTTTAATACGATGTGTAGTTACTCCCACTATATTTACTCCCACTATATTTCTGTAGTGATTCCTAAGTCGTCTGGTCAGAAGTTGCATATAGTCGCAACATAAAGCACAAAATAGTCAGGTATGCGTAAGCTCCGCCACCATCCCCGAGCCTGAAACTAGAACCCTGTTAGGCCAATGCGCTCTGTTGATCGAAAACCGATCAGTCTGTCGAACTATAGTAATAGTTTAAGACATTTGCACCATATATTAAGAATTCCAAGTTCAAAAATGGCCACATCGACCTTTACGACACGCCCCGCTCTGGTCGACATTCCAACATGTTGGTCGTCAAACATGCCGCGATTTGGCTGAGAAAATGGACTGCGGTCTTGCGACAATCTCCCCACAACAACTTGAATGCCAAACAAACTAACCGACGACAAAGAAGATTGCCACAACAAAGCTGCTCAAAATCTCGAACGCGCGGTCAACACACGAGCAACGGTTCTTATACAGAATCATCACGGGAGTTAAATAAAAAAGGGTGAAAAAAGTTTTCTTAATTAAAAACATAATTTTAATTATACCTCACATGTGCTTAATTAAAATCATGGTTTTAACAGTGATTTCAAAATACTACATGCACTAAACAAGCAGAAAACGAAATCTGAAAAGTTTAGAAGCAAACTGTTTAAAAGATGCAAAAACTCTTCTGAATGACCAAATAGATCTGAACACATCGGCTTTATTGAACTTGTACAGGCAAGAAATCGTATCTGTACGGATTTCCTAAAAATATATAGCTGAGAGTTGCCGAATTTGGACCACTTAAACATTTTTTATACATCAGCTTGTAAAAGCATTTTTAATAAAAACATTTAGGTGGAAAATAATTGCACTATTGTAATCTTCAAACTAACATAACTACTTTTTTTTTTTTTACTTATTATTATCATAAAAAATTAATTTTTAAAAATTGAGTGTTCAGTCCTTCCAAGGTTTCTTGCGATGAGCCACTTTTTCCTTAGAATGGACCATTAAGTACAATTAAAACAAAAGTACTTCTTGATCTTTGGACTTACACCAGCACATTTTGTATGAACCCAAGCGTGACATGTAATGCATTGAATTATATCTTCTTCCCTTATTTTATCACATATGATACAAAACCATGTAGTTTTCATTTGTACTCCTTGTTTTTTCTATTTAATGTTCTCTTCTTTGCTATATCTTTACTTCCCAATATTTTGTGGTTTTGTCTTTTTATTCTTTTCTTCGATGTTATGTTTAAATCCCAGGACGTTATTAATAGTTGATAATAATTGTGCTTTCTGAGCAATAGCTTCTTTGTGCTTCAGAAGACGATGGACCTGGCTGTGGATTTTGTGTTGGTAGCGGCGATTTTTTATGAAGAATATCCTTTTTCTTCAAAGTTTTTACACTATGTCTCCTGAGAAATATAAACAACAGCGGAATCAATGTCGCTTTCAATGTCATTGGGTATTGACGTACTTACTGAATTTCCAGTACTTATTTCAATTTCAGTAACATTACCACAATATTGAAGTTGCAGTATATCTGATGGTGCAAACCGGTAATCCTGAAAGACATGTCTGTTGTCTGTCAGTGGCACGAAAGGCATTTTCAGCTACTGTCACAGTTGCCGCTTTGCCATGTGTTTCATTTAGTAATTTAGAAATCTGATATATCTGATCACCTTTATATTGACGAAGAAAAGTTTCTTTCGCCTGAACAAAATATTTCTGAAGCGGCCCAAAGAACATCTAGAGGTTGCAAACGATGGGTGGTATGCCCAGGCAACTGCAGTAATACTATTCCATTTTATCTAGTAAAGGTACCAGCGTTTAAGTTCTTGCTATGTCGTATGACCATCAAGCAGTAAAAGGACTTTTTTTATCTTGATTGCAATTTACATGATTTCTGAAATGCTTCAGTCACTCAACAAACAATTCGCAATTTATGTAACCTGATATAGTAACAAAGCTTGCCAGGGGTGCCCCAACTTGAAGATCTTTATTGATTTTTTTTCTGTTAAAAATGATCACCTGTCACCTGTTAAAAATGATCACAAAACCCTGCAGCACTGACCGCGCATACCATAGTTGTAAGAACGCCACGTTCAGCACTTGTCACACTTCCTACTTGGCGTTTACCTTTACAAGCAACCACCTTTTGTAGAGTTTTTTGTATTGTTGAAAATCCCGATTAATCGACATTAAAAATATTTTCTGCGGAGAAATTAAACTCGTCCACAGTTTTTTCTAAAATGTCAAAAAAACGACCTACGTCCTCGTACTCTTGCTATTGAGGTACCTTCAGGCTTTCGTATTGACAGTTGTGGATTTCTGAGCATAAATGAGTAGAACCACTTTTTCCCTGCTATTTTCTTTTCTTTATTAAATGAATGTGGCAAAGAGTATTTTTCAGCGGCTTCGAAAGCTAGTTTTCGCATTTCTCGGATATTCAAACCAAAAAAACATTATTCAAGTGGAAGAATATGTTTGGTTAGAATTGTTTGTGGGTTGTCTCCCAAATGCTTCCACTTTATTTCCAGTTGTATTTTTTAACCGCATATATCTTTATAGTTGCTTTAGGTACATGATAAATACGACTGCACTCGTTTAAACCAGTATCACTATTCCTGTAAGCTTCAACAGCAATAAATCACTTTCGGACCAACGTCCGTAATGTCCTCTTTTAGCCACATGGACCCTAAAAGACATAAAAGATTAATTCGGAATTCTAGTTTATCAGGGTTGCGTAAATTGAACCGGTCCATTTTGGGCAACTGCGATATGGTCCAATTTAAGCAAATTCACTCATAATGCCAAAATATACTACATAACCCTAAACTTGAAGAGATTTACCACTAAACACCAAAACACTTTTTTGAACTGCTCGACGCACGTTTCGCTAACCATGTTAGCATCATCAGGAGATGATTTAATCTAATTCTAAAACTAAACTATGTTCTATTTATATGAAAACCATACCTAACGAAGCGTGTAAAAATCATGAACCGTGAAGTGTACTAAGCCTTACATTAACAATTGAAAAAGTTGACTGAAAGGAATCGGTCCTTTATCTCGGTTCATGATTTTCTTACATTTTTCTATTTGAATACTTTCATATGCATCCAAAGCCCTATTATTATTAACACTTTTAATTAGTCTTAAATTACTAATATCTATACTGTGGTCATGTTCGATTGCATGTTGGGCAACAGAAGATTTTTCGTTTCTCCCATATCTAATGTGGGCAATATGTTCTTTATATCTTGTCAATATGGATCTTTTTGTTTGCCCAATATACCTTCGATCACAGTCTTGACAACTAATTTCGTAAATCCCCGACTTTTCATGCTGTTCTACTTTATCCTTTGGATTACACAGAACTTCTCTTAATTTATTATATGGTTTGTACACAACCTTAATGTCTACTTTTTTCAAAATTTTGTCTAGTCCTCTTGTCAACTGGGCATCAAATGGTATTACCATGAATTTCTTTGTGTTCTGATCCTTTTGAAAAGTCGAAGATTCTTTCAATAATTTTCTGAACTTATGTTTTCTAATTAGTTTATCTATAATATTCTTATTATAGCCATTCACTTCAGATACCTCCCTAATTAATTTTAATTCTTTGTTATAATTATCTTTATTTAGAGGAAAATTAATCAATCTATTTACCATAAAATTTAAACTAGCCATCTTATTTTGAAAGCTATGATTTGAATCATTAGGAATGTATCTCGAAGTGGTGGTGGTTTTTCTGAAAATATCAAAATCTAACCTATTTTTATTATTTCTACTGACTAACACATCCAGAAATGGTAAACTATCGTTGTTTTCGAGTTCATGCGTGAATATTATATTTTCGGATTTACTATTTAAGTTCTTAATAAAATCATCTAAATTTTCATTTTTCGAATCGAAAATGGCAAAAATGTCATCCACATATCTTAACCATACCTTCGGAAAGTAACTGAATTCATCTTTTGCCTCGGTTTCAAATTTACTCATAAATAAGTTGGCTAAGAACGGTGACAGAGGATTGCCCATTGCCGTTCCTTCTTGTTCATAAAACCTGTTATTAAGCTGAAAACAATTTTGCTTCATACATAATCTTATTAAGGAGATGTACTCAGAAACAATTTTGTTATTAAAACCGTTTAACTCGAGTAACTCTCTTAGTTATTTCAAGGTATGTGGAATCGGGACACTCGGAAACGACGATGAAACGTCAAAGGAAACCAAAACCTCACTTTCCTGTAGATGTGTATTTTTGACTTTTTCTATGAATTTGGTTAAATTTATCACAGAACAGGAAGGAAGGTAGTTGGTTTGGTAGATTTTCAAATTCCTTTGTTAACCACTTTGCCAAGTTGTATGTTGGAGAATCAATGGCTGATACAATTGGTCTCATTGATTTTCCTGGTTTATTAATTTTTGGTAGAGCATACAATCTTGGCACTTTTGGATTAGAAACATGTAATTTGCTTTTCAGAGAAGGAGAAATAAGGCTGTTACAAGATTTCAATGTATCTCTAACTTCGTTAATCATTTTTGACAATGGGTTCCTAGGTAATCGTTTATAAGGGCCGTCTTGAATTATTTTTCAACGTGTTCAAAGAATTCAGGTTTATCCATTACTACAACCTTATTTCCCTTATCAGCTTTTAAAAAAAAAGCAATCTTTCTCTCGCAGACGCTTGACAATCTTAGAAATATTGATTGTGTATTGACAATCTTAGAAATATGATTTTTACCCGCTTGGTTAGGTATGGTTTTCATATAAATAGAACATAGTTTAGTTTTAGAATTAGATTAAATCATCTCCTGATGATGCTAACATGGTTAGCGAAACGTGCGTCGAGCAATTCAAAAAAGTGTTTTGGTGTTTAGTGGTAAATCTCTTCAAGTTTAGTGCATCACACCAAAGGTTCCAATAGAAGAATTGATCTACATAACCCTACTTTTAACTTGTACTAATAAAACTGTCACACTAATTTGAACCTGAATAAATTTGATTTTAAAATACGTTATACAACTTGTTACTTACTTTAACAATGATCAAAACTGTTTCATTGTTTGTTAAATTATTTAGTTCAGATCTATTAAAACACTAATTCTTCTCTGACTCCACTGTCAAACAATGTACTGCATTACTACTTTTTGCAGCAACGTGGTTTACGCTAATGTTCAAAATAGTGCCCACATTAGGACCTATATGTGTTATCCGACCTAGATAGAGTGGTGGTCCAATATAGGCGGCGGTCCAAATTCGACGACTCTCCCCTATATTATTGTGTAAAAGTTTTGTATTTATACCCATATCAACATGGAAAATATTTGTGTCTGACAACGCTACGGTGATGGAGGAAAGCGTCTAACATTAATAAAAAAATGGAAATTTTTACAAAAATATATTTTATCATACACAACGAATACAGCAAGGTAACATAAATTTGAAGTAATGAGATTACTTTTCAAATCAATCTGCCCAGTCCCTGGATCTAAAGCCTATAGAACATTTATAAGATATTCCACAAGATACGTTTTTCCACAAGATAGAAGATTAACTAAATAACGATTGTTTTAGATATCGATATTCAAGAGAGAGATTTTTTAGTGTAATCTATATTTTTTTGTCGTGGCTGGATTGCCAAAAATTATCCCAATTCCTTACACCACTTCAACTATATCATTATGCAGATCTTGATTTGTGCAATGTGGTGCATTTGAATCTAAGAAAAAACCATCCTCTAAACCACATGCAGAATAAAATAGAACTAAAGAAAACTAAAGAAACTAAAGGCATGCTTCTAGGTATTCTATATAGATTGTGATATACATTCTGCCATGGTAACTACCAACACTTAATCTTATTAGATCCCAAATGTTTTCAGAAAATTCAAATTACTTTCCAGAAACTTTAATTACATTTACTTTAAAGAAACCACCTTAAATACAAATATTACCATATAAAGAAAAATAATTAATAATCAATGTTTATGTTTTGAAAATTAACCTAAAAAATTACGCCTCTTAAATCTAAAAAAATACACACAACACACCTCTTGACATTTTAGGTGACATTCACATTTATGACTTTTGGAAATGCACCAAGAATTACAATATTTTCTTTTAAAAATATCTATGCTGGCAAATGTATTAAAAATAATAAACTTCTACTGTAATATTAAGCTAAACATGCAAGATACTTCAAGTGATAGATAACAAAGTATATAATTGTTTTATTCCTTTTTAATGCAATATCCTTACCATTAGTATAACAAATGAAACAAATCCAACTTCGTGTTGGATAGTAGTTTAATTTTGTCTCTTCACAATATCGCAATCAGTACATATGTTGCAGAAAAAAGAACCTATTTCACTTTCAGGATACCAAAACACATATAATATTTAAATAAAAAAACAAACTGCAACAAACCCTAAATTAAAAACACAAAACAGATCACATTAAATGAGCTAACCAAAATAAAATGGTTGCATCCAGTCACACACAAAATCCGAATGCAATTCGAATCGAAATCGATATTTCGAATCGAATCGAAACTTTAATGATCACAAATCAACTACTACTACTTTCCTGGAGGTTAAGTTGACCGAAGACCCTGACTTGTATTCTATTATTTTTGTACCGGATGTCACGACATAGTCGCTTATCCAGCGGGGTTAGTTGCCGTTCTTTGGGCAAGGATATGATGACCGAAGTGAGGGGTCATTCTGTGATCACAAATCAAACAAAATATGGTATCAATGAAAACTGAAAACTTAACCACCGAAATGATTTTACCGTTCCAGATACTTCAAAACGTTCTTAAAACGTTGCTGTTAATTTGAATTGCTCTAGCAGTTTCCTATTTGGTATAACTTATTTTATTGTCAAAAGATGGCGCTATTTGAGGACAGGAAAATTGTAAATACTTAAAATGCAACGTCAGAAAAAAAGACAACACAATTTAAATATTTATAAGAAATCATTCAGAATCCTTAATATAAGTCTTTCCTATTTTTTAATGTCGAACGAAAAAAAAAATGTCAGATTAATGCAGTAATCTATCGAGGTATGCAGTAGTCTATCGAGGTACGCACTAGTCTATCGAGATATGTAGTAGTCTATCGAGGTATGCAGTAGTCTATCGAGGTATGCAGTAGTCTATCGAGGTAAGCAGTAGTCTATCGAGGTATGCAGTAGTCTATCGAGGTATGCAGTAGTCTATCGAGGCATGCAGTAGTCTATCGAGGTATGCAGTAGTTTATCGAGGTCTGCAGCAGTCTATCGAGATCCAAGGAGGTTGGGAAACTGAATCCAATGACTTAATATTAATAATGATTAAAATTATAATAAATAATGATTAAAAGATCTGTTAATATACAAATAAAATAAAAATATATGTAAATGAGAGAGCAGTTCTATTTAAATTTTTTTTTGTAGTCACTCAAATGGTCCAGATATACTATACAGACTTTGTGTAAGTATTTTTTAATTTTTTAAATATTTAATCTCTCTGTTATCCTATCTATCATCTGCCAACTATTTGCGAGAATCCTATATATCTACCATCTGTCAACCCCTCTACCCGACATATGGTATCTGTCAACCTGTCTATCTGTCATCAACGACCACACCTTGTATATCACATACTATCGACCACACCGGCATCCTCTGACGTCATTCCTTAAGGTCACCGAGTTAGGTCAGAGGATGTCTGGTACCGGATGGGCCAATGACGCAATATTACCTAAGGCCCTATTGCTACTCCCTTTGATCATTGACTGGATAGACTTCTTGGTTGCTTCACTTCTTCGATGATCACGTGGTACGACCACCCATTGTTGATAGTTCTTCGGCACCGAACGATCACGTAAAAACAGCGTGAACTTCTTCGGACAGGTGCGATAGGTAAACACAAGTCATCTCCCTTAGCACACTTAAGGCCCTTTTGGTAGCAGTCTCTTCGCGCTGCCGTCTATCGGTGGAAATCCTTTATATCTGTTATCTGATCCATCTGCAATCTGCCAACCTGTGATTTATCATCTGTCAACCCGTCATCGATCATCTGTCATCCTATCTATCTCTCATCAAAGACCACACCCTGTATATCACATACTATAGACCACGCTCTGTATTATACTCTATCTTTTTATAATATTGTTTTGTATAGAGATTATATCCTGAACATATATGGGATTTTCAGGTCTTCATGGATCTATTATTATGTCATGGTCTATTATTATATTATGGTTCTATTATTATACGAAATAGTTTGGATTGACTGCTTTGAATTAAGGTCACATTTATTCTGCTCGTGCATCTCCAGAGCTCAGTACCATACGTCCAGATATAGAGATAGGTTTTATGACAGTTTTGTAAAGCAGAAACTAATTTTCTAGCCCCAGCTTGAATTTCTTACAGATTAACCAGTATGATTATTTTACCCGTAAGTCAGTCTCCGTTTTTTTTTTTGACTATATACAGGGTGTTTGGTACATCGTTTGGTGCATCAAATTGAAATGGCCGATAGGAGGGGTCTTTTGCTATCTCCTCAGTCTCCATAAAGCATTATTGGGCCCACACGATAGGAGGGGTCTTTTGCTATCTCCTCAGTCTCCATAAAGCATTATTGGGCCCACACGTTTTTTATGTTAATTTTTAAATCTTTTTTTGAAAAAATCCAAAAGTCTGCATTGAAACTTGAATTTTTAAACAAGTTAACGGTATACCTCCAAATTATTTCTTTGATTGTTGAGTTGTGTTAGTTTTTGTTTAGTTTTATTAGTGTTTTTGTGACATTTTGTTGATTTGATGATGGTTTGCATTCTCTAATGAAGAATACGCGGAAATTTGATCACATATGGAAGCGCCAATGGCATTGCACGAGAAGCGCAAGGAATCTATTAAGAACGCTTTCCTAACAGACGCTTACCTTCCCGAAGATCAGCAATTCGAGCAAGATTTGTGATTAATCAAAACATTGATTATTAAAAAGTTCAAGGAACGTTAGGACCCTATGTAAAAAAGAGATAGCAGCCACACTTCACTGCGCAAAAGTGAGATACCATGTTCTACCTACTTAGCGTATGTTATTTACACAAATAACCTTCTCAGGCCGGCTGTCCCCTGTAGGGGATACAAATCTCTTTCTGCGACCTTGGCTACAGCTGCTTCCCTATAGACCTTGGCAACACTGTTTTTAGTTCTGGAAACTCTCAACAGATGTCTTTACTTGTCCTGAGCGAATGGTGGGCTCACCACGTTGTTATCAGTTCTAGTGTTGATATCAAAATAGCGACTTCTAGATGTAATCGTTCTGAATGGATTTCTATTTGTAAGTATATTTTTTTGTACAAATCTTTATATCTTATATTATTTTTTTAAAGCAATTTATAAAGCAATTTACCTAAAATATCAAAGAATAAAGGAATATTTTTGTTCCTGCGATAACTTATCAAAATTTAGCAAAACAATAACAAATCTGTACGTCCCCTGTGGGGGACATTGGGCTGATAGGCAGACGTTGTGTCTTTCTAGAACATTCTGTTTACATTTTGAATTACGCAATGTATTTTGTTTTTTTACTAACAAAAATGAATCGTAATTTAATATTGTAATTTGAAATTAACATTATCTTGTAGAATAAATTGAAATTTTGTTGATTTTCACAAAATATGTAATTTTTCTTTTTTTCAACGTACCTAAATATTTTTTCAGATTCAGAGAGATTTGAGAAGTTTGTGGAGGATATTTTGGATGGGAACGTGAGTGATATGGATTTATCTGATGATGACAACGGCGATCCGGATTACTTGCCTGAGGACAATGAGGCCATCCATGAGAAAGACGCAGGCGGACAGGAAAATATTGGTGTTGACTTGGATTTGCAAAGTGACTTACTGGCAGCTAGTGCTCCTTCAGACTCCCAATCTTTTTCTACAACTTGGACCAAAACTAATGATTTTTTTCCTATAGCACCAACTCCTAAATACGAACCGCCGACAAATTATGCAATAAATTTGCCTGTCCATGATTATGTCCGAAAATATCTTCCGGACGATTTTTTCAATATTGTAAGTGAGTACACAAACAGAAAGTATCTATTGAAAAAGGCTAAGCTACTCAAGACAACGCCTGATGAAATGAAAACATTTTTTTCTATGACAATCATGATGCTGTACCTAGGATACCCCATGAGAATGTATTGGGACCGAAAGACAAAACAAGAGGGCATAGTTGGTGTAATGCCTCGGAAAAGGTACAAGGCAATTATAAACCATATAATATTACTAGACGACAGTGACATTACCGAAGAACAAAAAAAGGCCAATCCATTTTGGAAAGTTGGGCCTCTCTTCCAAATGATTCGAAAAGGATGCGGACTGAATTTACGTCTACAAATAGTCTGTATCGATGAGCAGATGGTCCCGCTCTGGGGAAAAATGCCAACAAGGCAGATAATCAGAAACAAACCAAATCCTTGTGGAATAAAGCTTTTTGTATATGCATCAGCAAATGATATCACATTAGATTTATTTTTTACCAGGAAAGGGTGACCCCATCACCACCAGCATCTACACTAAAAGATTAGACAATGGGGGCAAGGAGGTAATGAGATTACTAGAGACAGTTCCTGAAGGATCATCTGTTTTTATGGATAGGTATTTCACTTCTCCACTGTTATTGGACCTCATGTTTTCCAAACAGCTGTCAAGGGACTGGCACAATACAAAGTAGCCGCGAGCCGAAAGCAGCGGTGACGGGCATCAAGCCGTCATAAAATGGATGGACAATAAGCCATTTGTACTGATGTCAAACCAGTACGGATGCGAGTCAGTGAACCAGTGCTTTGTTGCACTTGTTGATTTTGCAATAGCAGCAGCTTGGATTGAGTACCGTTCGGATCAGCTTGCCATGAGAACTTCCAAAAAAGATATAATAATAAAGAATGTATTTTGGATAAAGTCGATTTTAGAATGTAAAACGAGCACTACCTGAGGCATGAACCCGTGCAACGTTACTTAGAATCTGAAGAGGATTCTGATTACATTCCGGAAGAGGCGGGGCTGGTGGAGCTAGCAAAAGAAGACCAAGAACTCCTAGACCACACCCACTTGATGCTCAAAGAATACAGCAAAGCCTGCACCTCCCTGAATTCCCGCATCCTGTAGCAAAAAACAGATGTAGGCTTCCTGGGTGTTCATCCAACAAAGCGCATATTAGATGCAGCTCGTGCAAAATGTATTTATGTCTACAACCCGAAAGAAATTGTTTCGAATTGTATTATAAATTATTAATATGTATGTATGTTATTATTTTTAAAAAATACAACCTTCTCAGTAATGAAAATGATACTTTTTACCCACAAAAATACCTGGTGGATGGTAAATTTTGGGTATGTTCTAGCCTAATATCCTCTGCGGGGGACATGCCCCCCCGCTAAGTCCTGTGGTGGGGGATTTTTTAGAATTTTTTGAGGCTTTCTTATGATGCATTGGGACAGAAAAAGTTGATGAATCAAAAAAAAAGCTAAAATTTGTCTGGGCCTGAGGAGGATAAGTAATATCGAATATCAGCCTAATGCGTCCCGATACACAAAGTTAGCAAAATAGTGAAGTTAGTAAAACGTTTTATGGCATGAATGTATACGGTTAGAAAGACGATAAACCAGAGTTTTTTTTAAATAATTCATGATTGCTTTTAGTTTTTTTAATATGCAATTCAAAATTGAGCTTTAAATTAATTTTTACTTCTAAAAACTTTTGTGAGTTTATATAAAAAAGTAGATGTCGCTTGTATATAATTTTGATTTTCATAGAACTCTACAACATTACACATTAAAATAAAAAAATATTTGGAGGTTATACCAATAACTTTTTTTTAATTCTCATTGTTTCTCTCATTCTCAAGTTTCATTGCTGTCTTTTAGAATTTTTCAAATAAAGAAATAAATAATTAACATAAAAAAACCTGTGGGCCCAATAATGCTTTATGGAGGCTGGGGAGAGAGCGAAAGACCTCTCCTATCGACCATTTTAATTTGGCAAACGATGCACCAAACACCCTATATGTATATTATTTCCATGTGAGCTTTAAATTTAGGTGCGTTCCTGGATATTTCGTACATGTGGGTTGTGATGTTTAAATGTTGTTTAGGGTAACTTGGGGGCATTAATCTTTCCTTAACGCATAAGTCACTGAACTAATTTTGCTTCATTTATTTTTATTCTCCACTTGAGAAACCATGTTCGGATATCATTTAAGTGCCTTTGTAAAATCGTGCACTATGTAACCCATTTCATGGCTTGCAAGTATGACAATGTCATCCGTAAAGGTTCCCATGATAATGTCAGTATCTGTTGGTAAATCAGCTAGGTACAAAATACATATATTAACGACCACAAGCCAAAACGCTGCCGGGAGACTGTAGTTTTTGGTTTCTTAGAGTTTTCATATCGAACTGTCGGAACGATTTAAGTTACTTATATAGTCTGCAATCGATCTTTTTTTAGTTCGTAGATTTGATATTTTAGATGATTAGTTAATCTATTTAGTGTAGCCTTATCAACTGGAGTATGGGTTCAAAGCCATTTTGCCCGTGCTTTTCTCTTTTTGGACATCACTTTCTTGATCTCCCCTAGAATGTTACTTTTTTTCCCCTGTAGTTGTTTCCGACGTGGCTATTTGAATGGGTTCGAAACTTAGAAGAAAACGTAAAATACTTAACATTAGTGATAATGGTAAATGGATGAAGCAAATTAAACTCAAACATTTACCACTAAACACCAAATCACTCGTTTTTAACTTCTGGGCGAGCGCATTTCGCTGAACATGTTAGCATCATTAGGAGACGATTCAATCTAATAGAGGATTAACAAAACGCGCGTTAAGAGATTAAAAACAAGTAATTTGGTATTTAGTGGTAAATTTGTTTGAGTTCTGTGAGCGATCTGTTGAGTGTGAAAGTTTCACGGCAAATATTTTAACAAAATAATTGATCTAAGATGATTGAATAAAAGAAAAATACAATTTTATTAAAGAGTAAATTTATTGCTTTAATTTTAACTGAAAAAAAGTATTATTCTAAATTTAACACAAAAAAAAATAGTTTCATTCTATATATAGTATTGGTTTCAACACATAACTAAAGTACAAACAAATTATCAAAACGTTTTCCATTCCTTGAAGTTCATCCAGAAGAAAATTTCGTGCACCACAGATGAATTAACGAGTGACGGTCATTTACGACGGATTTTGAAGGTCCCACAACCATTACTGTGCTCCCGATTGCACCGTAATGCATGCGGGAGCATGCAAGTAGAAACATCTTTTTCCGAACCGACACCAACCGAAACCCCTTATAAAATATCTACAATTTCGGTTTTGTAAATGAGCCCTTTCATTCCTGATAGACGTATCCTTTTCCTCTTTTGTGTCATACCAAATACGACTACGATATGCAAAATCCGCAAATAAAAATAATTAGCTGTAATTATTAGGTCTACTAATAAGTAATGTTTTTTTTTAAATTTTAAAAACATTGCTACCATCTACTAACAATACTTTAACTCAATGTAACATAACCTACATTCTCGTTAAATATATTGGTATTTAGGGTGCTTATTGTTAAGCTTTGAAAAAAAGGCGAGCGTATAAGAATGGAAAAACAAAGGGTGAATTTTGAATGAATAACGATGGCACAAATTCCATCAATGCTGGGTATCCTGGTGGGTTAGGTTTAGGTTTTTTTTCACCTCCAAAGACTCATTGTGACACCGAAGAGGGATAGAGTTACTGGTGTAAATATGGATTGAGGTTATCGAAAACAACGGCCTATATTTCGAGGAATAACTTCCAGATAATTTTTTCTATCAGTAAATAACAAGTATAAATATAAAAATAGTGGTTATCGTCTGTTATAGTTTAAGCGATAACTTACCAACAAAATACCCATAAAAATAACCCAAAAATAATTAAACACTAGCGTACGTTCCACTTGGTGATAGCAGCTCCATACACATACACATTATGTATAACACATAATGTATATGAAATATCATGGATAGCACAAAATTAGCAACATTTTCTTATATATTCAATGGAATAAAATAAAGCAAATACATATCCGAAGGTACATTCTGGGCACGCCTTGAATACCCTAAAATGAAACGCTCTGTTTCGCAGCCATTTTTTTATACACGGCAAACAAAAGCAATGATTGTAATTAGGTCAAATTCCAAAAAATTGTTCTTGAACGTCACGTTTCTTCAGAACTACATCGAAACAGATGCTACAGGATTTATTTGCCGATTTGGCTTCTGCAACAAATTTAAGTGCTTCTTCGGGCGAAGTAGTTTTTGGACCATACAGGCTGCTTAAATTAGGTCTGCTTATTGAGGCGTTTTGGCGGGAGGATGAGGCAACATTCTAAAAAAGAAAACAAACATTTTTTGAATTTCCTTCATTTTTTTTTAACGCGTTAATAATGCTACTGCTTTTTACTATCCCCAGTATAATTCAATTTGTTCATCTCTGTAAAATAAGCCCTTGTATGAGCTTTGGCTATTGATATTTGAAGTGAATCTTCATTGATTTACGAAAAGGAAATGAGACATGTATCCACGTGCATTCTTGTTGTGGGAGAGCACTTTCTTTTCTAGTTGTGAACTCTGGGGAGTAGGCAGATTGAGGCCTCGGGGTAAATCAACTAGATTATCTTGATAATGGCTTCAAAGTGGAAGCCGAAACGTCGAGATTTTACAAAATCAAACGAATAACTCGATGTTGGACGGCCATGACGGATGTCACCTATAGTGTTTCCAGTAGCGTTGAATGCCTGGATCCACGCAAGAATTGTTGCATTGCTTGGGGTGTCTCCAATATTGCGTAAATGACAATGACGTCGGAATAGCCGACGAACACGAATCAGCGATCCATTGTTCTCGCATTAGGCGCGCACGCAATAGTACATCTAATATTTTCACTGATGGTAGATAGAGTTTCTAAATCATTCCGAGTGTCGATCCGTTCCTTCTGTGAAAAGTCACGACGTTTCGCAAAAATCTCATTTGGCATTTTCGAGTGTTGTCCGCTTCGAGTAAAGAGTCCAACTTTGCTGAGTTAACACATTAACTTTCTTAAGATTTTGGCGAAATGTCGTGACTCTTCACAGAACCCGGAACAGATGCCCGGAATTTTTAGAAATATGTACAGGATGTCCCATAATATGGATACCCACCATAGAGCAACTGGGGATAGTAGGTTTTAGTCAATTTAGGCAAATGTTGGTAAGTAAAAAGATACAGGGTGTTGAAACTGTAACTAAATTTTTGAAAAATTTTGATAACTTAAAAACCGTTGAAGATATCAGGTTCAAAATCGGTGTAGTACGGTTTTCAAAGATTTTAAAAGGCGACAAATCTGAATTTGGTACTAGTTTGAGCCTAACTCGTAACTTGCTACCTACTTTAATCATATTTTTTACCCTTTAAATTTGGGAATATTTTGACTTCAACATAGAGAAAAATTATAATTTCCACGTAAAAAAGGTAGTCTTAGTCAATATCGATATATCACACCGTTTACGAAATATTCGTTTTCGAATATTCCATTGCACACTTTGTCGATGGTTGAAAAATATGCAATTTACAAAGTGTGCCTTGAATGTTGTGTACAAATTATTACGTCTCGATCACAACTGTCATTGTTTTCTATCTTTCCTAATAAACGTAGGTGGAAAAAAATTATTCCAATCTTGAGTTGATATTAAATAATTTGTAAAAAATTATTAAGTAATTTAAGGATTTAAAGATTAAGTTTATGCACAAGTTAATTACAATAGTTGCCCTGCAGTTAGAAGGCATGAAGAGCTCTACCCAACCAGAATCATCCCAGATCAGACAAATTTTTAAAGGTATTTTCAATCAGTTAGGCGAAACAGGTTCGTTTTATTACAACAATCCTGGTGGACGACCGAAGCGTATAACGGTAGAACAAGATGACGTTTTGGTTAGTATCGCGGAAAATCCTGAACTAAGCACTAGGCGTTTAGAGGCATCTACAGAGATTAGCAAATCTACCGTTTTAAAAGTTTTCCATAAAGAAAAATTGTTTCCAGATCTTTTTTGCCTGCTCAAAATGTATTGTCACATGATTTGTCGGCTAGATCAGAATTTTGTCCAAATCTACTACATAAAAAAAACGAAGACCATGTTCGTGAAAAAGATATTGTTTATTGATGAAGCAACTTTTACCAGACGCGGAATTTTTAATTGACGAAATAATCATTATTACGCCCTGGAAAATCCACACCTACCCAGAGAGCGACATTTCCAGCACCAATTTTCAATTTGCATTTGGTGCGGCATTATCGACAATTTTTTTATCGGCCCATTTGACTTTCCGCAAAGACTGAATGGAGATTAATATGTGGTTTATTAGACCATTTGGATGGTATACCTACTTAAGAGAAGACATATGGTTCATGCAAGATAGGGCGCCACCGCATTTCACTGTTGCAATGCGAAGTCATTTGAATCAAAGTTTTCCACATCGATGGATTGGGCGCGTTAGTAAGTTTCCTTGGCCACCTCGTAGCCTAGACATTAATCCGTTAGATTTTTATTTATGTGGTCATATAAAGTCTGCAGTTTTCCATGATGAAATCAATATACGAGACGAACTTTTACAGAAAAAATCAACAAGCAGGTAATATTATTATAAAAGAAGAACATATCTTCTCAAATGTGATGCGTCACTTGACAAAGAGCCTGTGTAAAGTGTATTGAGGTAAACGGTGGACACTTTTAACACCTATTGAAGTAAATTTCAAAAAATTGTTATTTTAAATAAAGTCCGTTGTTTTTTTGAGATCTTAATGTTTCTTTTTCCTCGTGTTCAAGGCACACTTTGTGAATTGCAGATTTTTTGCAATGCACGAATATCTCGCAAACGACGTGAGATATCGATATTGGCCAATTTTTACGTAGGAATTATGACTCTTCTCTATTTTGAAGTCAAAATATTCCCAGCTTATAGGGTAAAAAAAATATGAGCGAATTAATTCTTCACGAAGTAAAGGCTCAAACTAGTGCCAAATTCGGATTTGTCAGCTTTGAAAACCCAACTACTCCAATTTTGAACCTGATATCTTCAACTGTTTTCAAATTTCTCAATTTTTCGAAAATTTAGTTTCACTTTCAACACCGTGTATCTTTTCCTCCTATTAAAACCTCTTATTTTCATATAATAAATCTGAAGACAGTTTTTTCGCAATATTTTCGAAACCGTTTATGCTAAAGTCATGAAATTCAGTATACTTCATTAAGTTGGAATGGAAAAACATTGTCACCTACAGGGGCGTCTCCTTGGTAAATGCTGCCATAACTTTTTTGTTTATAATATGTTTAAATATTTTAAGTCAAATTGTTGAATCGCAAAGATTTTTAAGTAAAAAAGGTTATTTCATCTCGTTAGGATAGACCTTTTTTCAGAAAACTGACTATTTTTAAATCGATGCACGATTACTTGGATTTCGAAATGCATCTTAATAATCAAGAAGGCGACTATTACTGTTAATCTTTGTCTTTGACGTTTCGTAAAACTGGACCATGTACACAATAAAGTCTAGATTTTTAATTTTTTAACTGCAAAATGGCCCATTATTCCTTCGAAGAAATGGCGAATATGCATTTTATGTACGGGAAGGAGAATGGGAACGCGGGTAAAACTAGAAGATTATATGCAGAGGTTTTTCCTGGAAGAGTACTTCCTTGTACAGAAACATTTACAAACCTGCATAGAAAATTATGCGAAAAGGAATCTTACATGCCTTCCAAACATGACGGTGGAAAAAGCCGGAGTACCAGAACTGTAAAAAATTAAGAATGGGTATAAACCGGAAAACCAGAAAGCCCAGAAATAAGTGTCAAACGAATTGCTGTTCAAGAAGGAAGGCATTGCTAAAAGTACCGTATGGGAAATTGTTAGAGAGCAAGGGCTCTATCCATATCATTTGCAGAAAGTTCAAACCTTAAAATCTAATGGCCAAAAGAATATAGTTTTGCCAGTGGTTAAGGGAGCAATTGCGTTTAAATGAAAATTTTTTACAGAACATTCTCTTTACAGACGAAGCTATGTTCACACGCAATTGAATTTATAATTCCATTGCGTGTCTTCCCCCCACACAAATAAATACACATGCGTGGGCGGAAGAAAATCCTCATGAATTTTTCGAATCGGGGCATCAGGAGTTTCCTATCAAGTTTTCTATCAATATCTGGGCAGGGATAGCAGGAAATTTTTTGATTAGACTGTTTGTGCTTCCCAGCCATTTAAATGGACAACAGTGTTTGAACTTCTTGGAAAACCATTTGCTGGACCTAATGGAAGATGTACCATATCAGTTCAGATATGGCATGTTTTTTATGCACGACGGGACTTCGCCTCATTTCTCTGTAAACGTAAGAGCGCATTTAGATCGGTTATATCCAGGACGATGAATAGGACGTGGTGGACCAGTGCAATTTCCAACGCGTTCCGCAGATTTAAGTCCTCTTGATTACTTTATGAGGGGAGACTTGAAGACATTGGTCTATGCTATCCTGATTGGCACTGTGGAGGAATTGCAGCAAATACGCGTTATTTACTGCTTGTGATTATATCAAAAATAAGCCTGGTATTTTCGGCAGAGGAAGATGTTCTATGAAGAGAAGAATTAGAGATGAATGGAGGTCATTTTCAACATCTGTTGTGAATAAGTGCTAAATTTTTAATACTAATTAGTCTTCTTACTATTAGCTACTAAATAAATATTTTCGTTCAACGGTGCCTACTTAATCAAGATGCATTTCAATATCCATGTAATCGTGCATCGTTTTCGAAAAAGTCAGTTTTCTGGAAAACGGTCTATCCTAACGAGGTAAAATAAGAACTTTCTTTACCTAAAGATTGTTGCTATTCCACCTCCCGGCGATATCCCCCTCAATTGAAATCCTCTGACCAAGATATATAAAGTGGTCCCCAATCTCAAAATCCCATCCTAAAACTGAAATTCTCCTGTTGTCAGCGAATTTATTGAACATAACCTGACTCTCTTTCAGGTTTATTTTTAAGCCTTGTTTCCCAGCCCTTTAATTTAATTTTATAATTAACATTATCGTGGGAGTCAAATTTCCTTTAGGAAAGAGAAAGGATGGATACGATATGACGTGTTCCAGAAATCGAGCTTGGTTTTTAGAAGGTTATTCAAGCGAAAACGATGTCTGATATATAGATAAGGAAAAGGCCTTCGCAATTACGTGCTTGACGGATAAAAGGGCGTCGCAGTAGACACATTTAGGAGGATCAGTCTTTGCGGGTATACATTCATGAGAGAATCTACAATGGTCTATTTGAGATTATGCCACTTTACAGAGAAAGTTCAGTCAGAAAAGGTAGGGAGGTAATTAAAGTAGTAGTATTTTAGGAGGAATTGCAATTACAGGCGGGTGAACGGAAGGAGCCGTCCAACAGAGCGCTTAGCAAAGTGACCAACACATCCATCCCCTTTCATGGTGTTGTGATCACGCACCTGACAAGTCAAAGAGAAATGCCTCGAGGGTTAATGATTTTAAAGAGATCAGTATACTAACTACAATAACTCTTACATTAACTCGTTCAACTTATATTGTTCAGGATGGATGGATGGTAGCGAGTTAGTTCACCTTACGAGCTAGAGTCTGGTCTCAGCTTTCAGAGAGTGAAGACGTGTTTTTTGAGCTCTCTGCTACCAAGTCTAAGGTGTGATAAAAAAGTGAACTTAGTGATCATTGTTGTTCGCGATGAGTGATTACGAAGCCATTGAAGACGTCTCATACTTAAAAGACCCTTCTAACGAAAAGTAAACTGTGTAAGGCTCACAAAGAATGCCAAAGGCAGTATCTTGTGGTAATCGAAAATCTCAAAAAAAGAACTTCTTCCAAAATGCCGAGATCTTTAGACTCCGAAAAGAGGCTCTCCATGCAAACAAAAAATAAGACGTCTGAAAAAGACGGTTGCAGAAGGCAAAGCATCTTATGATGCTTTAGCATAGAAAAATCCAAATCCAAAAATCACACCAACAACCTCGGAGATCGGACCGCAAACAAAAACCGTGTTTAAACCACCATCACTAGTGGCAGGAACACAAACCAATGTGTTCAAACCACCAACATCAGTCAAAGAGATCCAGTCGGACCTGGAAAAAGGGGACAATTACGTCTCCGATCAGAAGGATATTAACAGATGTCCTCTAGCTCAAAAAAAACGAAAGAAGAGAAAGAGGTCGGCTCCCAAGGCAAGTCAGCCTATGGAAGAGCCGATTGATCCTCTTCCGTCTACGTCTACCACGAAAAACAAGCCTCAAAGGCACCAGAATTAATTAATATGTCAGCAGCACCACCATCAGCCGCCAAGACAAAACCTCAACCGATTGTCCTGAAGGACAAATCGCACTATCTGAATGTCATGAACATCTTAAAAAAAATCTAAAATAGCTGTCGGCCGAAAAGCCATCATCGAGCTTTTCGATTAGAATGAATATTCATATTCAACACCATCAAGCAATAGAAGTCTGCGTGTCCTAATTAAAGGCGTGCTAGAGACTATATGGATGGCACCAAAACCAAGCTTCAACAGCTTGGTTTTCATGCTATCTCCATCACGAGATGGCAGAAAAAAAGTAAAAAACCCATTGCGATAGTACAAGTAAATGTACCGCGCAATGAGAAAAGCATCTAAAGAAACAAAAGCGTAGCTCTGCCACCTCAAGCAAAGAAAAACACGCGAACAACGTTTTCCGAACCTGGTAAAGGAAAACAGCAGAGCACTTTTAATACAACAGAGTTTAACCAACACCAAGAAGAAGTCGTGACCGAAATCACGGCCGGACTTAAGAGAAAGGTCCAGCAAATGTTGTATCTGGCTCTATCGCAGCTAGATCGATCTCTCCTGGCTCAAACTGAATAAAACATCATCAAACCAAAACCGACAGAGAAATCTGCAAGATTTCAACGACCATGCCCATTCCACGTCCAACACTAACAAGATACACGATTCTTTCTAGTACCTTATCCGCGGATTCGGACCTTGCGGCCCGTTTTCGAAGCAGAGATGAAAATTCTTTACCAACCTCAATAACACCTACCAGGTCGGTACCTCCTGGGTTACCGAGAACCCCACAACCCCGTGTCAGCGTAAGCAAATACACACCTGAACCTGAATAGAAACTGGTAAGAGTCTTGGAAACCGTCCGAAGTCCGAAAAACCATATTAAATAAACGGAAACAGATGGTACCAAGAGGTGATGTACTTGAGTGTGCGATCCTTGGCCACCAGTGCTGAGGGTACAATACCGCTCTAAGTAGAAAGTTTAAATCCAAACAAAAAACTGTCGTGTGTAGAACTGTGGCGTATTATATCCAATTTCGTAACGGGTCCGATGTCCTAATAATGAATTAATATTTGTAGAACAGATTATACACACCAGATATTATTTGAAATATGAAGCGTTTCTAAGCAAATGAAGATGTTTAGATAATATAAGTTGGAGTGGGTCATATAGCGTAAAATCGAGTTGTGCCAAAATATTTCGGTGGTAATATCCAATATCGTGGATGGAAGAAGAAATGGACCTCTGAAAAAGGATTCGGAGAAGACGGAAAAATTAGAGTGACCCAAAATGAAAGGGCCCATTTAATATTAAAAGGAATATGTATGTGGTACAATTGCTTCCGATATGGTATATACGATTTCACGCCTTCCACCATATTACTGTATTTTTAATCCAATTGAGCGTATGTGGCATCAGATAAAATCCAATGTTAGAGCAGAAAATATTTCTCCGACTTTAAGTGCAAGTTCTGCAACATTAATTAGGAAGGTTCTAGATAGTATTCCCAAATAAAGTTGGATAAATTCGATTAACCATGTTATTAAAATAGAAGATTCCTATGTATCATTTGCTAAATTATATTGATGCAAAACAAAGTGACAGTGAGAGCGAAACCGAATTAAATGTATAATAAAATTTAAGTTATAATTTTTATTGTACAAATAGATAAATTTATTTATATATTTTTATTATACTAATAAATTCAAAATACACAAACCAATAAACAATGTTTTAGTCATACATAATAATAATAATAATAAAAATACAGGACAGGGGGCGGATAATCTGATAAACCACCTTCCCGAGCTAAGAGAAGTAAACCTCTGGAGTAAAAAAAATCCCCCAAGCTGAAGGTGGAAATCTATCATGCCGAGGGGCTGAGTGGCACAGGATTAAAGTGTCTCTAACGATGTCTCCGGATACCTAGCGCCCTCCGGTAGTAAATAGCTTTTTTTTTAGATATGAACACATTCATCACGCGTGCATTTTATAAAATCACAAAATTAGAAACAAAATTAGATCCGACAGCATACCGAAATGATGTTCACAGGTTATTTCCTAGTACACCATCCAGCCAAGATATACAAACATTTTGGTCCTCGATTTGGTCAAATAACGGCCAATATAACAATCAAGCCAGTTGGCTGCGTAAGGAAGAAGCAAATACGAACACAATAGAACAAATGCTTTATCCTGAAATTACTATAACTGTACTACAGAATATAGCAAAGAACCTGCATAATTGGAAGGGCGCTGGAACTGATAACATTCATAATTACTGATATAAAAAGGTCACATATCTTCATCCTTTCATAGTAAGGTATTTTAATGAGTTTATAAGAGTACTAAAAGAAATTCCTCGATTTCTTACACAAGGCAAAACATATTAACTCCCCAAAGCAACCGTCTCTAATGACCCAGCGAAATACCGGCCAATTATTTGCCTTCAAACGATATATAAACTACTAACATGTTTCACTCACAGGACAAATAGACAAACAAGATATACTAACTGAAGAGCAAAAGGGTTGTCGAAAGAGAATGCAGGGATGTAAAAAACAACTTATTATAGATTCAGTTATATTGAAGCACACTCGGAAGAAAAATCGAAATTTATCCTGTTGTTATATTGATTATCAGAAGGCGTTCGACTCGAAGTTCACCCAGGTTTAATAAATACACTTCAAGAATTGATAAAGGAATGGCGCACCTCTATTCATTTATCGCAAAATGGAACTACCACCAAGATTGAGGAAATCAAAGTTACAAGTGGCATATTTCAAAGGGTCTCGTTGAGCCCTCTATGGTTTTGTCTGGCACTAAATCCACGATCTAATCTGATTAATAGGACGCAAATCGGATACAAACTCCAAAATCAAAATATATCGCACCTACTGTACATGGATGATTTAAAATTGTAGGCATCATCGCCACCGAAATTGCAACAACTCATTCAGGTTGTAGATAAATTTACAACTGATATTAACATGCCCTTTGGATTAGATAAATGCAGGACTATTAACATAAAGAGATGATCTAATTTAGAGATGACAAGGTTTGTCACTGCAGAACAAGAATATATAGCTATTGCAGAAAGGCGAAGTATATACATATATTGGAATGCAACAGTCCAAGAGAGTTGAGCATAAACTTATTAAGGAGACACTAACTAAAGAATTCGCCTCCAGACTTGAAAGCATATGCAGGTCTGACCTAGACATTAGAAATAGAGTAAGAGCTATAAACAGTTTTGCTATACCAGCCTTGACATATTCGTTTGGAATTATATCATGGTCAAACATATATTGAAAGGCTGCAACGAATAATTAGAACTACACTAACGAAATATAGGGAACACCACCGGCACAGTAGTAAAAAACGACTTATATTACCAATAATTGAAGAAGGGCGAGGAATTATAAATATATATAATCTACATGAAAAACAAATATCCAGTTTAAGAACATATTTCCATCAAAGAATGATCGAATGCCCGCTATATGCCTGCGTGTGTTTGGCTGATGGTAATTATACGCCTCTGAACCTTAAACAAATGTAACAACAAAATGAGAGAGCATTCAAACAACTGGAACAATTGTACAACAGTGGAAAAATATGTCTCGGTAGACACCCCCATGATCTTGAGAGTCATGAAATCGACAAGAGTGCGTCGAACGCCTGGTTAACACGGGGAGGGCTTTTTCCGGAGACTGAAGACTTTATGTGTGCAATTTAGGATCAAGTCGTGCACACTAAGAACTACCAAAAATATATCATAAAGGATGCAGGAGTACCAAATGACACGTGTAGAAAATGCCACGAAAAGCCTGAGACTATCCAACTTATTGTAGGAGCATGTGGTAGACTCTCCCAGACGAACTATCTCCACCGTCATAATCAGGTGGCCAGTATAGTCCTCCAGGAGCTTGCAAGTCGTAATAACCTTATAACAGAGCGAGTTCCCTATTAAAAATATACCGCAGATGCGGTACTAGATTCAGCCGATTTCAGGTTATATTACGACCGAACAATAATAACCGACAAAATCCTGCACTGTAATAGGCTAGATGTTATATTGGTGGAGAAAAAGAAGAAAACAGCATTCCTTATCGATATAGCTGTTTCAAACACACACAACATTCAAAAAACGTCTGAAGAAAAAGTGTAAAAATATACAGACCTCAAGTTAGAAATAGTGCGGATATGGCAGTTGAACCAAATCCATATCATGCCATTGATAATTTCAACAGCTGGCATTATACCAAAGAACCTGAAAAATAACATCCAATTTCTGGGACTAGAAGAAAATCTGTTTAAAATAACGCAGAGGGCAGTAATGCTTAATATCACTCGCATCGCCCGAAAATTTTTGGAGGAATGAAGTGTTTTGGCTAAGGCCCGCACTTCATTTAAAATCCAGCTTAGCTGCGAAAAAAGATAGAAAGGAACATAATAATAATAATTTAACAATATTTTATTTTTTCCAAAATTATTCAGAAGTTAAACCATTCAGGCTCTGGTGCCTTTTAGAAACTAGGACTATTTTTATTGAGATTTATAGGGCCAATTAATATTTTGGCGAAGGGCAACAAAATATCTTGAAACGGACTATACTTATGTTAAAATCGGTTAGCGAAAGCGTCTGTCTCTATGTTAAGAGAGCTTATAAAAATATGCAGCCCTAGAAATATGCTGCAACTTACTTTTAACGGTCGTCGACTTTTTTTCTTGTCACCGGGCAAGAAGAGTAGCTGCTAAGAATGTGTGGATAGTGAAATGCATCACTTTCTTCACAATAAATTTTTCACGCACAAGCCTTGACCATAGTTAAACCTAAATGAAAGAGAGGAATAAATCCTGCGACGATGAATAAATGGCAGATAGGGGCAGTTTGTGAAGAGTGGAAGCCCTGCGCTGCGAGTTTGCACGACCACGGCAGGTGTGTGACGGTCGTTAAGTCAGAGAAATAATGGGCTATTCGACTTCTCGACAGTTACCTTTGTGTCTAAGCAGTCCTATTTAGGATTTACTCTGCATACTCATTGGGTTTCGTACATTGGAGAAGAGTTTAGAAAAGTTACCCTAAACGTAGTTGTCCGTAAACATAGCCTACCCGAAAAGAGATCTGCTCTAATTAGTATAGAAATATAATATTATTAATTAGTATTAAAATATATCTAAATACTATAGAAATAAACCTCGTACCATTATTGACATTCAAAAAAACATTCAGGTCACCATTAAAAATATAGCACAGATATCTGTAAAAAAGTAACCGAACATTGGATCTTCAGAATGCCTTCCACTCTACGAAGTTGAGAGGGCCATTTGAACGACATTATTTTCAAAACATAATGCCATTAATTGTTCCTCAAGATAAAATAAAAATTACCAGATTATCATTGTAGTTATCGTTGTGCCTCATTTAAATGTTCTGATGCTCTTATTTGATAACCCGTTAGTGCAAAAGCAATATGGCCAATGAGATAGTACGATTGGGACACTACTTCGGATCTGTATCAGCAATCCTTCTTAAAATGTGCCAGTTACTAACACTATTATTGCTATGTGTGGGTAAACAGTGAAATGGTCACAACATCCTGAATACAGAACCACGAACAAAATGATATGGAACATTTAACTAAATCAGAATATATTAAAAAAAAACTATCGCAAGACGCGTTAGTTCGCGACATGGTAAAATCAACTGGCCACCAAAATCATACGACCTCACTCCCTAAGATTATTTTGTGTTAGATTATGATAAATCTCTGGTCTATAGAAATAAACCTCGTACAATTCTTAACATTCAAAAAAAACATTCGGGTCACCGTTAAAAATAAATCACAGATATCTGTTAAAAAGTAACCGAACATTGGATCTCCAGAATGCCTTCCCCCATACAAAATTGAGAGGGGTATTTGAACGACATTATTTTCAAAACATTATGCCATTACTTGTTCATCAAGATAAAATAAAAATTACATTCTGCCTCATTTAAATGTTCTGATGCTCTTATTGAACAACCCGTTAGTGCAAAAGCAATATGGTCAACGAGATACCACGATTGGGACACTACTTCGGATATGTATCAGCAATCCTTCTTAAAATGTGCCAGTTACTAACACTATTATTGCTACGTGTGGGTAAACAGTGAATGGTCATAGTATAAAGTATATAACTTTTATTTATACATACACAACTTTTATATCTATACAAAATAACTTATCAGTGGTTTATTAATATTTAAATCTGATCTTAATTAATTTTGGAATCAATATTTATTAAATCTATATGCATCTAGATAACATCCTTTCAAAGACAATATATAATGTACCAATCTTAAGACAATTCTTTACTAAAGAATATTAGTACAGCAACGCTATATCAAATCTGTTGTATAGAAGTATCGAAAAATTAATTTAAATATTGCTGTTATCTCTCTTTACAACTTGTGCTAAAATATCACAAAATTAGAATACGAACAAAATGATATGGAACATTTAATTAAACAGATTAATTAACAGAATAAAAAAACTATCGCAAGACGCGTTAGTTCGCGACATGGTAAAATCAACTGGCCACCCAGATCATATGATCTCACTTCCATGGATCATTTTTGTTAGGTTATGATAAATCTTTGGCCTAGAGAAATAAACCTCAAATAATTCTTGACATTCAAAAAAACATTCGGACCACCATTAAAAATATATCACAGATATCTGTGAAAATGTAACTGAACATTGGATCTCCAGAATGCCTTCCACCATGCGAAGTTGAGAGGGGCATTTGAACGACATTATTTTTAAAACATAATGTCATTACTTGTTCTTTAAGATAAAATAAAAATTACCAGATTATCATTGTAGTTATCGTTGTGCCTCATTTAAAAGTTCTAATGCTCTTATTATACTATGATAGGATCGCTACTTCGAATCTGTATCAGCTGTCCTTAGAATTTGTCAGTTACTAGTACTATTACTACTATGTCTAGGTAAACAGGAAAATAAACAGTATCTAATATATAACTTTTATTTATCTGATCTTAATTAATTTTGGAACCAACATTTATTAAATCTATATGCATCTAGACAGAATAGTTTCAAATATAATACATACTGTACCAATATTAAGACAATTCTTTACTAAGGAATATTAATACAGCACCGGCCATATTAGATCTATTGTATAGAAGTATCCAAATATTGAGTTAAATGAAATTAACGGAAATATTGCTGTTATCTTTGTTTATAACTTGAGCTAAAATATCACAAAATTCTAATAGAGCTTCATCACATAAAGGGCCATAAAATAGTTTGCATAAATTTCAAAGGGACCCTCAATGTTGTAAAGCTTTACATTTTTCTTTCTTGGATAAAAATGCTACTGAACTATAATTTTGTATTTTTGTACATTTAATCTACTCCTGTGTAACTAACTTACCTTCCAAATTTCACTTTATACTGGGGCAAACAGAGAACAATTTACTACGTAGATATTCTTGTAAGAGTTATAATCCTCTGAGAGCGTTGCTCTGAAATTGAATGATTGTGGATCGGAGAATACTATTTTGCTGCACTAGGTGCATATTCTTAGATCACCTAAATGTCTATAACTATTTTCATGTAAATAGATGAAAAAGTCCTTACCTGTAAAGTAAGATATTTGACTAGGTATGCACCGCAACACTGTGAACAAAATAATTGTCCATACGTTCTAGAATAATGCCTGCTGATAGTATTTTTTTCTGAACATTCATAACATTATTTGCTGCCAGAATCAGTCTTTCAATAATGCTTCAAATCAGTATCAGTACAATCTTGCAAATTATAAAATATCCCCAAGTCTAGTTTAACATATTTGGTGACATAATTTACTTACATGATTACAAATAGAACCGTCTAAGAAACATTTGTGTCTTTGACCCAATTTCAACCGGTGTCTTAACCAATAGAGGTGCTATAAAGAATAGGTGCATAATCATGTTTAAATATAATAAAGAACTAGGAAATAAATTGTCTTACAGTTTCATGTTCTTCCTCTTGTTGTAAATATGGAAACTCGGTTAATTTAATGGCAGTTTGCAAATTTTTACTCTTTTGTGGCCTAACAGAACTGATTTATATATCTTTATATATAAAGTAAGGTTACGTGTTCCGGGGGCTTTCAACAAGCTGAATTTTTTTGGAATGTTTTTAATATACGAAACTAAAATAAGTAATTTAACGCAATGATGTATATTGTATATGTAATAGTTTTTCTAATAGTATTGAAAATTAGTAAAAATCCTTTTTTCGCTTTTATTAATTAACGTTCAAAATGTTATGAATCGGATTAATTTCTGAGAGCACTTGTCAAAAAAAGAGTCAACAGAATGAAGAAAGTTACGACATACGTATCATATGATGGTACTGCCATCCGATTAATTTGAGCACAACGTTTCGAATTAATTATTCACCTGCATTCTATAAAGATACCAATTTAACGTATAATAAAATTTTATGATTAATTTTGTTTTATTCTTACAAAATTATATTCTAGGGCACTAGAGCTTATAGTCATGACTGACCAAAGCTATAAAATAAAACCAATGAAAAATGGTAAGGCTCTAGGAAAGTATAGTATAACTGTTGAAATGCTAAAAGCTAGTGGTTGTTGTTAAAACATTCACCCTTTCCTCATAAAGAAATATATATGATACATAGGAGTTTGGACCTAGAATGTAGTTTGAAAAATAGGTACCACCGGCATTTTGGAGAAGCATTAAATGAAGAAGAGACTCTTTCCACTAAAATTTATTCGTACTCTAAAAGGCATATTGGAGTACTTAAAGGAGTAGCAGAATTTCACAGAAATGGTAGATGCTTCGCACTGCAGCGGGGAAAGAAGGACAGCGAAGCCCATGGAAGAAACCCATAAAGAATAAAAAATAAATAACCCAATATATGTTTTTTAGAATTTCACTAGGCAATTCGGGTTGAGAGTTCGAGGTGAAATTGCACAGGAACAGCATGTAGAAATTTTGAAATTTGAAACATTGGAGAAATCAAATCAAGGCGCATATTTCTGCTAAATTGCCATTAAAGCTGTAGTACCAAAATTGAATCAGATATTTATTTTTTCTTTTAAATCTATTAGTCTAATAATTTTTAATTTCAAAGCTTCAAAATAAATAAAACGTTTTTAACTGGAATAATTATATTTTATTATCTCATAGCCATGTTAAAATTTTGCACAAAAGTTCTAAAGTTTAACTAGCGCATTCGCCGTAATCTTTTAAAAGCACACTTTCAACACTATAGATCTACTTGATGTAAAATTTGGCGGGTGTGAATTATCGTTTTTATCGATGCGCATGCGAACATAGAATTTGTAATGGGATATAGGCTTCAAATTTGAGTCCCAAAAAAAACCCTCAAACTACACAACTGTTTTATTATCATTAAATATATCAAGAACAATAAATCAACTAAAAAAAGTAAAACAATAACTAAATAAAAATAGTATAATACAAACATTGTATAATATTATGTATTTTGTAATAATTGTAATACAATATTTGTATTTGTGTGTACAAAAATAAAAAATAAACTTACATTATTTGCAGCATGGGTTTTGAGTTAACATAAATTAATATAATCGCTAAAAAACAAAATAAAAAACTTTATGTAATAACTATAACCATGGCAGTAGTCTGCTAAGTGATAATGGTTTTATAGGCTGTCAGTTCCATAATGGGACGAGGAATAATACTCTGTAAAAATGAATATTAATGTCTCCAATAATTTGTAATTTGCTTAATAATTACTACAAAAAACTTTAAACGGGTCGAGAAATTTTATATTTGTGTGTTTCAGTTTGTGATTCTTAAAATGGGTTTGGAAGGAATTTATTTAAAGTTTTTTTCTTGGGTAGCTGATAAGCGTCTTTATAAGTTTTAAGGTAATTTCAATCACAAACTACACATTTCTGACAAAAATATAACATCTACCTCCAACAGAAAATTTATTTCGCTGAAACAAAACAATACACACTATATCAAGTATTTTGTGCCGATGACAATAATCTTTGGATAAAAATGTTTGATTGGACTTTTATATTAAAACAAGACAGTAGCGGTTGGCGAGGAAGGGCGTTGGGGCGTCGCCCCTCACGCACTTATCACAGTAAACAATTTTTCAGAGCAAAACACCATATTTTATTTCCATTCAGTTTCTTTCCTTTAACTAATTTTAAGATATTATTAAAAATGAGAATCTCTAAAAGTAGAAGACCGTGCGGATAAAAATTCCATTCTATCACCACAATTTTTACATCGTTGGTTGGTCGTTTACCTCCAGCGACCGTACGCTAAGATGACGTATCTTATCTCGTCGTTGGCGCTACACGTTTTGTTGGTTGCCAGAATTCGGGGGTTTAGCTGCTTTTTAAAATATGCGATTTGGATGTAGATTACCTGCGACCGAGCGTATCAGTAATTAGTTTTAAACGCTGATTTGGCGGGTTCGGATCATTTGATATGGTTTTGGTGTCGTATTTCATTCGCCTCGCGAATACTTGTTTTGATTTGGAATTTCCTACGTGTCTACACACTGAGTAGTACCTACTTATTCCTTTGTCTGCGCAACAAGCAACAACTTATCCTCCAATGTCCTTGTAAGTAGTAACAACAGAAAATGTTAACGTTTTCCTGGTTCACCTCCTGTATAGGGTTTCAATAGCACGAAAAGTAAGAAGGAGGAAGGGGAAAGCAAAAAAAATCTTCAGAAGGCACAATTTTTTTCTACGCCCTCCCATTCTAAAAACCCACGAGCCGGCACTGAAACAAGAAAAGAGTGAACCCGGATTTGAGTGGTCTAAAGATCATGATACTACTTTTGTGTAATAATATAATTGCCGGTACATTAGATAGTAAATTCTAAAGATTCGAGATAAAACTGGAGATTTATTTAGAGAATTGATTTTAAAGCAATTTGGATCACAGGTTGAAAATTAAAGAATAATTTGGATTTCAGGTACAGTTACCACTACATAATATTTCAGATCGCCATAAAGTTTGAATCATCTAAACAACCAAGTATTATTTATTACCCTGCCACTGAATCAAGGTGTTTCTTACACCTTTAAAACCTACTATATCATGAAATCATTACAATGGATTTTAGACATCGCTGAATCGAGATCAGTTGCTGTCAAGAAAGGTTAGAATCAATTTTCAATTCAGCATTCGAAGTCATGTCCGTATAGATGGATTCTCTAAAAACATCAACGTTATATGCAGAGTTGAAAAAGATTTCAATATTGTCATTTGCTATGGAAACAGGATTGAATTGTCAGAAAATGAAATGAATTAGAGGCGATGGTTTTGATTACAGGTTTTTCCGGACCTTCAAATTTATCAAGAAGAAGTTGTATAAGAGCAATGATGAAGTCTATAAAGTTAATTAACAAAGTTATATTTAAAAAAAGCAAGGCCAATTCGCTTAGATCCTAAATGCTATTTTTTAGAATCATTTTTCCTAAATGCAGACCCATCCACTGAACGAGAACAATAAATCAAAAGGCAATTGTTAAACTATCCATTTTTATATCAGGAAACCAACAACGACCTTGTAAACACCAACAAACAGACCAAAAGTAGGGTAGATCTGGTATAAAAGTAACGACAGGTCGAAAGTAACAGCAATGGCCGAAACGACTAGCTCAACCGTTTAAGATCAGCTGGCGGTCAGTCTCCGCATCCGGCCCGCGCATTTAGGTTGTGTTAAGAGGACTCCACGTGATTTTACGCATCAAAAGTAAGTTTTTTATATTTATTTAGTGTTTACGTAGTGTTAAGAGATGATATTAATACAACTATAGACACCTGAGATTTTGTGATTAGGTTGTGTGTAGCATGTAATAAATTATTTTTGTATATAACATTTGGTTTTGAGGTACTGACTATGCAACAACAAAAACGTGGTTAGGTACAAAAGTAACAAGACAGGCGGGTACAAAAGTAATATGTTACTTTTGTCCCTATTGTATGAATTAGCATGTTTTTAATGCTTTTTCTTTAGTTCCTTTGAATTAGAAAAATAGTGAAAAGCAGTACTGACACAGCAGTCTATAAAAAAAAGGCAGTAGATGGCCATTGGCCATTTCAAGGACAATGCGAAAATAAGGCCACTGGCAAACAAATACAATGTTATAGATTAACAATACAGATACAGATTAATACGAAAACTTAAGGCAGGGAATACTGTTGCAAAAGTTGGCTACCATTGCGTCAATCGTGTCTTTACTGTCGAAGAAGAAAACGTTTTTCAGAACTATATAATTCACTGCTCTAAGGTTTACGTCAGATTCACTCTGAATGATGTGCGAAGATTGGCATACGAATTAGCGGCTAAATATGAAAATCAATCAGAAGTTATGGATAGGAATAAATTTGAGCCAAGAGACATATGGAATATGAACGAGACGTGGGTGACCACACTTCAAAGACCAAACAAAATAGTAGCTCAGACAGGAACTAAACAGTTGGGAGCGGTAACATCTGCGGAACGTGGGACGCTAGTAACTGTTGCTGTTACTATTAATGCTCAAGGCGGACAAATATTCCCATTTTTCGTATTTCCGTTGAAGCGATATCAAGACCGCATGATACGTAAAGGCCCTATTGGGTCTTCTGGTGCTGGAAATGCTAGCGGCTGGATGCAAGAAGCAGAGTTTTTGCTGTTTTTGGAACACTTCAAAAACCAAGCCAAGCCCACTATTGATCAAAAAAGCCTGCTATTGCTCGACAATCATATCACATGTCTCTATTCATACCCTTGACATTTGCAAGAGAAATGGAATCGTGTTGCAGTCATTTTCTCCCCACTGTACACACAAACTTTAACTCCTGGATAGAGCGATTTTTGGACCATTCAACTCTGCCAGAGATAATTGGATGCGAAATAATCCCGGTCAAACAATGATTATACATTACATTCCTGGGATTGTCAGAGAAGGATTTTGTATTGCCGTCACCGATATAAGTTCATTTAATAGGAATATCTTTACCACGGATGACTTCGCACCTTCTCCTGTAACGCATCATCCCTTGCAAGATAATAACGAAATGCGAGCATCGGCCTTCGAAGTTGATCACATGATTAAAACGAATGATCTTTCAGAATCAGGACCGAGTAATCAATTTAATGATCATTCTATCAGATCTAACAATCCCGAATCACCAAGCTCACCATAATCAGGACCTAGTGGATTACATGTAACTTTTGCACAACGAATTCCTTTTTCATCCCAAGATATAAGACTTCTACTGCGAGCTAGTTCAAGATCCGAAGTAAAAAAGTTTGTAAAAAAGTTTAACTGCCAAACTCACAGACACTCCGGAAAAAATGCTATTGAAGAAGAATATAACTGAAGAAACAAAGCTAAGAACACATGAGCTCGAAAACAAGGATAGTTTACCATTACTGGATGTTTTGGTCAGCAGAAACAATAGGTCAGATTTTGATATTTTTAGAAAAAACACCACCACTTCGAGGTATATTCCTAATGATTATATTAGATTATAATAGAACATACTTTAGTTTAAAATTAGATTAAATCATCTCCTGATGCTGCTAACATGGTTAGCGAAACGTGGGTCGAGAAGTTTCAAAAAGTGTTTTGGTGTTTAGTGTTTCACACCGAAGGTTCAAATAGAAGAATTGAAAGCTAAGAAACCAATATTCCAACCTGATACAGGAAAAGGTAAAAGAAAGAAAAAGGTGAGAGAAAATCACCATCTATAAAAGGGAATAGCAGGGAAAACGGGTTGCTCTTGGAAGAAAAGAAAAGGAGAACCAGTCAACAACAAACAGCAGTAGCTTTGATGAAGAAGATTGTTTTTCCTTCGTTTCCTTAGAGTTATTCAGCAATAGCTTACCAAACGAGAAGTGGGTGTAATGTGTTGATTGTAAAAAATGGTTTCATGCTACGTGCGCCAAAGATGATTTATACTATGTGTGCCATAATTGCGAGTCAGAATAGAAACATTAATATCATTACTAGAGTTGATCGCTTTATTTTAATTAAACAATGTCATATAAGAAGTTATATTTTTTTTGTTATTCGTGAGAAATAGCATTTCATGTTTCATTGTTTTTTGTTCCTTGTTAGTTCCATAAATAATTTAATTTAATCTTGTGTTTTTTTTTTCATTGTATAAATAATATACCGCAAGATCTTAACTGTTTTACTTTGGACCCGCACCGTATTACTTTCGTTCTGACCGTGTTGACGAATGTAACGATCAACATTTTTTGTTCAGCTTTATAAATATTAGAAACAAAGATATATTAAATAAAATTGTAAAGTATATTTGTAGAGTACAGACGAAAGTTTCATAAGGCTAATTTCATTTTATCGAAAACATAATTAATAGCCAGAAATCAAAGTTAAAAGTACAAGGTGTTGCTTTTGTACCCGGTCTCCCCTATAGCTTTTTAAAAAGATCATGAAAAATTATGCCACTGGTGAAAAATATTCGGAGAGTGAAGGTGAAGCTTATTCGTACCGAATAAAAAGGTGGGAAAAAAATATGAAATCAAAGTTATTAAAAAGAAAATAGTTATAATTAGATTTCGTACTTACTATCTAAAAATTAAATCCCGCAGAATTATATATTCCTCGACTATTGAAGGTTCGTGGCCATTTACAATTAGGTTAAAAATGCATCGTGGTTCTGGAAGAAGTATTTAAATTGAATGGCAGCTGGACAAGTGTTTTTTTCGTTTTTCATTTTTGACTACGTCTGGTAGTCACGGGTTACTGACACCCTGAAAAATTGCAGTTTGTGCAGTAGGGAAGCGGAAGTAGGTCCGTCCCGCGTTTCAATTCCGACTCTGGAAAAGTAGTTCGGCCCTATTTGGTAGCAAGAATTTAACCAGATATTCACTATTTGAGTGAATTGATCCACAAGGATTATCAGAGGGTCCGTGGTTTCGTTGGCCATGAGGGCCGCGTAAATGGGTGTCAAGTTGCATCAGCTCACCGGAACCTATATTGGGTCTAACGGATACTAGCCTCCCCGTGGTGAACCTTGGGCAACGTGTGATATACGGCTAAATAGTCTACACACTCGGCAGCCGGACCATTTTTTGGATTTACTGACTATAGATAGATACGCAGATTAACCAACGCGATTAAATATTAGTAAAAGGCCCTCTTCAGGGCCAAATGAATAAAAAGACCCGAACCTTCAGTCCGAGTTTGCCAGTTAAATATAGAAGGAATCAGCCGAGCTATAAGTGAATAATTATCCAAATGTTTTTTGAATAATAATCGTAACGTGGGTCTAATCCAAGAAACTCATGCTCCAAATGAGAAAGATCTTTGTAAAAGAGAAAGTAAATGCAACAGTCCAAGAGAGTTGAGCATAAACTCATTAAGGAAACACTAACTAAAGAATTCACGTCCAGACTTGAAAGCATATGCAGGTCTGACCTAGACATTAGAAATAAAGTAAAAGCTATAAATACTTTTGCTATACCAGCCTTGACAAATTCGTTTGGAATTATATCATGGTCAAACACATATATTGAAAGGTTCCAACGAATAATTAGAACTACACTAACAAAATATAGGAAACACCACCCGCACAGTAGTAAAAAACGACTTATATTACCAATAATTGAAGAAGGGTGAGGAATTATATATATATATATATATATATATATATATATATATATATATATATATATATATATATATATATATATATATATATATATATATATATGTAATCTGCATGAAAAACAAATATCCAGTTTAAGAACATATTTCCATCAAAGAATGATCGAATGCCCGTTATATGCCTGCGTGTGTGGCTGATGGTAATTATACGCCTCTGAACCTTAAACAAATGGAACAACAAAATGAAAGAGCATTCAAACAACTGGAACAATAATACAACAGTGGAAAAATATGTCTCGGTAGACAACCCCATGATATTGACCGTCATGAAATCGACAAGAGTGCGTCGAACGCCTGGTTAACATAGGGAGGTCTTTTTTCGGAGACTGAAGGCTTTATGTGTGCAATTCAGGATCAAGACGTGCACACTAAGAACTACCAAAAATATATCATTAAGGATGCACGAGTACCAAATGACACGTGTAGAAAATGTCACGAAAAACCTGAAACTATCCAACATATTGTAGGGGCATGTGGTAGACTCTCTCAGACGGACTATCTCCACCGTCATAATCAGGTGGCTAGTATAGTCCACCAGGAGCTTGCAAGTCGTAATAACCTTATAACAGAGCGACTTCCCTATTATAAATACACCGCAGACGCGGTACTAGATTTAGCCGATTTCAGGTTATATTTCGACCGAACAATAATAACCGACAAAATCCTACACTGTAATAGGCCAGATGTTATATTGGTGGAGAAAAAGAAGAAAACAGCATTCCTTATCGACATAGCTGTTACAAACAAACACAACATTCAAAAAAAGTCTGAAGAAAAGTGCAAAAATATACAGACCTCAAGTTAGAAATAGTGCGGATATGGCAGTTGAACCAAGTCCATATTGTGCCATTGATAATTTCAACAACTGGCAGACTAGAAGAAAATCTGTTTAAAATAATGCAGATGGCAGTAATCCACGCATCGCCCGAAAATTTTTGGAGGAATGAAGTGTTTTCGCTACGGCCCGCACTTCATTTAAAATCCAGTTTAGCTGCTAAAAAAGATAGAAGGAACATAATAATAATAATTTAACAATATTTAATTTTTTCCAAAATTATTCAGAAGTTAAACCATTCAGGCTCTGGTGCCTTTTAAGAAACTAGGAGTATTTTTATTGAGATTTATAGGGCCAGTTAATATTTTGCCGAATGGCAACGAAATATCTTGAAACGGACTATACTTATGTTAAAATCGGTTAGCGATATCTCTATGATAAGAGAGCTTATAGAAATATGCAGCCCTAGAAATATGCAGCAACTTACTTTTAACGGTCGTCGACTTTTTTTCTTGTCACCGGACAAGAAGAGTAGCTGCTAAGAATGTGTGGATAGTGAAATGCATCACTTCCTTCACAATAAATCTTTCACGCACAAGCTTTGACCATAGCTAAACCTAAATGAAAGAGAGGAATGAAATCCTGCGACGATGAATAAATGGCAGGTAGGGGAGAGTGGTAGGGAAGAGTGGAAGCCCTTTGCTGCGAGTTTGCACGAACAGGGCAGGTGTATGACGTTCGTTAAGTCAGAGAAATCATGGGCTATTCGACTTCTCAGCAGTTATCTTTGTGTCTAAGTAGTCCTATTTAGGAATTAGAAAAGGTACCCTAACCGTAGTTGTCCGTAAACATAGCCTGCCCGAAAGGAGATCTGCTCTAATTAGTATAGAAATATAATATTATTAATTAGTATTAAAATATGTCTAAATACTATATAAACAAACGTCGTACAATTCTTGACATTCAAAAAAACATTCGGGTCATCATTAAAAATATATCACAGATATCTGTGAAAAAGTAACCGAAAACTGGATCTTCAGAATGCCTTCCACCCTACGAAGTTGAGAGGGGCATTTGAACGACATTATTTTTAAAACATAATGCCATTACTTGTTCTTCAAGATAAAATAAAAATTCCCAGATTATCATTGTAGTTATCGTTGTGTCTCATTTAAATGTTCTGATGCTCTTATTGGACAGCCCGTTAGTGCAAAAGCAATATGGCCAACGAGATACTACGATTGGGACACTACTTCGGATCTGTATCAGCAATTCTTCTTAAAATTTGCCAGTTACTACTACTATTATTGCTATGTGAGGGTAAACAGTGAAATGGTCTCTGTATAAACTATGTAACTTTTATTTATACATACACAACTTTTATATGTATACAAAATAACTTATCAGTGGTTTATTAATATTTAAATCTGATCTTAATTTATTTTGGAATCAATATTTATTAAATCTATATGTATCTAGACAGAATAGTTTCAAATATAATACATACTGTATCAGTATTAAGACAATTCTTTACTAAGGAATATTAATACAGAAACAGCCATATTTGATCTATTGTATAGAAGTAGCGAAACATTGAGTTAAATGAAATAAACGAAAATATTGCTGTTATCCCTCTTTATAACTTGAGCTAAAATATCACAAAATTCAAATAGAGCTTCATCACATAAAGGGCTTCGAACAAATTAATATGAAATTTATAATTAAAAAAAAGTTAATACTTTACTGTCTAAGTATAGTCAATAGAAGATATTTTGAAAAGAAAATTACATATAACGAGGGTCTTAATAACCCCTCGTTAAAAGTCGCCAAAAATTGTTACTGTTAATATTGCCATTGCTATTGGCAATATAACAATATGGCAATAAGTGCTAAATTCAATAAAACTGTTATAGGCGCTAGCCATCTTTTTATTAACTTAAATCAAAACACTTTAAAAAATTTACAAAATTAAAAACTAACTAATTTAGAAGCTATGTAATTAGAGATTTAACAATAGATATTGGTAATTTGTCCAAAACACTTGTCATATAAATAAGTTTAACTACTTCTTTTAAAGTCTGGACATAAATACAACTAAGACACTTCCATGTAAATATTTATTGCAACTAAAAATTCACAGTGCTTGTCTCCACATTTAAATTTAGCATACAAGAAACCCGGTGCAGTCACATACAGTCAAATTTAAGGAATTTTTTTGGGCCACTATTGCTGGATACATGAGGTACTTGTTGAAACCAGCTTGGTTCTCCTTGAATTAAAACCTCAAAACTGGAGCTTCCATAAAATCTCCCTTCCAACAAAATAATATTCCCTACAATATATGTTTGAGTCCATGCTATACTACACATATGTTCACTAATTGTATTCTTCCTGGTTTTTACTTTCTTTTAACAAATAAGCTAACGAACTAATTCAAAGCCAAGAAAAAATATTGGAAAGTTCTTGGTCTGTATTTCTATGGAAGAAAACTGATACCGGCCACTAGTTTGCATAAATTTCAAAGGAACCCTGAATGTTGTAAAGCCTTACATTTTTCTTTCTTGGATAAAAATGCTACTGAACAATAATTTTGTGTTTTTGTACATTTAATCTACTCCTGTGTATCTAACTTACCTTCCAAATTTCACTTTATACAGGGGCAAACAGAAAACAATTTACTATGTAGATATTCTTGAAAGAGTTATAATCCTCTGAGAGCGTTGCTCTGAAATTGGATGATTATGGATCGGAGAGTATTATTTTGCTGCTCTAGGTGAATATTCTTAGATCACCTAAATGTCTATAACTATTTTCATTTAAATAGATGAAAAAATCCTTACTTGTACAGTAAGATATTTGACTAGGTATGCACCGCAACTCTGTGAACAAAACAATTGTCCATACGTTCTACAATAATGCCCCCTGAATGGTAATTTTTTCTGAACATTCATAACATTATTTGCTGCCAGAATCAGTCTTTCAATATTGCTTCAAATCAATATCCCCAAGTCTAGTTTAACATATTTGGTGACATGATTTACTTTGCATTTGCTTGCACAAATAGAACCGTCTGAGAAACATTTGTATCTTTGACTCAATTTCAACCGGTGTTTTAAACAATAGAGGTGCTATAAAGAATAGGTGCATAATCATGTTTAAATATAATAAAGAACTAGGAAATAAATTGTCTTACAGTGTTTCATGCTCTTCCTCCTGTTGTAAATGTGCAAACTCGGTTAACTTAAAGGCAGTTTGCAAATTTTTACTCTTTTGTAGCCTAACAGAACTCATTTATATATCTTGAAATATAAAATTTAAGAACAAAATCAGCAACTTTCAAATTATAAAGTAAGGTTAAGTGTTCCGGGGGCTTTCAACAAGCTGAATTTTTTTTGGAATGTTTTTAATATACGAAACTAAAACAAGTAATTTAACGCAATGATGTATATTGTATATGTAATAGCTTTTTAATAGTATTGAAATTTAAAATAGTATTGAAAATTAATTTTTTTATTTATTAATTAATGTTCAAAATATTTTGAATCGGATTAGTTTCTGAGAGCATTTGTCAAAACAGAGTCAACAGAATGAACAGAGTTACGACATACGTATCATGTGATGGTACTGCCATCCGATTAATTTGAGCACAACGTTTCGAATTAATTATTCACCTGCATTCTATAAAGATACCAATTTAACGTATAATAAAATTTTATGATTAATTTTGTTTTATTCTTACAAAATTATATTCTAGGGCACTAGAGCTTATAGTCATGACTGACCAAAGCTATAAAATAAAACCAATGAAAAATGGTAAGGCTCTAGGAAAGTATAGTATAACTGTTGAAATGCTAAAAGCTAGTGGTTGTTGTTAAAACATTCACCCTAAAGATATATATATATATATATATATATATATATATATATATATGATACATAGGAGTTTGGACCTAGAATGAAGTTTGAAAAATAGGTACCACCGGCATTTTGGAGAAGCATTAAATGAAGAAGAAACTCTTTCCACTAAAATTTATTCGTACTCTAAAAGGCATATTGGAGTACTTAAAGGAGTAGCAGAATTTCACAGAAATGGTCAGATGCTTCGCACTGCAGCGGGGAAAGAAGGACAGCGAAGCCCATGGAAGAAACCCATAACGAATAAAAAATAAATAACCCAATATATGTTTTTTAGAATTTCACTAGGCAATTCGGGTTGAGAGTTCGAGGTTTAATTGCACAGGAACAGCATGTAGAAATTTTGAAATTTGAAACATTGGAGAAATCAAATCAAGGCGCATATTTCTGCTAAATTGCCATTAAAGCTGTAGTACCAAAATTGAATCAGATATTTATTTTTTCTTTTAAATCTATTAGTCTAATAATTTTTAATTTCAAAGGTTCAAAATAAATAAAACGTTTTTAACTGGAATAATTATATTTTATTATCTCATAGCCATGTTAAAATTTTGCACAAAAGTTCTAAAGCTTAGATAGCGCATTCACCGTAATCTTTTAAAAGCACAAAACTTCAACACTATAGATCTGCTTGGTGTAAAATTTGGCGGATGTGAATTATCATTTTTATCGATGCGCATGCGAATATAGAATTTGTAATGTGATATAGGCTCAAATTTGAGTCCCAAAAAAAACTCTCAAACTACACAACTGTTTTTATTATCATTAAATATATCAAGAATAATAAATTAACTAAAAAAAGTAAAACAATAACTAAATATAAAAAGTATAATACAAACATTGTATAATATTATGTACTATGTAATACTTGTAATACAATATTTGTATTTGTGTGTACAAAAATAAAAAATAAACTTACATTCTTTGCAGCATGGGTTTTGAGTTAACATAAATTAACATAATCTCTTGAAAACAAAATAAAAAACTCTAAGTAATAACTGCTGCTGACATGGTTATGGCAGCAGTCAGCAGCATGGAACGAGGAATAATACTCTGTAAAAATGAATATTAATGTCTCCAATAATTTGTAATTTGCTTAATAATTACTAAAAAAAACTTTAAACGGGTCTAGATATTTTATATTCGTGTGTTCTAGTTTGCGATTCTTAAAATGGTTTTGGAAGGAATTTATTTCAAGTTTTTTTTGGGTAGCTAATAAGCATCTTTATAAGTTTTAGGGTAATTTCAATCACAAACTACACATTTCTGACAAAAATATAAAATCAACGTCCAAGTATTTTGTGGCGATGACAATAATCTTTGAATAAAAATTTTTGATAGGACTTTTATATTAAAACAAGACAGTAGCGGTTTGCGAGGAAGGGCGTTGGGGCGTCGCCCCTCAGCACTTATCACAGTAAACAATTTTTCAGAGCAAAACACCATATTTTATTTCCATTCAGTTTCTTTCCTTTAACTCATTTTAAGATATTATTAAAAATTAGAATCTCTAAAAGTAGAAAAATGTGCGGATAAAAATTCCATCCTCACCACAATTTTTATGTCGTTGGCGTTACATGTTTTGTTGGTTACCAGATGTCGGGGGTTTAGCTGCTTTTTAAAACATGCGATTTGGACATAAATTACCTGCGACCGAGCGTATAAGTAATTAGCATTAAACGCGATTTGGCGGGTTCGGATCATTTGCTATGGCTGGGGTGGCGTATTTCATTCACCTCGCGAATACTTGTTTTGATTTGGGATTTCCTACGTGTCTACACACTGAATAGTATCTATTTATTCCTTTATCTGCGCAACAAGCAACAACTTATCCTCCAATGTCCTTGTAAGTAGTAACAACAGAAAAAATGTTTTCATGGTTCACCTCCTTTATAGCGTTTCAATAGCACGAAAAGTATGAAGGAGGAAGGGGAAAACCCACGTGCTGGCACTGAAACAAGAAAAGAGTGAACCCGGATTTGAATCGTCTAAAGATCATGATACTACTGTTGAGTAATAATATAATTGCCGGTACATTAGATAGTAAATTCTAAAGCTTCCAGATAAAACTGGAGATTTATTTAGAGAATTGATTTTAAAGCAATTTGTATCACAGGTTGAAAATTAATTAAAGAATAATTTGGACTTTAGGTACAGTTACCAGTGCATAATATTTCAGATCGCCATAAAGTTTGAATCATCTAAACGACCAAGTACTATTTCTGCCACTGAATCAAGGTGTTTCTTACACCTTTAAAACTTACTATATCATGAAATCATTACAATTGATTTTATACATCGCTAAATCGAAATCAATTGCTGTCAAGGAAGATTAGAATCAATTTTCAATTCAGCATTCGAAGTCATATCCGTATAGATGGATTCTCTAAAAACATCAACGTTATATGCAGAGTTGAAAAAGATTTCATTATTGTCATTGACAATGGAAACAGGATTGAATTGTCAGAAAATGAAATTGGTCGCATATGATAACTTGCCAAATGAATTAGAGGCGATGGTTTTGATTACGGGTTTTTCCGGACATTCAAATTTATCAAAAAGAAGTTGTATAAGAGCAATGATGAAGTCTATAAAGTTAATTAACAAAATTATATTTAAAAAAGCAAGGCCAATTCACTTAGCTCCTAAATGCTATTTTTTATCCATTTTCATATCAAGAAACCAACAACGACCTTGTAAAGACCAACAAACAGACCAAAAGTAGGGGAGACCGGGTATAAAAGTAACGGCGGGTCGAAAGAAACGGCAATGGCCGAAACGACTAGCGCAACCGTTTAAGATCAGCTTGCGATCAGTCGCCGCATCCGCCCCGCGCATGAAAGTTTTTTTTTATATTTATTTAGTATTTACGTAGTGCTAAGAGACGATATTAATGTGACTATAGACACCTGAGATTTTGTGATTCGGTTGTGTGTGGCATGTAATAAATTATTTTTGTATATCACATTTGGTTTTGAGTTACTGACTTATGCAACAACAAAGACGTGGTTAGGTACAAAAGTAACAAGACAGGCGGGTACAAAAGTAACATGTACTTTTGTCCCTATTGTATGTATTAGCATATAGCAATAAACAGTTGGGTGCGGTAACATCTGCGGAACGTGGGAAGCTAGTAACTGTTGCTGTTACTATTAATGCTCAAGGCGGACAAATATCTCCATTTTTCGTATTTCCGTTGAAGCGATATCAAGACCGCATGATACGTAAAGGCCCTATTGGGTCTTCTGGTGCTGGAAATGCTAGCGGCTGGATGCAAGAAGCAAAGTTTTTGCTGTTTTTGGAGCACTTCAAAAACCAAGCCAAGCCCACTATTGATCAAAAATGCCTGCTGTCATATATGAATAGATATATGTCATATATCACATATATCTATTCATACCCTTGATTTTTGCAAGAGAAATGGAATCGTGTTGCTGTTATTTTCTTCCCACTGTACACACAAACTTTAAACCCTGGATAGAGCGATTTTTGGATAATTTAACTCTGCAATAGATAACTGGATGCGAAATCATTCCGGTCAATGAATATACATTACATTCCTGGGATTGTTAGAGGAGGATTTTGTATTGCCGTCACCGATATAAGTTCATTTGATAGGAACATCTTTAACGCGGTTGACTTTGCACCTTCTTCTGTAACGCATCATCCCTTCGAAGTTGATCGTATGATTAAAATGAATGATCTTTCAGAATCATGACCGAGTAATAAATTTAATGATCATTCTATCAGTGACAGTGACATAGTGAATACCATGCAACTTTTGCACAACGAATTCCTTTTTCACCCCAAGATATAAGACTTCTACTGCGAGCTAGTTCAAGATCCGAAGTAAAAAAGGTTGTAAAAAAGTTTAACTGCCATACTCACAGACACTCCGGAAAAAATGCTATTGAAGAAGAATATAACCGAAGAAACAAAGCTAAGAACACATAAACTCGAAAACAAGGATAGTTTACCATTTCTGGAGGTTTTAGTCAGCAGAAACAATGGGTTAGATTTTGATATTTTTAGAAAAAACACCACCACTTCGAGGTATATTCCTAATAATTATATTAGATTAAAATAAAACATAGCTTAGTTTAAAATTAGATTAAATCATCTCCTGATGATTAGCGAAACGTGGGTCGAGAAGTTTCAAAAAGTGATTTGGTGTTTAGTGTTTCACACCGAAGGTTCCAACAGAAGAATTGAAAGCTAAGAAACCAATATTCCAACCTGATGCAGGAAAAGGCAAAAGAAAGAAAAGGTGACAGAAAGTCATCCATCTATAAAAGGGAATAGCAGGGAAAACGGGTTGCTCTTAGAAGCAAAGAAAACGAGAACCAGTCAACAACATACAGCAGTAGCTTTGATGAAGAAGATTGTTTTTCCTTCGTTTCCTCAGAGTTATTCAGCAATAGCTTGCCAAACGAGAAGTGGGTGTAATGTGTTGATTGTAAAAAATGGTTTCATGCTACGTGCGCCAAAGATGACTTATACTATGTGTGCCATAATTGCGAGTCATAATAGAAACATTAATATCATTACTGCAGTTGATCTCATTATTTTAATTAAACAATTATTTCATATGAGAAGTTATTTTTTTTTCTTATTCCTGAGAAATAACATTTCATGTTTCATTGCTTTTTGCTCCTTGTTAGTTCAATAAATAATTTAATTCAATCTTGTGTTTTTTTCATTGTATACATAATATTCCGCAAGATCTTAACCGTTTTACTTTGGACCCGCACCGTATTACTTTCGTTCTGACCATGGGGACGAATGTAACGATCGACATTTTTTTGCAGCTTTATAAATATTAGAAACAAAGATATATTAAATAAAATTGTAAAGTATATTTGTAGAGTACAGACGAAAGTTTCATAAGGCTAATTTCATTTTATCGAAAACATAATTAATAGCCAGAAATCAAAGTTAAAAGTACAAGGTGATACTTTTGTAGCCGGTCTCCCCTATAGCTTTTTAAAAAGATCATGAAAAATTAGGCCACTGGTGAAAAATATTCGGAGAGGGAAGGTGAAGCTTATTTGTTCCGAATAAAAATGTGGGAAAAATATTAAATCAAAGTTCGTCCCGCGTTTCAACTCCGACTTTGGAAAAGTAGTTCGGCCCTATTTGGTAGTAAGAATTTTACCAGATATTCACTAATTGAGTGAATGGGTGTCAAGTTGAATCAGCTCACAGGTAACCTATATTGGGTCTAACGGATACTAGCCTCCCCGTGGTGTACCTTGGGCAAGGTGTGATACACGGCTAAATAGTCTACACACTCAGCAGCTAGGCCATTTGTTGAATTTCCTGACTATAGATAGATATGCAGATTAACCGAGGCGATCAAATATTAGTAAAAGGCCCTCCTCAGGGCCAAATTAATAAAAACACTCCGACCTTCAGTCCGAGTTTGCCAGTTAAATATAGAAAACTTGCTCTAAAACAGATAAAAATTGGTAAAGCACCTGAGTCTGATAACATGCACACAGAATTTTTAGTTCACCTTGGGGAAAATGCCAAACACTGGATGACTCGCCAATTCTCCACCATTTTGAGAACGAGGACACTTCTCAATGAACTGAAGAAAACAAAAATTGTGTCTATTCTGAAACCCGGTAAATCACCAGATTTACCTCACCCCCAAAATTTTAGACCCATTTCCCTTCTCAACTGCTCATTTAAACCCTTCGAGAGACTTTTTTATAACAGAATAAGTGACTTTATTCTGGAACAAATACCAGTTGAGCAAGCGGGATTTAGACGTCATCGAAGTGCGACCTGCGACCAGGTGCTATCATCGACAACTTTTATAGAGGCCGGTTTCCAAGAGAAGCTTAAGACATCTGTGGCCTTCGTCGATCTAACGGTTTCATGCGATACCGTCTGGAGGGAGGGGATGATGTGTAAACTCCTAAAGGTGATTGAGTGCCGAACAACTGCAGCTCTTATTAATAACATGATAAGCAACAGATACTTTCAGGTTTGGTCGGGTGAAAGTAAAAGTACAACAATATTATTAAATAATAGTTTGCTACAGGGCTCGGTCCTAGCCCCTCTCCTCTTTAGTCTTTATATTTCTGGCCCATTAAATACTAGTTCAAGAAAATTCTGCTCCGCAGACGATATAGCTCTTACGTGTAGATCGAAAGAGTTTAGTCATACAGAGAGAACACTTACTTTAAAAAATGGGGGCTAAAGCCCAATGTCAGTAAGACTGAAGTATGTGCGTTTCATCTTAACAACAAGCCAGCTAAGGCTGAAATTCAGGTAAAATTTACAATATAGAAAAAATACAATTTACAATGTACAATACTCCTAATATGCAGAATACTGTGCTCCAGTGTGGCTGAACAGTTGTCATACCAACCTAATTGATGAGCAGTTTAACAATACCATACGCATAATCACTGGAACAACTAGACCAACTCCTACCTACTGGCTTCCCTTACTAGGTAATATTTGCCCACCTCCGATTCGTAAAACCGACGCTCTGCTCAGAGAATACAGCATTATACAACAGAACCTGGAACTACCCATTTATTACGATATACCTGCGACAAAATAGACTTCGATCAAGAATCTCGCCACTACTGTATGCTGAACAGCTTGTCAAATGGAACAGCAAAGTAAGAGATCTCTGGAACCAAAATTGCAGAAACGTTGAAAATCACCAAGAGCGGAAATGGTTTGAGAGATACAATGTGATACTGTGGCCATCGAGAACAGAAAACTCAGTCAAATTAAAAATAGAATCCGCACTGGATGTTGTCGATGTGCTGACTCACTCTATAAATGGGGTATATCGGAGTCTCCGAGTTATGACTGTGGCGTACTGGAACAATCCATCAGATATATTAGTGGAGACTGCCCCCTACGATCTTATCAGGGATGCTGGAACGATTTCATGAGGGCCGACGTTGCAGCAATGGAATGGATTGGAAACCTGGATATTAATGTTTAGTTCGTCTAGGTGTTTTGTGTTCACTGTGTTTTCTTTTCTCCTTTTTTACCTTTTTTGTGTACACTCATTGTACTATATGTTTATATGCGGTGTAATAAATAAACCGGTACCTGTACCAGGGAGCAGAGCCCCTCAGACCGACACATGCGCCAGAGCTCCCATAGGATAAATACAGCCACATCGAAGTCAAACCGGATGTCTTGAATAAGAATTAGTAATATTTATGTTTTTGTGAGGGAATTGCAGGTCGGCTCCGTAAAATCCTGTCAGTTAAAAATTAGAATTTGCATTAAACCGGTGTGAATATTCCTACTTTCTTGATATTAAGTATTAATCTGCACCAGCTAATCCAAAAACACTATCTGGTGTCATTTCCAGCTTCTTCATTGTCCAGGCCACTTCCAAGTTTCAGTCGGAAAAATTCGACAACCAACACTAGGTTGCAGTAATGAAATTTGGTGGCGCTCATAAGGATAAGTACGTGGTCAGAGGCACAAAATTGTATTAAGGAATACTCAAGAATAGAGCTAGCTTGGCGGTGCAACTGAGATATATTTTTGAAATGAATTTTAATTATTAATTACTCTAAAATATATCCACGAAAGAATGAAAAAGATTATTCATTCAAAACAATAACACAGTTTGTGTACCATAAACATAAACATATTTTATTGTAGAAACGTTTTGTATTTATACCCGTTTCAACATCTAAAATATTCATTTCTGACGAAGCTGCACTGCCGGCAAAATGCATCAAACATTAGTTATAAAGAATAAATTTTGATCACATTGACTTATAATTGTTACCATGGAATTTTTCCTAGTTGTTTCCGGTATTAGCCTGACGATAATAGTGTTCTTTCACTTCATCTATCGCTTTGATCCATG